>JBAJHW010000003.1:124833573-125023573 GCA_037013535.1 Intellagama lesueurii
CTTGAACATGATTGTCATCTCTGTCTCCTTCTGCCAACGGGTCCAGAAGGGGTTTCCATTCATCGAACACAAATGGATTTCCAAAACTATTGTTCCAAGGGCCAGATAAAACAGGGGGGGTCCAGTCTCCTATGGTCTGCCCTGTCTGGTGTCATGAGTTCAGCCGAAGAAGATCTGGAATCTGAGGGGTTAATTACAGCTGAGGAAAATGCTGGGCAATTAGAATCACAGACAGCTGAATCACCACCAGATTCTCCTCCCCCACTAGCCAGAGTGAGGGACAAGCTTCGGCAGGGACTCATAACACGAAGGTCGGAGGCTCGCATGAATGCTTCCCACAGGAACATCAGGTCGACCAGCCCTGAGTTTTAGCAGGATTGAGTGTTTTCTAGGAATTAGCTGACTGTTGCTGCTATATTAATCTGTACCCAGAGGCTTGGAAGCCTGTGGAAGCAACAAGTCAATTCTCTGGCTCACATCCACGCTCCTGCTTATCTCGGACCTTGTTCTCTTGACCCTTGGCTTTGGACTCTTGACTTCTGACTATGGTTTGTGTTTTGGCTTTGGCAATTTGGCATCTGTTTTGTATCTCTCGGACTTCTGACTTTGGACTGACTTATTGGACTTTCGCCTGAAGTATCCCCCGGAAATGTGACATCTGGTCATCCAACAGGGGCACGGTCTCCTCGTCCACGCAGTCATCCCACTGGGTTCTTCCTTCGGTCTCTCGACTCTCCCAGGCTCCTCCCTGTAGGTCTTTCTCCTCATCTCCATTACTCTCCATTCCAATCTTTCTCTCCTCTCTCTCTCTACACGTTCCTTTTCTTCTCTCAGCTTTCTCCTCCACTCTCTCACCTCGGCTTCACCCCAATACGAAGGTCTTGGTGGAATCTCGGACCTTCTTCTATAGTCTGCCTCCTCTCTAAGGACCCTCAGCTTTTCCTATTCTCCAGTCCACGGATCCTGCATCCACACCCATTCCCATCCGGGTGGTAACTGCTCTCTCCTCCTTCCTACCTCTCCTGCTCCGGCTTCAGTCTCCACCCTCCTTTCCTTCTCTTTTCCCACCTTTTCTTTCTCGACCTCCCCTATTTTCACTCTCTGTATGTTCTCGGTAAGTTCCTCTATCCTCGCTTCCTGCTGGGGTTCCTCTGTCATCTCCGGAGTGGGCCCGGGGTTATCTTCGTCTGCCTTGCTGATGAGAAGGGACGGCTCTCCAGCGAGAGGGGCACCCATCTTGCCACCTGTCTCACAAGAAGAACCTCTGATTGGGGGAACCTGCTCCAGGAAGAGTGCTCCCAAGCTGCTTGAATGCAGTTTAGTCAGTAGGGCAATGGCGGTGATTGAACAGTATCTAACTGAATGGTAGGAATGGCTACCACTCAGATATATTTATCTATACCTACCTAGTTCTTGTTCTGGTGCCTATCCAGTTGACCACTGTACTCACCTAAAGCCCAATAAAATCCCAGAGCTACTAGCTCATCTGTCAGTCCATCATGAATGTGAACTGCTTAGACTGGCTCAGCCTAAAGGGGCAGGACACACATTGACCAACACCTATGGAAAGAGCAAAGAATGGCCAAAAGGATAACACTTTTGATTAAAATATTTTTGCTCAAATACACCATTTGAGACAGACTGGTTCCACTTTTAGTGCCAGGCATTTCATCATGAGACCGTATAAAATTGCTGTTAGCCACCCAGAGTAATGCTCCATTGCTAAATGGGTGGGACAATCAATCAATCAATCAATCAATCAATCAATCAATCAATCAATCAAGCAATCAATCAATCTCATCTTCTGGTTCCATCAGTGGTGAATTGAAGCACTTTCAACTAATAATGAATATTTAATTTCAAGAAAGTGTTGCATGATTGTTCTCCAAACTTTAAGAAGTGGTTGGGAGTCAGAATTTCTGTTTCCCCTGTTATTCTAGCTTCTCTGTTCTTAGTCATATATTTGGTTAATGTGTTTGGCTGTGTTACATTGAAAAACTGAATATATCATTTGACCCTGCAGTTCTTAATCAGAATTAAGAGAGATTGTTTTTAGTGGTCGCATAAGTAGTTATTGCTGTGTGTGAGAATAGCAGATTTTCTACTGTGTGTATAGTTTTGTGTGTGCATGTGTATGTTTGTGTGTGAAAAGGAGAGATCTGGCATGATAAAACATAGTTTTGAGATTTCAGGTAACATTTTGACTAGGGCTGTAGGGCTGTATTTATGGGTGAAATATCAGTTCTTAATGTTTTCCATTTGACTAGGGCTTTAATCATTGCACAAAATACTGTATTTTTCTCTTTCAGCTTGTAGCAGTGAACACTCTAAAAGTCCAGAGGTGGGCAACTTGTGGGCCTCCAAATGTTTGACTCTAAATACTATCAATCTCTGTCAGCCTAGTCGGGGTGAGGGTTGATAGAGTTAATGGTACATCCACATATAGAGGGGCACAGTTTCCCATTCCCTACTCTTGTTCTTCTAAAAGGAACACATTTCTTATTCATTTCTTGAAAACCATTTCTTCTTGGTATGGCAAAAGTAAAAATGGCTCATTTTTAAAAGGTTTTAATAATCAATAATCTATAATTATATATAATATATTATAATATAATATAATATATAACTTATATTGAAGTTATATTAAACAAGTTGCAATGCTATCCCCATAGATGTGTAACTGGTATTGACATTATATTTTTAGCACCAGGTTAACATCTATTTATCCAGGGAGTTTAGTGGGATGGTATCTATCCTACTATGCTTTTATGATTGTGTTCGTTTTTTAAAAATTGTATCTCATAATCACATGACTATTTTTGTTCTTACTCAGTAAGTAATATTGGACAGTGTCATCGAAGCTACCAACATGAATTTGACCAAACTCTGGGAGGCAGTGGAAGACAGGAGGGCCTGGCGTGCTCTGGTCCATGGGGTCACGAAGAGTCGGACATGACTTAACGACTAAACAACAACAAAAGTAATATGCCATTGTCAAAACTACATAGGTGTGAGCCTGATGAGTGCCTGGAATAGAGATCATTGGGAGCTCACATATGTCATTCTAAGCTTTATGAAGGATACAACAACAACAACAACAACAACTACTACTACTACTACTACTACTACTACTACTACTACTACTACTACTACTACTGGGCCATCAAATCAATTCTGACTTATGGTGACTCTTTTCAGGATTTTCCAGGTACAGAGTACTCAGAAGTAGTTTACTATTCCCTTCCTCTGTGGGTGCCCTGGGGCTGTGCAGCTTGTCCAAGGCCACACAGGCTGGCTCTACTTGCAGGAGGCACAGTGGGGAATTGAACTTCCAACCTCTGGTGCCGGAGGAAGATAACAAAACCACTGAGCTATCCAGCCAGCTATGAAGGAAAAACATGATGTAAATGAAGTCTCTTCAGACATGTTGATGGTTAGCTCTGTACTAGCCAGTTTGGGCTTATTCTTCGTATTAGAATAGTGTTGAATTTATATTTCTAAGACAGAGGCAATAGACCCCCTATTTTATTCATTTTGTTAGCTGCTTTGGTTTTACATGTGTATAGGTGTTAAATCATCTCTGCTAGCTGTCAGTTCACAAGCTTTTCCAAAGACCAGATGCATCCCAGGGGTGGAAATGGGGAAAGTACCTTTTTAAAATATTAGAACTGTGGTACTGTACAACACAGACCATATCAGGTGCATGCTTCTAGTTGAAGATATGTTAGGGTATAAAGTCATGAAACAGGAAATAATTAACCAGAGTGATTAGAAATACTGTTGTGATTTTTTTTTTGTTCCATAGAGAACAGAGAAAGAGGCAATTGGGAACTGGCACTGATGCATAATGCAGCTCCACGTGGCTTGCCAGTGTGATGCAGTGGTTAGCTTTGGATGGGGGTTTAGGAGAATCAGGACGGATTTGAGTCCTTTTTCAGCAATGAAGCTGATTGAGAGGTCTCAGACTCATTGCTGTCAGCATGACTGAGTGATGATAAAGTGAGGTGGAAGAGAGCCATGTATGAAATCTTGAGTTCACTGAAGAAAATGTGGAATGTAGAATAAATGAATAGAACATATATGTTACCAAAATCCAAGATTCCAATGATACTGGAATCTCACATACTCAGATAATGTGAGCAACATAAGCCTAGGAAAATAAAATAAAACACTCTCTCTCTCTCTCTCTCTCTCTCTCTCTCTCTCCCTCTCCCTCTCCCTCTCCCTCTCCCTCTCCCTCTCCCTCTCCCTCTCCCTTGCCTGTTGCTTCACTTATCCCAGAGACGTGTGCTGTTTTCTCTCTGAATATTTTCACAGGACACTATCTCTCCTTGTCAAAGAACGTTCTAATTAGCTCTGTATACTACCATACCACTTTGATTTTGTCTGATTTTAGAAGCTGAACAAGACTGGGTCCAGTTAATTCTTGGATGAGAGAGTATCAGGGAATATGAGGAATCTTCAGGTAGGCTAGTATCCTGCCTGAAACCCCAGAGAGACATTGTTACCAGTAAAGAGTTGCCATTACTGGGCTAGATGGACCAATGGCAATTTTCTTGTATTCATAAGGTTGCTCAACTGAGCCCTGAAATGTGCATTGAGCTGAAAAAGGAAGAAGAAAAGAGCAACACTTGAAGACATGGCTATACAGGCAGGCCTTCCCTACAGCTATTACCTAGCCTATCTCCCCTTTTCTTCTTTTTCTTTTCTCTCCTTCTTCTTCCTCTTCTTTTTTCCCCCCTCTTTCTTTTTTCCTTTCCCATCTTGGATTAATCTGGATTCTATCTTAGTTTATTTTTATATTATATGTAAACCGCCCAAAGTAGACACGTTCTAGATGGGTGGTATATGAATCTAATAAATAAATAAATAAATAAAAACACTCTTTATCTTTTGTGTAATACTGATATAGCCACTCTCCATAAATTCATAATTATTTGCAGATTGGATTAATGAGTGAATGCCTTACCTGATTTCTAGGAAGGGCATTTACTAGGGCAGAAAGCATTAGGTTGGTTTTCTTTTAAAAAATCCTTTTTTATTGCATAGATAAATTCTTATGAATATTATTATATCAAGTTTGTTGTCAGATTGCACAGTTCTTGTAGACTATTAGCCTCCCCTCATACTAAAACTTCTAAAGGAAAGATCTGTTTTTTTTATTCACCTCTAAAATGTGGTGTCTAAAAGTGACAGGTTAATTTCAGATTCAGATTTGATTGAGCATGTGTCTTTTTTCATGCTTAAGAGAACTAAAATAGAGCTGTCTTTAGAAACTGATGTATTAGGAAAATGAATTCTAATCAGAAAAAACCACACCCTACTTTTCTCCATACATATGTATTTCTGTGCACTGTCCTTCCTTCCTTCCTTCCTTCCTTCCTTCCTTCCTTCCTTCCTTCCTTCCTTCCTTCCTTCCTTCCTTCCTTCCTTCCTTCCTTCCTTCCTTCCTTCCTTCCTTCCTTCCTTCCTTCCTTCCTTCCTTCCTTCCTTCCTTCCTTTGCCCAGCATGGAGTATTTTCCTTGACTAATATGCAGAACGAACAGTACTTTAATTCCCATGTCTGGTGTAAAATAAACACATTCTTTTCTCCAGAAATAAACTGAAAATTATATTTCGATTGTTAGTTGCACAGCATATCCTTAAATTTACAACGTTAAGCATAACTGGATAGTGTAATGGATAGAGTGTTAGACTTGTGAAGTGAGTTTTCATGGCTGGGCCGGAATATGAAGTTTTGTCAGCGCAAGGAAATGACATCAAGTAGAGGGAAGAGGTGGTACTGCCTCCACAGGTACTCCTTAATTTATTTTTACTTTATAAATGTATCATGTTTGTTCTTTTTTGAATGCTGTTTCCTTGATGAGCTTCCCCCTCTCAGTTGCTGAACTCATAGTGCATCTGCAAATAAAAATAAGAGTGATGTTGAAATATTGCATTAAACTTAAAAACAAGAGTACTCTAGATGAAGTGATAAAACTAAATAGCCACTTTTGGGGTTTAGCCTGAAGTATACATTCTGCAAGAATATTTTCAAGCTCTGAAAGCTGACTTTACCACTTGTTTAGTTTCACTTTAAGAAATATTTGGACATTAGCATAAAGGTTGTACATGTTATACAAAGTATAATTAATGAAGCTTTGATCCCCCCCCAAATGTCAACTAGCTTGCTAAGTGTCATAACAAAGTGTCAAGCATCTGGTATACAGTTAATTTGTAGTCATTAACTGCATATTGTTGATGTGACAGTTTGTTAGTAAAGCAAGCTTGACAGTTTGCATTTTATTATTGATTGACACTTACAGATTTCCCTCCCCAAGTAGTTTATATTCCTTGTGAGTCTTTTCTCAGGTTGCATTTTCACTTTTAGTTAATTAGTCTTATTTGGCATCGTAGCCTCCCGCCCTTTCTCTGAACATCCCCTGTGTCAAACAAAGGGTGAATGAATTCTTGAAAATGGACAGTGGAAGGCTTAGCTTTATTTGTAACAATTTCTGCTTAAAAATTTTGTATTTTGGTCTATTTCTATGAGTCTTCCAGTAAGAAAATATCTGGCCATAATTCAATCCAAAATTAACTGTGAGCTCATAAAAATTAGTGCATGACTAACTGTATAGTTGATTGAGATCTTTGTCTTTTGTATTGAATTACAATAGAGAATCTGTATTTACCAAAGGTGGTAGGGAGGGTATCAGACACTGCTAAATTTCCCCCAAAATTCCATCAATAAAATTATGTTAGCTCAAAAGTTATTGCTCCTGGGGTACATTGTCCATTAAGAATCTTGCAGACATGCCAACAGGGAAGTTTTAAAGACCACTGCAAAAAGTGGCAATAACCCTGCCTTATTTAAGGATATCATACAAATGCAGTAAAGTTAGATCCTTTGACTGGTAGTCTTTGTCTGACCTTCTTGCTTGTAATAGTAGTCTGAAATCTAGTAGTTTGAATTCTTGAAACTGAAAATTATGAAGTTTGAAGTTCAGGTGTCTGTATGACAGTGGGCTTGACTAAAGTGTATAAAGAATGTGATTTCCTTCACTGCACTATGAACACATGTCAAATGCTTTATATTGCTGAATAAGGTTTGCTTGCGTTGTATTTGTGGGGATACAAATGTGTGTTTCTTGATGCTCTGTTGAGCTGAAATGTGAATCATGTTACTCTAATGTGTGCGGTTACATGCTGACAAAGGCTAGACATACATGAGTCCAGTAATGGTAAAATATGTATTGCTTATTTATTTATTTATTTGTATTTATATTCTGCCTTTCCTCCAGTGAGCTCAAGGTGGCATATGTGACTCTCTTCCCCTCATTTTTAAGTCCTTAGAACAACCTTATGAGATAGGTCAGGTTGAGAAACCATGACTTACCCACAGTCATCCAGTGCATTTTATGGCCAAGGAGGGGATTTGAACCCAGATATCTAACTGCTCAGATGGTATGAAATATATTAAATAAGTACTGATGTGATAAAATAAAGTTATCACATTTGGTATTCACCATTCAATGGCTGCTGAGAAAGTAAAATTGGATATTGGATGTGAGGAAGAACCTAGAACTGGAACAAACTAGTATCTGAAGGTAATAATCATTGATTTGAATAAGTCATTAATATAAGAAAGAAATATGTTGTGTGATTCAGATTCCAGATTCCAGCATTTGGACAAAAATAGAATTATAGTAGTGGAATCCGAGAGTTCTGATTGTAACTTAGTTGTGCAGAGTGAATTTTGAAAATAACTCTTTTAAAGTTGAAGAGAGAGTTGAAAGGAAGACAGAATATTATACATGACAATAGCTAGGTAGTAGATTTAGGAGGAAGATTTGGCAGTAGCATCCATCATTATAGCAACAAGAGAGTTAGAAATATTAGCAAGATTCTGTCTTGTTTATTTCAGCCAGAAATTACCTTTTAGTAGTAAGAAGACAACAGGGTGCTAATGGGATTGGGGGTGGTGATGCATATTGTGCTCAAGCAGTAACAACCAACTATTTAGTACCATGGGCCTCGTTCAGATGAACATTTGTCCCATTGTTTGTTTCATTATATGGGTGGTTTGCTCTTTTTTTCCAGCAACCACATGACATAATTACTAGAGCAGACCAAGTTGTGCTCAGGGCATCCCAACCTGCACCTTTTTGAGCACCTGTCCAGGGCTTCTACTTTTTTGGTGTGGGTTGGCATGCTCTAGTTTAGACCTTTCCCAGCATGTGCCATCACTGGGAATGGACTAAAATTGACCCTTGTAGCTGTCAAAGCTGCCAAGGCTCCTTCCAGTGTCAATTTCTGGTGTTGTGAAGTGGCTTAATAAATGACCCACTTCAGGATATTGGCAAATTGAACACTTCTCATGCTCCTCTGTGGAGGGGCAGTGAAAGCAAAATTATTTTTTTTACTCTGCTAGACCATTGCTGTTGCTCTAAATCACTTGAATTAAATTAAAAGAATTTTTTTAAAATTTAGTCTAATCATTCAGTGCATAGCAATAGTCTAGCACAGGCAATAATAATATTTTCACTTCCCTTGCAGCTCTACAGAGGAGCAGGGGAAGTGTTCAATTGACAGCAGAAGGAGCTGGAGGGTCACTTGAGGTCGATGTGCCATTTGGATGTGAGGATTGTGCCAAGTGTCACACTGCTGTTCCCCCTAACCTCAAGTGACCCTATTTAGATTGCATCAACCTACACCAAAAGGACCAGTGTAGATGTGTCCATGGTTCATATTATCATTACCATTGTTTCCAGAATTAGAGGTGAGGGGAAGGTGAACTTTCCTGATGTATGATCTTTACTCATCCAAAAGCTGTAAACAGATTTAAAAAGAAACCAATAAAAATAGTATAGGCAAACATGAGAACTCTTGTGATTTAAATGCCATTTCAGTTGTACAGATTCTGGATAGCAGGAATAATTTTCATACATAGTGGTAATCATATTCAACAGGGTGATTAGTGCTAGAAGAATAATATTTTTTTAATGTCATTCAAATGTTCTTCCCCTAACACCAGTTCCTCAAAATAGAATTCATTATGGCATTCGAAATTTTCTCTGCTGGATCATACTTCTTGTATCCCAGCTTCATGTGGTTTTGGAAGAAGGTTTTTGACTAATCAACTGCTAGTAAATTTTGGTCCTTCAAGTAACCTTTAATATAAAACACTATTTTCATAAGGCAGGAAAACAGGAGAACTTAGATTAAACATCCAGGAAGAAGCAAGAATGGATCTAATTCTTAAAACATAGTCTTAAAACTTGCAATATAATAAAAAATTAATTTAAAAAAAAACCCAAACAAACCAGTCTACCATTAAATCTAGTGGGTAACATAGGAGTCTTCAATAACATAGGAATATATTCCCTAAAAGTTCTTTCATTGTGAAGACAGTCACTGTGGCAAAACTGGATTGGGTCTAGAATTCACATTACAGTAAGTTTCAGTACATTTCTTCTCTCGCTGTCTAAAATACATGGCTGGGGATATCTCCTAGATTTATTCTAAACTGCTCTCTCTTCTTCTCATCCCTAAGCATATGGCTCCTTTCATCTTTACCTGTTGAGCAATAACAATTCACATCTACATATCTGTAAACTGTTTGCAAACTGCTTTTGACAAACTATGGTCATTGATTAGTATTATAACAGCGATCTTAGCTTGTTTGGAGAAGGGAAAATTCACAGAGGAGCAAATGGAGTGAGGAGGGAGCATTTTAATCAGTGATGGGATTCCTATTTCCTGTCGAGAATACTGTGATTCCAGTATTCTACTTCACTTTGCATTTTTAACTCCTAGTCATTTTAAGTAATAGTGTCTGTCCCTACTTTGTAAGATTGAAATTTGGCAAACTTTTTTTTAATGAATGGAAATAATCCTTCTTTTAATACAAATTAAAATATCTAGAATTCATTTTTAATCCAGCCATTCTATCATCATGCTTACTTTTGTATAATAAAATCACAGTAGCCTTACTTTTTAATCAAATGTGGATTATCACAAAGTCATTTACAAATCACTGTGAGACAGAAAGCATTAATATATTGTACAACTATTGGTTAGGATTCACATCTTCTTCTAACTAAATACTATTGTAAGATGTAAAGTTGTGTTCTTATTTAAACCATTTACTCAGCTAGAAATTGCTTTGTATGCATGGATTCTCATTGATATACTTTTTTTAGTACAGTACCTTCTAGCCTCACAGATTTTAACTCTGAGATTTTAAGTTCTGCAATTGAAATTGATCCTCTCTGCTGGGAGAATTGAGTGATAGTTTTCCATCCACTTTAGACAGTTTAGACAAACTGTTATCCAGATTACAAAGACTGAAAATGCATTTCTGGAACCTGAGAAGGTCTTGATACTTTATGCACAATTAGTGAAGTGTTACTTTAAGCAATGAAGGATCATTTTTATTCTGCTAAAGTGGATGCATAGGAAGTTCCAGGTAAATTTGTCCTATTAGCATTCTTCCATGCAAACTCTAGTGTAAGGACCCTTAATTTACGGTATAGACCAATTCGAACAAATGTCTAACCCCACAATAAAATCTTGGTTTGCGAATTTTTCTCAAATGCTCTCTAAACAGGACTTGAGTGTTGAGGCCATTAGTTTAAGTAATTCTAACAGCAAAAATGCTTTCAAACAAAAAGTGTTTGACATCAGAGCTCAAACAGATATGGCGGCCTTATCTTCAGTGCAATCTATGAAATGGCTAGCAAGGTCTAAAACCATTTTTCAGGTAGAAAAATACATGCTCTTTCCAATGAAAAAAGATCTCCGTATGGCGTTTACCCGCCTCCGCTTTGAGCTAATGGAGACAAGGATGTTACAAGGCCGATATCAGGGCATTCCCATTCAGGATAGACTGTGTATTTGTGGGACAGCAAAAGTTGAAGATCTGGCACATTATCTATTACATTGTCAACTATATGCTAACATCAGAAAACTCTACTTAACACCCTATTTGGAGCGTTGGGGGGCTGGGGCTGATGAGAGTAATTTGACTTATTTACTGCAAGGGAATAACCCCCATTTAACTCGTAAAGTGGCATTTTTTGCTGTAAAAGCAGCAATCCTGAGGAAACAAGAAGCCAGTAAGTGATCTGTTTAGTTGAGGTATGCCACTAAAGAGGTTCACTACTTAGGTATAACCACCAAGAGGTTACCTGGAGTGTCAATGGGGTTTGTTTTAAAGGTAATCTTTATGTGCATTTATTCTTGTTTATATGTTTTGCTGTGTAATATTGAAACGGTCTGTTGACTTATTCAATAAAAATGTGTGATGATGATGTATAGACCAATTCAGCACTTACAGTAAGTAGATACCTTTGGACTTTATGTGGTTTAATCCTAAGGAAATCTGTATGGGATTGGAAACTGGTGTATTTTTGGAAACTGGAGTCCAATAATTTTAACATTTATTAGAAATGTGCTTGCTTGATAAAATCATTATATGAAATGGAGCTCCTTTTCCCAACTTCTTGGTCTTTTTTTTGTCATGTTGACAGAAGTTGCCACTATCAGAAATCCCGTTCTATGCAAATTGGAAGAAAAGGTACAGCAGTCATTGGAGGCTACTTTTTTTCCTCTGGGTGCTGTCTTAGTTGATGTTGGTTACTATCCTGGCATGCCTCCAACTACCTCTTGCTGTGTGGATTTGTTGTTCTCTATGAAGGCCTAATCAGTCTTTGATGCCACTCATCCAAGAAATTTGTTTCCTACCTCTTCCAGGTTTGTCCTCAACCTTCTTTTCCATATTATGGTTGGGCTTGGTACCTCGGCTAGGATCTGGTCCTAATTCCAAACTCTCCACCAGAGACACTTCAGATTTAACCATAGCATCTTTATTCAACACAACAGGTGTTTTGTCTATAACAACTTCAAAATGTCCAACTTCTGGTTTGTCCTTGGAGGTCTGATCCAAAGCATAGTTAGGAACTGTCTGCAACTCATGTTTTAACTGGGATATCTTCTCCCATAGCTTACCTCCTCCTCTGATTCTTGGGTAAGTGGGTAATGAGGGACCAAACAGAGGCTGCCAGATCATGAGTGTCAAGCCCAGCTCCCCACATGCTCGCTCTCTTCCTCCAACTGTTCCTTGTCCTGACTTTTCGGTGCTCCTAGCAACTTCTCCTCCTCACCGTGGAGTGTCAGACGTCTCCCTCCTAGGACTTTACCCAGCTCATGGGATCTCTGTTCCCTCTATAAGTATTGTCTCTCTCTCCTCTCTCTTTCTCCCCAGAAGGAATGTTTGTGTGGAGATTGGTGACATTGCATCCTTCAGGACCATTAGCCTCACCCACTCTCCAGTTCAAGGGTCCTCCCCATTGTGACCCACTCCCAGCCTTCTGGTAGCTCTTGGGGTTTGACTAAGACTTTCTCCTCACCTCCAGGGACTGACTTGCCCTTAGCGTCATTATCACCACTCGGATTTTCGTGTCCTTTAGCCCTTTCTCTTTCGTCAAAGGGTTCACTGTCTACACTTCCCTCCTTCCTTTCCTGCTCTTCCTCTTTTATACCTGTATCCTTTTCTGGCTCTTCCCTTTGTTCCTTTCATAGGTTTTCAGTTAAATCTGGACTGTCATGTCTGGTGGGAGAATCCAGCCCTATCAGTTCTATCCCAACCTCTATGGGTGAACTAGAGGTCTTATGCCCCTCTGTTTCTAAAGGTTGAGAGCGCAGTTCTCTGATAGGGCACTGTCCTCCTTCTCACAAGTATGTATTGCATTATATTTTTCATGACAAATTATGCAGGATCTAAGCTTGCATTTTTTAATAATCAACTCTATTACTTTTTGTTTTCCTGTAGGCTATAGGACACTGATTTAAGATTTTAATATTCCTTGGTTAAGCTGATTCATCCCTCCAGTTTTTGTTGTTGCTCTTGTTGTTGTCTGCTCACTCAGTTGTTGCAAAAAGCAACAGTTAATACAATTTTCTCAACAGATTATAGTTTCTCCATTTAGGAAATATATGCTTCCTTCATTCCTTGGTCTTGGCTTTGATCATCACCTTTGCCTATCTTCTTACGAATAGCACATGGGCTTTCCTGTTTTGAGGCCTTAACATAAGATTTTTACTCAAGTTTTTACTTCTCTTCATTCTTACACAGTTTTTTAAAGTGTACTCTAGATGTTGTTCTGCTTCCTTTAATCATTTGGTCTGTTGACAAGAATCCCTCAAATTCTTTCCCCCCACCCCCACCAGTAGTCTTCAGTCCAAAGTAATATGTTTGTAACCAATGGAGACACCATCTTTGCAGAAAGCATCTTGGTTTGTGCAGTTTGGGGCATCCAGTGTTTGCTGTTTCTCCATCTACTTTAGTCCCCCATCACCTCTGAAAAGCTGTTCCTAAGGGTTGTTGAGCATCTGGAATAATGGGATGTGGTGCAGATGACTGAAGTAGATACTGAGCGTCAGTGAGAAATTGACGTCCCATAAACAGACATAGTTTTCATAAAGGATTCACCACTGTTGGATTAAAAAACTATGATCAAACAAATCCTTTTCTAATGCAGGCTTTTAAAGACCAAATATATAAAGATAGATTCCAAAATGTAAATTTAATATACACGATGGATACAGCAGCAGTAATCATCTTGAGTATATCCCAGAAGGCAGTAATGTGTTTCTAGTTCATGCTGTTGAAATTGGGAATCCTATTTATTGAAGAGGGAAAACAAAGTCATATTGAACTCAGGGAGGATGCTAGTGTGTTCAAGGTATGTTGAAGACAGAAAAATGTGGTTGCAGGAATATTCACATGGAGGTCTCTTATAGGCCTACTAAGATTAAAGTACATTTTCTGTAATTAAAGTGCTTAAACAGTCATTGGACAAAATTTATGCTGGTGTAACCTGGGTCAGGCAATGGAAGTATTTAATTTAAATTAATGGAAAGCTTCCTGTCCCCCTGGATTTCAGGTTTTCAGGCTACCTAGAGCTCTTTTTTGCTCTGGGGAAGCCTTTGGGAACCTTGGGATAGAGGAAAATAACTGCTAGATTGCGACCAGCAGTCCCGATCCTGGTAATCTGGTGTTGTGGTTTTTTTTACTACTAAAGTAAAAATAGTAAAAAAAACCCAAAAAACCCAAAACCCTATCATCCTGAGGCTCCCAAAGACTTCTCCGGGGCAAAAGAGAGACCAAGGGAGCCTTGGGAACTGAAAAACAGGAGATAGGAAGCTTTCCATTAGTTTAAATTAAATATTTAATTCAATTAAGCGCTTAATCAGGGTTACACCATAAATTTGTGCAACAGGATTTTGTCCAGTGTATGCAGGATTGTGTAAATCTACTTACTTTACATCTTTATGTAGCATTTCATGCCAAGTAATTTATAGTTCTGGTGTTCCTTTCATGGCTTATTTTTGGGCATTTCTGCATAGCATACTGCTGGATGCATCTAGCAGTGATTACTTTTTACAGTAGTAGTAACTCTTTCCAACTCTTTTCTCCTGTTCAATATATGCTGAACATTCAGACTGTTCATTTCTCTCCTTCATAAGGAGTAGGAACCTATGTTTAACCCCCCCCCCCATCATTTAATATCATGTTATTGTCGTTTACTTGTAGTGGGCTTTCCCCCCCAAAGAAAACCTGAAGTT
The DNA here is from genome assembly GCA_037013535.1 of Intellagama lesueurii. Classification (NCBI taxonomy): domain Eukaryota; kingdom Metazoa; phylum Chordata; class Lepidosauria; order Squamata; family Agamidae; genus Intellagama; species Intellagama lesueurii. The sequence continues at coordinate 124,848,182 of JBAJHW010000003.1, forward strand.
TGAAGTGTAGAAAAAATACTAATTTGGTGCCTTTTGCAGTCCTTTACCATAAACCTGTAAAGTCAGTGTTCTGTGCTATATTACAGTGGTAGTCTGAGCACGTTGTTCACTAGGTTTTTCCTTATTAGCCCTTAACAACTTTTGTCAGAACAGGTACCGTAGGATCTACCATGCGATTCTTGGTGCCCGATATTAATGTTTTTATCCACATGTGTGAAAATAGCTCACTTCTGTTCTCCCCCATATTACAGTAGGAAGCTGAACAAATTGTGGATTTTGTAAGACCAATTACTGAGTTCCAGACAGTGATAGCATTTGAACCAGGGTCATACTTTGCCCTCTTGGCCCTTATGTTATGCCATCTCATAGAATTCCTTTCTGACTTGCATAACCTTTAAGGATTTGTACATGCCAGGCTTAAATATACTGCTTGTTGAATCTGGAATTAACATGGATCCCTTACGTACACTAATGAGAATAGGAATACAGTTTCTTTTATTTATTTTGCAGGTTTACAGCAGGTACAAAGAAAAGAAAGAGAAGTTCTTGAGGAAACATTTAATTTAGGTGAAACAAGCTAAGAGCTTGCTTGTGTAAATTTTCAGTAATATATTAATGGGGGACTAACAGACCTGGAACTAACAGGTTTTAGGGCTGCAATTCTGTGCACACCAAGAGTAAATTTCATTAAGCAGAGTGTGACTTAGATCTGAGAAAGACTAGGTTCAAATTCTGTTGGTAAAAATGTATAGGGCATTAGTCCAATGATGTAATCATCTGGCGACAGAAATATTTAATCTAATTCAATGAAAATGTCTTCTTCCTCTCTTCAGGTTTAAAGTCTTCCCAAGGTCAAAAGGGATCCTTGGGAGCCTTTGTTAAGCCTCAGGATGGTGGTGGGGACTTTAATATTGGAAAAATGCCACTGGAATGCCACTGGAGGCCCCGATGCAGTGACCGGACCACCATGGCAATTTCCTGATATTAAAGGCTCCTCCCCTGCCCCATCCTGAGGCTTCCAAAGGCTTCCCAAGTGCGAAAGGGATCCTTGGGGATCCTTGGAACCCGAAGCAGGTTTTTAATTTAATTGAAGTTAAAAAAAATTGTCACCAAATGATGCCATCCACCGGCTTATGTGGTGTATATTTACACCAACAGAATTGCAGCCATAGCATTGGGAGTTAAAAGTTAGAAATTGGACTTTGGCCCATATTTGTAGTTTGTAAGCTTAAACAGGATGGCCAGAATCATGTCAGTTATTTACACTGGCATCAGTGCCATGGTGTCAATGGCAAATTGCTGCTAGTCAGTGGGTCACAATTTGTACTTCCACATCCCTCAGTATGAGATGCTGAGTGAAGTGACGTAAGATGAGGGACACAATCAGCAAAATATTAATGTGTGACCGTTCACCACTGCACTTTGTGCCATTGCACTTAAGACAGCGTAATAGGATTCTAGCAGTTGTTTTCTCTTTACAGTTTTGGTAATTTACAAATATACTCTTGTTTTGGAAGTGCCAAATGGCAGCCCAGGATGAGACTTTGTTGCACGCCTTATTCCATTGGATTAAGATTATTGTGTTATTGACCTCTTTTGAAAGCTACATAGTTTGTGCCAAGTGTGGTGCAGTTACTAACAGAGTAAACTTATTTTTATCTATTTAGAAGTTAATCCCACAGAGATCAATGAAGTGTAGGCTTGCAGTTTTGTCCACATTTTTTTGGTGGGGAGAGAAAATAAATGCAATAGCGTGGCAAGCAAATACTTTAGTTTTACTAGAAAAAGCCCTAATACTTTTAATAGGAAACAACAACATAGATTAGTGTAAAATACTTTTATTGAGTATTGGTTGATATGGAAGAAAATGAAAGATTTATTTGCAAACACATTTAGTTTAGTTTCTGTTTATTGAGGAACACTGAATATTAAAAGAAAACACTTCTGAATATTTGCTCTAAAGCAGGCAATGGGAAAGGATTAAAATACCTTAATCAGACAGGGGGAAAAAGGCTTTGCCCACTTGATTAGGGCTGATTTCCACCATCTGCTTATACTTACTGAGGATCTAGCCCTGGCTGAACACTAATTTGTGCACTTCCTAGAAATTGAAATCTCTCAGCAAGCAAATTAACAAGAGCAGGGATTCAGCAATAATGGAGCTTCTCAGCTTTTGTTTCCCTCTGACAGATGGACAGGGGTGCACTCAAATTGAATTCAGCTTTAATTGCATTGTGCCATTTAAAATTTTATCTGCTCCACAGATTTTGTTTACAGGTTTCAGGATTCCGAACCTTTGAAAATATCCTTTTCCCCAGCTCTAGCCAATTGAAAGGCCCCTTTATAACTCGGTATGGCTATTATCAGATGATTATCCCCAGTCTTCAGTCCTTCAAAATGAATGACTTTTATTTTTAAACAGTGAAATGAAATGTGTTTGTGTACGTGTGGGTCTTTTTTTCAAGTTTGAAAGGGATATGGATGAAAATGATGTTTGCTTGATGTGTGCCTATTTTCCTAATCAGTAAAAGTGTTCAGAAACTGATACATTAGGAGAATAAAGCCTGTGTACTGTAGAAGCATATATTTGATTGGTTTGTTTCCCATGAAGGCATTGTAAATTGTCAATCATTAAGTATGTCACCTTGAGTTGTGCATATCTGAGATTAACCTAGAGTGGTTGAATAATTATGTCATAAAGACTTCTTTCAGCTTCTGTTTGTCTTCGGCTAGTATAGAATGTGGTAGCTTTTCTTTTGTTCATGTTTGAAATTACTGGATTTACTCATGTCTTAATTGTTTTTCTGAGATTCATTTTAAGTATTCCTCCTGTTTCATTTATTTATTTCTGGAAGACCTTTCCTTAGCAATCTGAGGCTTCACATGCAAGTAGCAAGATTTTAGACAAACTAAATACAGTAAATGCCGTACTGGTTTCTGTGGGAGGTGTGTAAACACATAATTTGCCCTTTCCCACATTGGGATTGATTTACTGAGAAAAAAATTTCATGTTTAAGTTATGCTTATTCTGAGTGCAGCTGTGATGTGAGTTTTTCTCAGGCTTAGTTCAAGTACCAGTCTAACTATGGTTTGAGAGACAGAAATCATGGTTTGGATTTGCATGTTTGTTTCACTCTGCTCACCGTGCCTCTCTCTGCAAAGCAGATCCTTTAGAGGTAAAGTGTTTTGTAATGGTGGTTTGTAATTTCAGAGCATAGAACACAAAATGTACCTGCAAATCCAGTTCATGGTTTCTGATTCTAGCTTGCTGTTCTGTTTAAAATTGTTCCATTATGACAATGGGGTGTGACTCCAACTTGTGTAACTGCAACTTGGAGATTACATCACAGGAGTGCTCTTTGAATCTATTGGTTTGGGTCCTGAAAACCCCCTGAAAACAAGCTTACCCAATCTTCCATATGACACCCCTTCAAATATTATTATTTTATAATAATAAAATATTAGGGTATTATTTAAAAATACCAGGCACAATCAATCAAAATTATAAAAACATTGGCTGGTATTATATAACCAGGGCTTGAAATTTTTTTAGAATGTCTCACCAGTCAGTCAAAAATTTCACCAGTCAGCATGACCGGACTATAGCCTTGCAATTTATTGGGATTGGGAATCACTGATTTATACCCTCAGACTTGGGTTGCTTTATTACCTGCGTGCCTGTGGGGTCATGAAGCTTGTCTTTTGAATGTCTCCAGCAAAAATAAAACTGAAAGCAAAGCACCTGGCCTCTTAAGGAACCACGGTTCCCTCCCACCCCAGGATGTGTCCTCGTTCGGTTGAAATTCGGAGCAGGGAATCTCCATATTCTCCAGCATGGGACTACTGTACATTCTTCTGCAGAGCTATATCTCTATGTGCCACTTGAACTTTCTTCACGCGAGAAGAGGGCAGTTTTCCTTTTGCAATGGGAGCAGGGAGGGGAGGACTGCAGGATTAGAGAGAGACAGACAGTCGGAGGGGAAGGAGGCAGGCAGGGAGGGAGCTGTGACTCGTCGAGTAGCATTTTTCACTCGTCACAGACAAGTGGACGAGTGCATTTTTCAAGCCCTGTATATAACAGATACAAGTTTTAACCCAGAACTTAAGTATCTGTTAAATATCAATGTGGTATATAGGCTGTTCCTAATATTACCATTTTTTTGTAGCTCTGCTGATGTTATTTCTGAAATCTGCAACTGCTTATAGTATTGTATAAAATTTCTTGATATTGTTCCCAAAGCCCCAGTGACAATGAGGACCACTGAAGTGTTTCATCCACAAGCGGGCTATTTCAATTGCTGGATCTCTGTATTTTGTTTTTCCAGTTCTTTATCTTCAACTCTGTCATCTGAAATTGCAGTGGTCTTCTTCTTCTTCTTCTTCTTCTTCTTCTTCTTCTTCTTCTTCTTCTTCTTCTTCTTCTTCTTCTTCTTCTTCTTCTTCTTCTTCTTCTTCTTCTTCAAAAACACCAGTCACAGTCAATCAAAATTATAAAAACATTGACTTGTATTATATAACAGATACAGGTTTTAACCAAAAACCTAAGTATCTGTTAAATATCGGCACAGTATATATGCTGTTCCTAATGCCGTTTTCTGTAGCTTTTATGGTATTCTGAGATCTGCAACTGCTTATAGTACTGTGTGAAATTTCTTGATATTCTTCCCAAAGTCCCGATGACTACGGGGACCACTGAAGTGTGTTTCATCCAGAAGTGAAATGTTTCGATTGCCAGGTCTCTGTATTTTGTTAGTTTTTCCAATTATTTATTTTCGACTCTGGCATCTTCTGGAATTACAATGTCAATGATCCAGACATTTCTTTGTTCTATCACTACTATGTCTGGTGTGTTATGTTCAAGGTGTCTATCAGTTTGGATCCAGTTTGGTGGCTGGCAAGTTATATTTTTTGCATAATGACCAGTGCACTGATTTTGCTACTCTATCATGTCTAATTTTGTAATCTGTTTGTGCAATCTTTGGACATTCACAGATGAGGCGTGATACAGTTTCATCTTTTTCTTGGCAGAGTCTACATTTGCTGTTGGCCCTAATTCCTTGGATCTTAGCTTTCATCACATTGGTTTGGAGTGCTTGTTCTTGTGCAGCAAAAATCAAGCCTTCGGTTTCTGTCTTAATCATCTCCAGTTTTAGCCATGCCCATGTTGAATTATGATCATGCTTTCCATCAATATTTCTCAGGTGTTGTCCATGTAGTGGTTTATTTTTCCAGCTGTTTAATTTCTTTTCAAATTGTTGTTTCTTATATTGAGCCTTTGTTTCTGTTGTTTTCAAAACATTCTCCATTTTCAGCACCTTCAGTAGTTTTTCTCTGCTTGTACTGATATAATCATTTAGGCTTCTTTTTTCCTCCTCTACTACTTGCTGTATTTGCAGTAATCCACAGCCTCTGATTTTTTTTGCGGTAAATATAATCTGTCCACATCACTTTTTGGATATTCGTATAGTGCGTGATGCATGTTCATTCGTTTCTGTGTTTTTTGATCCATTTCTTCTAATTTGTTTTGAGTCCAATCTATTATTCCAGCTGGGTATCTAATCACTGGAACTGCCCATGTGTTTATCGCTTTGATTGTATTTCCCCCATTTAATTTTGATTTTAAGATTTTCTGCAGTCTTTTGATACATTCCCCTTCTGTCAGTTCTTTAACCTTTGTGTACACAATGTTATTTGCTTCTAGTATTCCAAGTTATTTATAATTTTCATCACTTGACAGTGATTTTATAATATTGCCATTTTTAACTCTATTCCATCTAGTTTATTATTATTATTATTATTATTATTATTATTATTATTATTATTATTATTATTATTATTATTATTATTATTATTATTATTAGTAGTAGTAGTAGTAGTAGTAGTAGTAATAGTAATAGTAATAGTAGTAATAGTAGTAATAGTAGTAATAGTAGTAGTAAAAAACTCCAGGCACAGACAAAATTATAAAAACATTGACTGGTATTATATAACAGATACAAGTTTTAACCAAAAACCTGAGTATCTGTTAAATATCGACGCAGTATGTATGCTGTTCCTAATATTTCTGTTTTTTGTATCTCTGATGGGGTGATTTCTGAGATCTGCAACTTCTTATAGTACTGTGTGAAATTTCTTGATATTGTTCCCAAAGCCCCAATGACTACGGGGACCTCTGAAGTGTGTTTCTTCCAGAGGCGAGATGTTTCAATTGCCAGGTCTCTGTATTTTGTTATTTTTTCCAATTCCCCTGCAATTGCAATGTCAATGATCTGGACATTTCTTCATTCTATTATTATTATTATTATTATTATTATTATTATTATTATTATTATTATTATTATTATTATTATTATTATTATTATTATTATTATTATTATTAAACTTCAGAACTTGAAGGGACTCCATGGATCATCGTGTCCAGCCCTGTCAAGGAGGCACAATGGGGAATTGAACTCCCAGCCTCTGGCTGAGCTACTGAAGTTGACTGTCTTACCACCTCTAAATATTCTCTTCTCAAGGTGAAGCATACACATCTCCTCCAACCATTTCTCACCAGTCATAATTTATACACAGTTTACTAACTTGGTCATCCTGCTCTGGACATGTCATGGCTTGCAACTATCCTAAAGATTGTGGTGCCATTACTGGATGGTACTCCAAGTAACTCTGACATAAAGCAGAATAGAATGGTACTGTTGGTTAGTCTAAGCTGATAATGAAGTCACCAAGTCCTGTTTGAAGTTCCAGTCCTAGGAGAAAGGCAGCATAAAATGAAATGAAAAGTCATAAAATGCATTTTCAGGTATTTTGGCTACTGGTCTATCTAGATCCCTGCAGATCAATGATGTCACAGTTAATTCCATATTTATATCTTTATAATACACTTCTCATGGCCATGTACACAGCCTCCCCCTTTGAGATAGTGGAACAATTAAAGATAGTCCAAGTTCACCCCATAAATAACCACATTGCTGGCCCTTCTATGGCCTGGTAGACAGTGAAGATCTGTTAGTAATGTAGCCAATGTGATGTAGTGATGTGATGTAGCCAAAGCTGCTAGTATTCATAGCCATGCTGCAACGTATTTTGTATAAATAGTAAGCCTTTTCTGCTCTGCAATGATAAGCGTTAATCTCATACTTTCTCTTTTGCGTACCAACTATAACAGTATTTTACGTGAATCTGAAAGACCTTTTTTTAATCAAATGAATTTTATTTTATTAGAACTCCTTCCCAGTAGTTGAATTGGGGAATGAATTGAGGGAATTTGACAACATATTTGGATTAATTACTTTTGGCTGGCAGGTTATGTGCCGTCTACTCATTACTAACATATGGTGCTTAGAAATGGGCATGAATTAAAAAATGAATCACCAAATTCATTCAAAAATCGCTCATTCATCAATTTACATTAGCACAAATAATGCCCCTGACAAATATGAATCAAGAAATGTTTAGCAATTTTTGATTTGTTGATTCCTTTAACTATAAATGACCTCCCAGGCACTCAGAGACACCAAAATTGCAGGGAAGCTTTCTCTGAATCTCCTCTACAATCCCTCCACGTTTGGTAAAGATTATGCTTCAGATGTCCTAGTGAGAGCCCCCCCCCAGGAAAATTCCTCCCAGGCACGTAGAGACACCAAAATCACAGAGAATCTTCCCGTTACTTTTCTCTACAATCTCTCCAAGTTTCATGAAGATTGGGTTTCCCCAAGCCAGCTGCTAAAGGGCACTTTTCTGGGAGCATGAACTTTGTGTGTATGACATGGATGTCTTACCATATGTGTATGACATGGATGTCTAAAACCCAATCTTCACCAATTAGAACCCAAACTTTGGGATGTATCACTTGAAAAAAAATCTCTGATTCATCAGAAAAAAAGTCATAAATTTGTAATTTGTGATTTGCCAACCCGAACAGATCACAAATCAAAATGAATCACAATTTTTCTGATTTTTAATGGTGACCCCAACAGCATTCTCAAGGTATGTGAGATGTCCAAAGAGTTGTTTACCTTTGCCATCCCCCAATGAGTTTTCATATGTAAGCAAGGATTTGAACCCAGAAGACCAGCAGCATAATCTGACACTTTATCTGCTACACTATACTGGCTCTTGAAAAATAGGGTTTTCAAGATGTGTGAGAGTTTAAAGAGTGCTTTCCATTACCGTCAGAAATGAATTTTCATGGCTAAGCAGGGATTTGAACCTAGGTCTACTAGTCTGACACTGTCCATCTGGCTCTAAACAATAGTATTAGGGATGCAGAAAGAAAAACCCTGGTAATTAGAACCCAAACTTTGGGATGTATCACTTGAAAAAAATCTCTTTCACTAGATACTTTTTCCACCTGTCCACTTTTTTTTAAGCTGTTAACTTTCTTACCATGTGTATTTCTGGACTGTACTCTAAATGAGTATGTTGTTGCTACAACATGCTCTTTTAGAGTATAATCTTGGCCTTTTTTGAGAATGGCTTGTTATTGTTGGAAATGAAACCAGATTTTTAAAGGACATTCTATAACAGAGATACCTCCTCCCTTTCTCTTGGCTGATTTGGTCAGTTGTGGTTAATTAAGATTTCAGCCGTGAAGTTGCCAATCAAGATTGCACATGTACATCTCCAGTTTTCACAAAGAGGCACCAGGAGATTCAGCACAGTGCCTCGTAGCTGGTATGTGCTCTCGCTGTCTATAGTTTATAGCCTGGTACAATGATGCCATTGCCCCATGTGGCAAATAGTGTAAGCCATTGTAAAACTGTTTGTCTATGTGATTAAGATATTGCAGCAGTGTGCAGCACCATCCAATTACTTTTTTAATTTAATTATGCCAGGAAAAAAGAGAATAGCATAATAGAAAGTCTTGTCATAGGGAATATGTAAAATGTAAATTGAAGAGCCATGAAAATTTCATGCATTGGCAGTCTGATTTGTTCTTATTTCCAACTTGTTATGAAGAGTGAGTTTCTTAAATGCAATAAAACAAGACATAGCGTTTAGTAATTACTTAGTTCTACATCAGAATAATTATATACAGTGTGTGTTTGCAGCCATTCTGTGAAACTAGAATACTTCGGGGCCCATATCAATTTTGTCTTTTAGACAGTGTAAATAAAGCTGAATCTTCAACTTTCAAATTAAAACTGATAACCTTGGGCAATCAGGGCTTTTGTTAAAAAAAAAAAAGGTGGGGGGACTTTAGCTTGCCTTGGAACAGGTTGTGTCTCTGGAATGCTTCTGGGACTAAAGAGATCAATTAAGTGTGTATAAACAAACAGTTGGAAAAAAGCTACTAAAACAACAGAGGAGAAAGCTCTCTATTGGGCTCCAGGGGCCTGGGGGAGAGAAGTTTCATTAACTGGATCTGAAGTCCTATGGCCCTCTATAAACAGGCATTAATTAAAGAATGTAAAAAATAAAGTTTCAGACCTTGCAATATGTTAATGATCATATGATTCAGGGCCTGGGAAGGAGAGGAGCAGCAGAGGTCATAAAATAAGCATGAAGCATTTAATATGAGTGCTTGGCAGGGATTTCTGCAAATTAGTTGGTTATTTGCTGGTCCAAAGCAAATTAAGGTGATTTTGCTTCACTTGCTAATTTTTTATGTGCATGCTTGGCAAAATGTTTTTCACAAATGGATGAAGGTTATTGTTAATTGCATAATGAGAAATATTAACATATTTAAATAAGCCAGCATATTCCATCATCAGATGCTAACACAGATTTTATTTGATGCACCTGGCTCAATACGGTTCCCTTCTTGCGCCATGACAAAAATCATTTTGCATATTTTTTTCTAAAAGAATCTTAAGCTAGATTAATCTGTTTCATAACTGAATGTAGCTTGTTTCAAATAATTATTTTTTAATAATTTTTGACACCTCCTTGTCAAAGAGTTTCTTATTAAAATGATGTCTCCGTTTGGAATACCTTGGAGAAAGGACTTCTAGGTATTGAGCAGAAGTATCGGAGAATACAACTTTTCCTTTCTTGGTAATAACATTCCTAAACAAAAGTACACTCCACATATGTTTTTCTTTTCTTGTAAACACTTTCTTGTGGATTCCTATCTTTCTGTGTAACATGATAAAACTACATCTGACTCTGTTGTGTTGCTTCTACTCAAGCCCTTTTGAATATGTCCCCTTCTAAAAGATTCAGGAAGAAACAACAGCTGAGTTAAATGTGCTTTTTGCCATGTGTACACTTACTGTACACGTACTGTACACTTACTGTTATTCTTTTGAATGATGCTGAATAACAGATAATGAAAGGAAAAGCAATTCCAACAGTTTGATGTGGCTATTGTGCAGATCTCCTGATGTAGAGGTATATTAAGGAGCTGGGAAGATTGAAATATTATGCCTCACATTTTTTCCTTCTGGCCACAAAGTCTTATTTTTCTTCTGTCTCCTTTTCTGTGTAGAGTAGAGCTCGAGTCTTGCTCACTGCAGAAGGAAGGAAATACCTGTCTTACACAATAGTTGAAAAACCCATAATTGCAATGCAAGCTGTGCTCCCAGAATTGGTGGAGGAGATGCTTCTTCTACTTTGACCAGGATCCACTGCTGCATATTTGCAGAATATTTCCATAGCTTGAAATTTCTAAAATGACTTGGTTTGTCTTAGAAGAAAAGAATACGTGTATTCAGAAAAAGTATGTGTTCATAGAATCATAGAATCACAGAGTTGGAAGAGACCACAGGGGCCATCAAGTCCAACCCCCTGCCATGCAGGAACTCCATCAAAGCACTCCCGACAGATGGCCATCCAGCCTCTGCTCAAAAACCTCCAAAGAAGGAGACTCCACCACACTCCGAGGCAGCATATTCCACTGCCGACCAGCTCTGACTGTCAGGAAGTTCTTCCTGAGATTCAGGTGGAATCTCTTTTCCTGTAGTTTGAAGCCATTGCTCCTCGTCCTAGTGTCCGGAGCTGTGGAAAACAAACCTGCCCCTTCTTCGACATGACATCCCTTCAAATATTTAAACATGGTTATCATGTCCCCTCTTAACCTTCTTTTTGTAAGGCTAAACGTTCCCAGCTCCCTAAGCCGCTCCTTATAGGACATGGCTTCCAGACCTTTGACCATTTTGGTCGCCCTCCTCTGGACACGTTCCAGGTTGTCAACATCCTTCTTGAATTGAGGTGCCCAGAACTGGACACAATACATTTGTTCATACAGTTGTTACCATTTGTGGCACTTTAATCTTTGTCACAGTTGCAGTAAAGTGCAGGCAACTGTATCTGCTTCTGACCCTTCTGTCTCCTTCTGTCTTCTCCTTTGTTGAAATTTCTTTTGCCAAGTTGGTGGTTCAGGGACCTATAGTGTAATTTTGTATACTGCTTTGTAGAGTAATATGTACACTGTTGATCCAATATAAATAAACACTCTAATCATACATAGGAGAATACTGTGGTCAAAACAGATGAATTTTTGTGAAGCACAAATATGAGTAATCTTAATAGTGGTCTTCGTAATTACCCTGTTTCCCCAAAAATAAGACCTAACCTGAAAATAAGCCCTAGTATGATTTTTCAGGATGCTCGTAATATAAACCCTACCCCAAAAATAAGCCCTAGTTAAGTGAAACCCCGCCCTCCACCATTGTGCAGCAACCAGAAGAAGATGACATGACTGTAAAATAAAACATCCCCTGAAAATAAGCCCTAATGCGTTTTTTGAAGCAAAAATTAATATAAGACCCTGTCTTATTTTCGGGGAAACACGGTATGTTTATGGCTTGTCAATGTTTTAATAAAAACTCTGAGCAATTTAGCACATTTTTCATCTGCCTTTTGCAAAGTTATAGTATTCACAAAGTTATGATATTATGCAGTCTTTCCCAGCACAGTGCTCTTCGATGGTTGGACTACAGGCTCCATTATGTCCCACCAGTATGGTTACAGCTGGAGGTTACAGTGCAGCACACCAGGAAGTTATTAGGATTGGGAAAACCAGTGGAGTAAATTATCAGAAAAAGCCATGCTCTTTAAAAATCAATATACTAAACATCCTGAAACTGGAGTTGTCAGGTAAATTAGCAAAATAAAGAGATACTGCTGTAAACTTTCCAAGGCCATATTTTCAAAGTATTACTTTACAAAGAGGAGGGACTAGAGTGGGAGAGCACTGTTGACTTTGTTCTTTTACAACAGTTTTAGATAGACAAATTTCAGTTGAGGAAATTTCATGACTCGATAAAATGAGCAATGATGACATCTGTGGATGCAGGTCTGTTCATATCTTTGCAGAGCCTTTAGGGAAATAAATATCTTGGAACATTCGGTGAAGTGAAGCTCACTCAATAAATCAACCTGACACAATAACACTTCTGGCACATGAGCTCTGTTTTCTCCTCAGTACCACCTACCCCACTGCGTTCCTGAGCTACCAAATGGTGTCTCCCCACAGGCCTCTAAATCAAATCGGTGCACACAAATACAGTAAGAATTTATTGGGAATTGGTTTTGTTTGGCAAAAACATTACTTATTAGATGAACTGAGATGATAATACATTTTGACCCTTCAAGTACTGAACAGTTTCAGACATCAGTCACAGAAGCTGTACATTTAACTTTAGGAACCCATTCCACTGCTTCTGGCATGCAGTATTCACACTGCCTTAATGTAAATATGGTTTTGTCTCTTTGTAATCCATTGTTTGAGAATCAGGATGCATCCTTAGATGTAGTCACTTCTACTCTCAATCCCTTTCCTGCTCTCAAATCCATCTACCTTTTCTTTCTCTTGGGAGATTTAACTCCTATTTCACATTACACATATACAGTATTTGAAAACTGGACCTGAAGTTTACCATAATCTGAAGAAGAGAGAACCTAGTTGACAATGATGCATATATTTGTCACACTAAATTAATGTTAACACTAGTAAGATAATGTGAAGAGGAATCCACACCAAAGAGATTAAGAGAATCAGTGAATGTTCTAGGATTGCTTTTCTGTTTCCAGACTATAGTTTGTAGATCCAGCACTAGTTTGGCCCTTCCAGTGAGCTTTAAATAGCTTCACTGGTAAGTTATGTTCAGAAGGGAAGCGTTGTGTCCTGCTTAAAGCAAACAGCATATTGGAAAGTCACCTTATGAAACAAAGCGTGAGTTATAGTGAAGTACACTCTTCACAGACTCTGAAAATCCACTGTATAAATATTTGTGAACTGAGAATTTCTGCTCTATTACGTCTTTCTATTTCCATACAGCAGAATTTTTTATGTGTGAATGTAGACCAAAGAAGTTTTACTACCATTTTTCTAGCAGTTTGCTGTTCAATGATGGCATCATACGTAATTCTATCCAGATTGAATATTTAGTCTGAACCTGGCCCTTTTCTACTGATTTTTTTTAAATTTCAGAATTCATAATTTTAGTCCAACAGTTTAACTTGCTGTATAGCCGATACAGCTCTAGGGTTTTATCAAAACAGTAAGCACTACTGTTTTCAAACTAACCATGAAAGATGTGATTGTTTCTAAGTAGGGTTTGATAAACATGATAGGGGAGAGTGCAGTAGTGATCTGGGATTGCCTGCACAATTGCTTTGTGGTTACCAAACTGCAAGAGTAAGATGGATATATGCAGAGCCAGATCAGTTTTTACTGGGGCTTAAATAATCTTGGTTAAATTTAAGACTAATAGGAGCACAGAGTGCTTGAGATTAGAAATTGTGGTTCTTCAAAGCTAGAAGGCATGGCGCACAGTGACAACCTAATGTGACTCATCAAATCTTAGGCTAATGAACCTTGGCCAGTGACCTTTCATGTAGTGATGGATCACATGTGCCAAAGCAAAATCTATCTACAGAATTACGGCTATGTTAAAGCTTCAACTAGGAGCTTCATTTGTTTTTCTTGTAACTAAAAAAGTCTGTTTCAAATCCTATTTGCCCCTTATCTCTGTTTGTTCAGTTGTTTTTAATATCACGTACTGAAAGAATTTCAATAGCTGTTTCACCATGAAGTCATTTGTTATCCTTCAGCGGGTCTTTGCCTGCTGAATTGTAAAGCAGCCTCCACTATTTGCATCCTCCAGATGGAGCGGCATATAAACACTCCCAGATATTTCTGGTTAGTATGAAAAAATACCTTATTTGTCCTTTCTGTGAATAAATAAGATAATGTCAAATTTTATAGACTAATAAATTTGTATGCTAGGAGTGACATTGAATCTCTCATGGCCTGCAATGTCAGAGACCCTGAGATAGACAATTTTTTGTTTTGTTTTGTTTTGTTTTCAGATGTATACAAAGTCAAGTAGTAGCTCAGTAAAAAGGCAGATAATTTGATTGTGTTGTTTATCTGCCCTGCAGACTAATTCAGTTGCAATTTGCCACAAGGAAATACAATTTATATTTTTCTCAAGCTTGCATAAGTAATCATAAGATATTCCAGAAAGAAGAACTGAAAGAAAAGTACTTAGAAGTACTTGCTGGGAATCCCTGCTGGTCGGTAAGGTCACTACATCCTGCACTAGCCAGAGAATACAACTTACATCAAGAGATTTTGTAAGTGATAATGCTTATCAGAGAGGCTGCCATGCCAGTATTCATTCTCCTATCAACCTTACACCTTTCCAGAGAAAATATCCATATACAGTTACTGCATGAGTCTGTTTTGAGCAGGGTGTGTGGAGAAGAGTGAGTGGCCAAGTTTAAGCAAAGGCTGAAGGCCTGCTTCTAATAGATTCGTATTTCACTTGCAAAAAGGTACTTCAGCAGCATTTATTCTAGTTTTTAAAGTTACATGATGATGAGTCAAGAATAATCTCCTATGGAACAAACTCATTAAAATATAACACAGAGTGGGGAAGTTGAACTCTAGCTGGGTCAGCACCTGTCACTGATTCTTCTGGCATTGCCTTTAAGTAGCTCCAGGAACTATGTCTATCTTGATCACTGTGCATTATCAGAAGAAATGTGGAAGGAACGTCATAGGTTGATAGGTACTGGCTGAAATCCTACTGCACACCTTCCACACAGCAAAATAGGTTACTTGTGAGTTGGGTAAGGTGTGGAATGGGAAGAGGCAGTTTTTAACTGTCTAGACAACAAAAAACAGTTTAAAACGGTTTCTTGTTAACTTTAGACTTTTAAATACTCACTTGTCCAATGTTAGTGGATATCCAGTGGACTGCATTTGTGAAACACATTTTTGCCTTTCTGTAACCTAGAAGATGGAGCCCATCGAGCTTTCTAAGAAACCAAAACTCTACATTGAAGTCTAATTATCAGATATCTCCTCCTGCAAGTGACAACATCACCTGTTCATAGGTATAACTTACACAGCAGGATTTTGGCAGTCCATAACCAGTAGGACTTAAACGTGCACAACACTGAATCCGTATCCATATAGTTTCTGCACTCAAGAAAATATAGCACCAGATTGTAAGTAACTAGAGTCATTAGTGCTGTTGAGAATTATAGTCTTAAATAATTATTGATTTACAATCGAGAAATGTTTCTGGCAGATCTATGCATGAGCCTCTTATTCCCTCCCCCCCCAAAAGCATGTCCACCACCACAACTGCCCTTAGTAGCACATGAAGTGCAATTTTTCCATGGCCATACTCATAATCTCCTTTTGAAGTCGCTCCTTTGCCTGGTTCTTAACTTTCCACTCCTCCAACATGTTTAGTGCTGCCTTCTTCTCTTCCATCATATTTGTCTGTCATTGTCTTTGGGAAGCTTCTGGTTATACCTTTATATCTGGAATGGAGGCACCTTAGCCATTGCTGATGGTGGGAGTTGTACTCCAGCAGACTCTGGATAGCTGCAACCCCCCTGCCCCACTTTTTTAAATGAAATCAAGACTAAATAGGTATAACTGCATATTCTCAGGGTTAAACACAAACATTAAGGGGAAATGCCATTAACCTGTTGTCTTTCCCACAGTGGGATTTCCTAAGAAAGGTAAATCTCAGCAATCAGACTTGCAGATGAAGCCTATGTTTCTCTTCCAATGACCAGTTTCAAGGCAAAACACACTAAAACTAAGTTGAGAAATGACATCTGCTTGTCATATCCGGTGATAAACAGATGTCTTTCACCACTTGATAGAACACCTCTTCTAAAAATGTGTGTCATCTAATTTGAGTCTTAACATATTATGTTACTTTCCCATCTCTTCTTTATATCCTCAATTGTCATGTATTAGATTCTTAACTGCTTAGAAGAGGAGCTTACTGTTTTGCTTACATTTCTTTATAAAATGCAAATAATTTTTATGACATATTGTTACTGCTGATTAACATAAGAACATAAGAAGAGCCCTGCTGGATCAGGCCAAGGGCCCATCTATTCCAACTTCCTGTATCTCACAGTGGCCCCACCAGATGCCTCTGGGAGCACACGTGACAACTAAATACCTGTCTCCTGATACCCCTCCCCTGCATCTGGCATTTGGAGTTCCCTTCCTTCTAAGCCTGGAGATTATATATCCCTATCATGGCTTGTAACCTGTGATGGATTTTTCCTCCAGGAATCTGTCCAATCTCCTTTTAAAGGCATCTAGGCCAGATGCCTAGATTATATTGGGGTGACATTGTGATTTGAAATGGGTTAACTGAAGTAAAATGTTCCATGATACATCAAGTTGCAATTAATATTGCAGAATCTAGTCCTGAGAAACAATTCTTTTTCACTTTTAACTGAAATGGTTCCTGATTTCACCTTCTTTCCGGTTTTGCAATTAAATGAAGAGGCAGATTTAAGCATTACTAAAGATTGGCTGAAATCCTTTTGCTTAGTGTAGTAAGTTGCACTAGAGTAGGCCCTTTAAATCAATGGTGATTTGTAAGTTCCATTGATTCAAATGGGCCTACTCTAATTGCAACTTGTTTAATATAGTAAGTTGCAGTTAGAGTAGGCCCATTTGAATCAATGGAACTTACACAGAGTTGACTCACTAAATGCCTATTGGTTTAATATGCCTACTCTAATGTAGTTTACTACACTGAGCAGTAGGATTTTAGCCATTGTGTTCTATTTCTCCTTCAGCTTTTCATGTAGAGGCCTAGCAAAAAAGTGCACAAAAACGAGGACAAAATACAGCTTTTAATTAGCTACTTAAAAGTAGCACTCCACCCTATTTATTCATAATTCACTTACTGTAATATTAATGTGACTGCATATTATATAGATTTACATTAAATCCCGGGAGTTGTAATTCAATATAAGCAGAATGGTGAAATAGTAAATGAGATTTTCTTATTAAAGCAATTGGCCTGATGTAAAAAGTGTGAGTGTTAATTTTTTTACAGCTATTTTTGCATATACGTGATTGGTATCCTTGGGGGAAAGCTGAAAAGAAAGGGAGAATTGGGATGCAGTGAATGAGAAATAGTGTCTTACATTTGTAATAAAAGAAGGAAAATTCTCACTTCTGTACATGCATTCTTTGTGTTTGTATTTCTATATAACATGTAGGCATTTATATATTGCTTGCTTGTCACCGAGTTAAGAGCAGATCCGTATGTTAGTTGTACTTAGTTATTTCCATTTTATGTTTAGGAAAATGTCATCAATTTCTTCAATTACTTCTAAGCCCTCTTTATCTCTTTTTAATGTAATGGCACTGGAGTTTTCTCCTTTGTTTGCTGCCCTTCCATTATTTACTTTGATCCTCTGTGAGAAAATCTGAAAGTGTGTTGTCCTAAATACTAGCATTTCACGAAAAAGAGATTTGAGGCCTTGTCCTTCATGTAAAAGAAAAAGGCTCTTATGTGAAGATGCAGGTTTTGTTTAGTTCTCTATCCCTGGTGGGAGCCTTAATTGCTTTTCTCTCTCTCGCACAGTGGCTGGCTGCAGAGTGCTTGCCTTCCCTGCTGATGCCAGAATTTTCAAGCTCTATTACACTATGGCAGTGAAAATTCCTTGGTCCAAGTTAAAGAGTCAGGTTTTTATAAAGAGATCTTTAAGTATTGCCAATTTACTGCTAGCAGTAAATGCAAGTTAAGCTAGTTGGCTAGCTTAACTTTGTTCTGTCTCCTTGGAAGTTTCTAAAGTTTCATAAGTTAATCACATCCTGTCCAGTTAGGATTCTGAATTTCAGATAATTCCTTTGAGCTAATAAATGTTATTTTACACAGAGCATTAGCGGCTAAATAGAACACTATGTTAATAGTTTGGGATCTACAGTTGGTTTCATGTAACTATGTTTTCCTGGATGTACTTTCTCTTGTAAATCAAAACATCCCTTGTTTTTGATGCTAAGAGATTGGTTTTAATTATATTTCATTTGCACCACCTGCATCAAAACATTATTAAGTCCTGTTGGATATAAGGAGTTAGGTATTTTGAAGATGAATGGAAAGTTGAAATGCATTTCAGTAAGGATTTCTTGACATGTTGTGACAAATTTTGTAACTTGCCAAGTTTGCTGAATATTGGTGCCTTCTCTTGACCTAGTAATAATATGAGTAATGGAATGTTAATAATAATTGTGTGCTGTCAAGTTGATTCTGACTTATGGAGACTTTCCAGGGTTTTCTTGGTGTACTCAGAAGCTGTTTACCATTCCCTTCTTCTGGGGGCACTTCTGGGATTGTGCAACTTGCCTAAGGCTACACAGGATGGCTTTCCTCCATGGAAGCACAGTGGGAGATCAAAGTTCCAATATCTCTGGCTCCAGTGAACTATCCAGCCAGCAGTTCTAGGCTTGGAATAGATCTTAGTGATCACCTGTCCCAGTCCTTTGTCCAGTTCTGGGTATACAAAGAAGGATGCTATTACTATGTCCCTGATAGACAGTTGTCTAGTCTGTGTTTAAATACCTCTGGCTAAGGAGAGACCGCCACTTTTGAGGCACTTGTTCCACTTTTAGCAGCTTTTAGGAGGTTTAGTATAAAACTGTTTTCCTACAGATTTTATCCATTTATTCTAGCCCTGCCCTGTGGTGAAACAACAGGTCTGTTCCATCTGTATGATAATCTTTACAAAATCTGATGATATATCTTGCATAAAATCAATAATTTTAAAGCCACAACTTAAAATGAGAACAGATCTTCACATTTCAAAATGTTGGAATTAGTGCTGGCCCCAGTGTTCAAGAAATCCTAGTAGAACTGTTTTATTTTTCTGGACACATGGATGCTGTACAGAAGTTCTGATAGTAATTTGTATGTATAATTTACATTACAGTAGCTCCTAAGGAATGCAGGATCAGGTTGGTACAAAGATTAATATGTGTCCTTGTCATGGAACCAGGTCCTTTACCAGCACTGGGACCTTATTTTTTCACATAAATGTAACATAGATTGTGGGTAGACAGATAGAAGCCTGGGTCAGTGGGTTGCCAGGTCAGTATCAGCCTTAATATTCTGGATCCTAAATAGAGCTCAGATTACTGGTGCATTAGAACAGTAACACACAAGTACCCTTTGATGTTTACTCATAGTGCAATCATAATACCCATTTGGGGGAAGTGCAGTTAAAATAAATGGGGCTTCTGACTGTTCATGTGTAGAATTGTAGAGTTAGTTAACCAATTAATTTGGTTAACCAGTTAAATTAACCTAGTTAATTTAGTTTTTTCCCCTAACAGGCCAGATTATAAAAACAAAAGAAGATAAAATCAAATTAATAACTAAACCCATATAATATTATGCTTGCTAAATATAGACTATGGAATCAAATTAAAATTCCATGAAGGACTCAGCCTTGCTGAAAAAGAAAATCTCAGAAGCATGCATGTAAAACACTAAGGGTTGGATTTTGACAAGAGAGTGCCATGGTTAGGAGGCAGCCACAGAGAATTCCTGGCTGAGTTTCTTTGTTGTTGATCTTGATGGATGTTATGCCTTGCTGAGGAGGGCATTTCCAGGTCAATAGGCTTTCCACAGGATATTTCTTTACTGCCATAGTTGGCAGTAGTTCCCACTAATCTCTGGAGGATGAGTGACTACTGACATACAGGTAAATATAGGGAAAAAACACAACTTGCCAGGCTTGACCAGTTGTGGAACCTGTGGGACCTTTCAGATCAGTCCTCGGCAGCATCTTCAGTGGTAAGGAATGATGGAAGCTGGACTTTAACAACACTCACAGGGCCACCCATTTTTACCCTAGGCCCTGTGGTATTCAGTGCAGTAATACTTGGCTCCTGTTCACTCTTGCAGTGGGGTGGACTTAGGATGTGTATTTTCACATATTTCATATTTGTATGTGAGAATGTTCTCTCCTTGTTGGGGTAGACTGTGAGAGATTTTGTTAATTTTTGCATTTCTGTACCTTTTTGGAAATAGTTTTTGTGTAAAAAAGTATGTTGTACAGAAACCCTTGTATTTTGTGCTTAAAACCATTCATTCTGTGCAGAAAGGTTTTAAATACAAAGTATGTTTTTCATACAAAATCCACAGTTTTGCAAATGTTGCTGAGCAAAAAAGGGCTGTTCTTTTACTGTTGTGTTGCAGTGAAAGAATCTGAAAGTCCTTGCCCATTTTTGAGAGGGTGTCTTCATGTGTTGAAAAACCCTTTGTGGGTGAGAATGAGAAAATTTGTATTTGTTACATCGTTAATGGTGGTTTATCTCATCTGGATTATTAGAACTGAATTCGTGTAATTATAGAATTCTACTGTTTAGGGTTGTTCATCATGTTTTGCCCATGTTTAACCGTTCCAAGACATGGAGATATGTTTTTTTCCCTTCTGTATCTGTTGCAGCAAGGACATCCAATGGCAAGAGTCATGGGTTATTGCAGCAAGTCATGGTTATTGAGTCTGTACATTCTGGACTTTGCAGAGCATTCACTAAATGAAGATGAAGCAGTGTTGGCGGTGGGATGGGAAAAAGCAACTGTAGCTGTGGGTATACTGGCTGGGCTCATTTTTTCTGCCCCCGCATCCTACTGCAGCTAGAACACCATTCCTTTGTTCTCAAGTTTTGTTGATGAGATCACAAGATGGCTACCTTATTATTAGTAACAATTAGTGTTTGAGAGATACTTAGCAGTCTGTGAGTGTTTTGCACGGAACAGTCATCACAACTAGGAGAAAGTGACCGCAGGCTGATGTTGTGTTTGTGTGTGAAGAAAAACCAGATTTTGTAGTTCTAACTGAGAATGAAGCAAGGAAAAAAAGGCTGAAGGTTGGCTGAAGGTACCTTGTAGTGACATGTAGCTCTATAAATATTAGGTAAAGTAACAGATCTGCTACTTCGTAGTCATTGACAGTTCATGACTAGGTGGGTGTGTCTCCCCACAAATTTGGGGGGCTCACTCCCCCTACCCAACACATTATCTGCCCACATTTGTAACAAAATTCACTATTCTACTGCCTGCTTTTGCTTAGGTTTTGTTTGTGTGTATTTCTATAAATAAAGCTACCCTGTTTTCCCAAAAATAAGACCTAACCTGAAAATAACCCCTAGTATGATTTTTCAGGATGCTCGTAATATAAGCCCTACCCCAAAAATAAGCCCCAGTAAAGTGAAACCCCGCCCTCCAGCATTGTGCAGCAACTAGAAGATGACGTGACTGTATTTGAATAAATGTAGATTGCTCGTACATGAAAAACAACAACATAACATCCCCTGAAAATAAGCCCTAATGTGTTTTTGAAGCAAAAATTAATATAAGACCCTGTCTTATTTTCGAGGAAACACGGTAAGTGTTGCAAAATGCCATAAATCTAAGTGCACTGTCTAAGTGTAAAGGAAATGGAATCCTGGAAGCATAGTTCCTGAAAATTCTGCATAGAGGTGTTTACTGGACTACGTGATATATAAACTCTGTAAAACGAATACATTTTGTTACATAATTAAAGAATGGCAGTTCTAAGTCATAATTAACGATCCATATTTTGGACTTTATTGCTGTTGTTTCTTTTAAGAGTGACATTGAAATTTCATTCTTTATACTGATTAGACAAGGGCACAGAAAACTTACATTTCATACTTAAAACACAATTCACTTGTTTAGATCTATAGTATTGCACATTTAATACTGTTGGAAAATCAAGAGAATTCAGGAAATTTTCCATGATATGATTTTCCCACGGATAGAGAGAGATTCTATATGAGGACTTATATTGGTTACATTAAATGGTTTTCCAACCTGCCTTAAGACAGAAACTTCAGAGATTGCCCAACATGCATGTTATGTTACTTTATCCACAAATGCAAGCTAATATTTTCTAATGACATTGACATCCTTACTCTTGGAAGATCTATCTGTATAGTAATTCAGAATTATAAAAGAGGAACAAATTTGAATTTATTCAAGTAGGGTGATGGTGTAAACACACTGCAATATTGTCCAGTATGCCATGATATGCCTTAATCCATATGTGACAGTCATTTGATTTCAGTTCAGCTTACTTCACAAGCTTTACACAAGGATCTCTCCAAGTGTAAAAGTGGAGAGAGTGATCCTATATGCTGCCCTAAGCTGCTTAGAAGGAAACATGAAATAACTGTATGCATTCCAAAAATAGAATGATGCTCATTGTTTTCAGTCTCTGTGTTATCATATTTAAAACTTACATTAAAAAAATAGAAATTATTTCTGGTTACGTCCTGTTTTCTCCTCATTGATTTAACTGAGTATACTTGAAAAGCCACACACACAAAACTCCATATTTTCCTGGTACTGTAGGCATATGTGAAACTGAAGAGTCAAAAGAGACTGGATGTTAAATCCAAGATCATAGGGCTGCATGAATCCTTAGGCTACAGAAATCTTTTTTTCCTTCTCTTTGTTGTTGTTTCCTTCCTAGTTGTAAGCATTAGCATTTGAAAATCTTTGCTGATTGCATTAATGTTGCTTCTGCTGATTCAGGTCAACCAGCCTTTTTGAAACTCTTGGACACACATGCTACTTAGACCAGTGCTTATTAGAATTTTAATTTAGTGCCCCCAAACTCTAAGGCTGTACATTGAATTATGTAGAATCTACTCATGATATATATCATAAGAGGCTCTTATTTTTAGCTTTCAGAGCTCTTTGAAACGTAACATCCTCACTCAAACCGGTTACAAAAATGGACTAACATTAACAACCATTTTTATTTCTGGCCCCTATTCAAAATCTTAGATACTCAGTGTGGTGTAGTGGATAGAGTGGTGGACTAGGACTTGGGAGGCCTGGGTTTGAATACCTGCTCAGACATGAAGACTCACTGGGAGTGTGGAACTGGTAAAGCCACTCCTGAAATATCTCACTTACCCTGAAAGCCCTATGAAAGTCACTGTAAATTGGTTCTGACTAGAGATGGGGTATTTGTATACGAATACGAATATCCCTGCACAGGTGGCGTTAATGAGGGTCCAGCTCCATGGGGCTGGATTGTCCATCACCGATCTGCCACAAACGCAGACGGCGCGATTCCTGGCAGGAGGCGGGAGGACAAGCCACGCTGAAAAGTCGAAGAGTGGCAAGTGGATCGCGCACTGCGGAGCCATTCGTAGAATCACGCCGTCCACGTCAGATCGGTGAGTGGACCATGGGGATGGACCCTCGTTAACGCCACCTGTGTGGGGATATTCGTATACGAATACAAATACCCCCATCTCTAGTTCTGACCTGTACAGCACACAACAATTCAAAGTCTTGCTTATGATGTTTAAAGCTCAATATGACTTGGAACTACCTTCTCCCTTATGAAACTGCCCACCAATGAAGGTCTTCTAGATAAATTATTATCCAAATTCCATGAATAATTGAGTTATGTTTGTCACAGATTATGGTGCTTCTAGTAGTTATTAAATTTTCCTGCCTGGCTTATCCTCTCTCAGATGGGTCTTCTGCTTACTTGAATTTTCTAGTTTTGGTATCCCTGACATATTTAATCATATCGGCCAGAACCCTACTGATGTTTTCATAAAGTTTGCATAACTCACTATCAAGGTCAAAAGTATGAGACTCAATCAGTGCCCTCAGAGCACTATAGAACTTTATTACACCCCTTTGGTAGTTTGAGTCTGTGGTGGTCTGTCACAGTAAATATTTATTCCTGAAAGGGTTAAGTACCAGTGTGAATCAGATAATCAAGACAATTGTATCAGAGTTCATTTGGGTATCAAGATTTATGTCATTTACTTGCTTCTGGTTTTCCAGGAATATCAAGGTAATGAATCAATCTACATTGACAAAATGTAGCTCCCAATCTTAATCCATCACTCTTCAGAGGATGAGAATAAGCCGCTGTTCTCATTCATGGTGAAGCAAATGGAGAAAAATGAGTCCAGGCAACATTATCTTGTCTAATTCTACAAGTTTTATTCATCCACATTGCTTCTATGCACAACATTTAAAGATACTTCAAAGTTGTTTAAAACATATAACAAGCATATTACTTCAAAAATTTACTTACAGACTTCAAAAAATTGCTTACAGCTATGAACAAAGCTGTATGCTTAAAAATATATGAGGACTGAACTTAAGTTTTAGGCAAATACTTAAGTCAGACAAATATATTTCAGTTGTAAGCTTTTAGCTAAAAAAGTTACGAACAAGTACTTAGATCTCATCTCAATCCAGAAATATTTATTTTTATTTATTTAAAATATTTTACCCTGCTTTCTCTTTAAAAAGGATCCAATATGGCTTATATAATTAAAAACACAAAATTAAAAGTTAACAACAGTAAATAATTCAAGTATTTAAAAAGAATTATAAAAAAATTAATTATAAGAGTTTATAGCTTTAAAAAGCACGTCTCTTTAAAAAGTTAAAATCAATATGAATAGAAATACATTTTGTAGCTTTTTAACATATTTGGACACACACATGGAAAAATACTAAGTTTTCTACATACTCCCTCAGCCATCTGCAGTTAAAATCTATGGAGGAAAATCTGTTATTTCTTCATGCTGCCTCTGTGCTGCTGACTATGCAGCTGTCTTTTTTCTCCCCCCCCCCCCCCCAGCTTCTCACTTTGGCTCTTCCGACTCTTGCTGGCTGGCAGTTTGCTTACATTACACTAGCCCTTTTATAGGCATAGATGTTTATATATCCTAATCTATTGTTTACATATTCTTGCCAAGCGTGAAGCTTCCCCTAGTAAAGGCCAATGCAAAATCTCATAGACTCTGCTATCTAAGCAAACTTTCTCTGATAAGAGGAAACAATAACATTCTCTCTTATCTTTTCTCTGTCCTAAGCTATCAAATTCAATGCATTTTCTTATAGAGTCTGTTTTGATAGCAAATATCATGCATTCTCTATGGGAGTTGTTACAGTTGTGGACCTAATAGACTTTTCCATAGGATCTGCTATTTGCCAAGATTTACATAGAAATGAATGGGAGGTTTGCAAATGCTCTGCAACAGCCTATAATGGGCACTTAGTATACTGCTCTTTAAACTGTTACTTTTTTCTTTTTCTTTCTTTCCAAGTTTACATCTCTTTGAACTGAAGTAACCTCTATCAAACAGTTCATTGTTGTTCAAACTTTTAACTAAATTTACACTAATTACATTCCACTTTTCCAGGGCTACATTTCTTATACCCTTGCTTATATAATACTTTTATTCATTCATTCATTCATTCATTTGGCTTCTATACCGCCCATCTGGCTATTAGGCCACTCTGGGCGATTTACATGTTAGACAAATAAAACATACAGTATACCAACAATAAACACAATAATACAAAATCAAAATAAAGATAAAACAACCAACAATTTAAATAAAATAGTTAAAATAATATAAAATAATATAATATAGAGCAAGACAGCAGGATTGATGATATAAATGTTGAGACTACTCACTGTAATTTGGTGTTGTAATTAAGGTGTTGTAAGGTCCGGGAAGGCCTGCCGGAAAAGCCACATTTTTAACAGTTGCTTGAAAATTCCCGGTGAAGGGGCCAGGCAGATTTCAAGCAGGAGCTTGTTCCAGATCTGAGGAGCAACCGCCGAGAAGGCCCGGTTTCTGGTTCTCTCTTTCCAGACCTCTCTCGGGGTCAAAACTCTCAAACGCCTGGCCTGGGAAGATCAAATGGGATGGGCAGATCTCTTCAGGAGGAGGTGTTCTATCAGGTATTGAGGCCGTAAACTATTTAGGGCTTTATAAGTTAACACCATAAGAAACAGACAGGTAACCAGTGCAGGGTGGCCAGGGTGGGAGAAATGTTTTGATGTTTCTGAACACCACTCAATAATCTGGCTGTCGTGCTCTGGAGCTGCTGAAGTTTCTATAACAGCCTCATGAGTAGTCTCACATAGAGGGCATTGCAGTATTCTATTCTCGAGACTACCAGTGCATGAACCAGCGTGGTGAGGGACCTGGTGTCAAGGTAGGGACACAGCTGGGCAATCCGCCTTAGGTGGAAGTAGGCGGAACAGACCCCAGATGCTATCTGAGGTTCCATTGACAGCTCTGGGTCCAGTAGTACACCCAAGCTGCAAACCTCATCCTTAGCAGAGGGAGTAGCTCTCTCCAAAGGAAAGGGAGGCACCCACCCACAGGATCTCTGTCTTTCCTGGGTTCAGCCTCAGTCTATTATCCCTCATCCACCACAGCACAGCATCCAGGCAGTGCTCAGGGGACGGGACAGCATCCTCTGCAGAAGGGTGGAAGGAGAGATAGAGCTGAGTGTCATCCACGTATTGGTGACACGAAGCTCCAAAGCTCCATGACCTCCCCAGGGGCCTCATATAGATATTAAACAGCATTGGGGAGATGATCGACCTCTGAGGGGCTCCACAGTCAAGGGTCCAAGGGGTGGACATCATCTCGCCAAGCTGTACTCTCTGAGGACGGTCCTTGAGGAAGGATCGGAGCCAGGCCAAGGCCAGACTGCCGATTCCCAACTCAGAGAGCTGCCTCAGGTGAGTGTGGGAAAGTCTTGTTTGTAGGTTTTCTCTGTTGCTCAGTGGACCAAATTAACAATATTGTAAGCAATTGCTGCTAAGTGACAAGGTACCACAGCATGTCTCAGTCACATACTTGGTCCTGTATCCCGTTGTACTACCCGTTGTACTACCAGCAGCTTGTCAGTTAACTGCAGTGAGCCAGGACAGGTTACACAATCCAATAGGATTCTGTGAACACTAATAGGATTTTGGTCAATGCCTATCCGTTAGTTTCTCACCTTTTAGTAAATAATTTTCTTCATACATTATATGTTGTCAGAAATGGTTGGTTTCACATGGTGTACACTGCCTTATACATTTTCTCTCTTGTTCCATAGTGGAAAGTCTTAGCAGAAATATTTTGAAGAAATAAATGTAATGGCAGCATGAAGTGTGTTTCTTTAATTTCACTGAAAGTTTTGTATGAATGCATTGTGGCCTTCTGCTTCTCTGTCTACCAACACCTTCAAGTGTTACTCTGGAAGACAATTTTGAATCTCCAGGTGCTACACTGGAAATCTCTTTTGAAAAGATCAGGGTGCGAAGTACAGACTTGTGAGGACCTTGGATAGTAGGTAGAAATGAATATTAATTAGTACATTCCCTCATAAGAAAAGTGTTTGTCCCATCAGAGAACTGCAGTTAATTAAGGCCTGAAGAAGACTGATGGGTCCAGAAAAGAGATGGGCACGGAGTACTTTTTGCTGTATTATAGATAATCTGCATGGCAGCATAGCTACCAAATGTCCCCCCCCTCCCGCCAGCTCACCCACTGACCTGCCAGTGCACACAGCTCCTTCTTTCCCATTGCACGATCTTCCAGTCCAGGCTGGAGCCCAGACTTCCCTCCTCTGCCTCCTCTAGCTGCTGGCCACTCAGATGAGAAGGTGGGACAGGGATTCCTGTAGTACTGCCTTTGAGGCAAATGACTTATGACAAGCCCATCTCTAGTCCAGAATTCAGAGGCTAGCTTAGGCCCTTAAAAAGACCTGTGGATATTTTCTGTAGCTTCATGCCCCTGTGTGGCTGAGGGATAGGAAAAATCTCGGGGGAATCTTCCTCCGAATCTGAGATTGAGTGGATTAAAATCTGGAAGGCAAATAAAGGCGTAACAGTGGCTTTTCTCTCTGTGTTTGTTGTAGTCTTACCTTTGTTTATTACCTTTTATTTGCAAAGTTTTGTTTTAGGAATTATAGAATAATTAAAGGAATAACAGAAGAGACCCTACATATAGCACAAATAACAGGAAGCGTTGCCGTACAACAAGACCATAAGCAACTTGCAAAAGAGAATACACTCCCAACCCCTTTTTTCCTTTTTTTTTTAATTACAAAAAGTTGAGCCATGATGATTTATCTACTGCTGTAGGCTTACTGGCTCTTTGATTGTTTTGCAAATATACAAAATAAAGTAGCACCAAACAGTATAAAGTAAGTCTGTGCCTGAATTTGCATGCTACATTGGCAGGTAACCTTTTTCTGCCAGAGCAATGTTCTGGATTTCTACTCAGGCTTTTTGTCTCTCTTTCCTATATCAAACGTTCTGGGATTTTCCCTCTTTTGGTTATTTCTAGTATTGCCACCACTACTAGGAATGTAATGATATCCTTGTGATTAATATCCTTTAAATTGCTTGGGAATTGTTACATAATGCCAGTTCAGGTCTCTGGCTAAATGGCTGATTTGTAATTGCCTTGTTTTCATTTTCAATGAAGAAGAGAACATGATGGTCCAAGAGGAATAACAACACATATGAAAAACACTGCCAAGACCCCCAAAAGCCTTTCAACATAGTTCAGTTGAGCGGACAACTTGATAGGTGCCAATTGCTACCTGAGCTCCAGTTCAGCCATGTTTTCGGAAGTGCTGGCCAAGATTGATTTCATGGAGTATTTCCTTTATATTGATGATTTGTCATTGTCTCTAAGTACTGCTGCCAGAATTTCAGATTTATTTGAGATGGGGCAATCACTGGCTCATAAGATTCTTGTGTTCTTATCAGGATGCTGATAAGTCTGAAAGCATGACATTTGTGCTAGGCTATGAGATAGTTGGTGCAAAATATTTGGTATTCTGTATGTGGTACAAAATGTTTTTAGTGACTTTGAAAGGACTGTGTTCCACTGGTTTTGGAATGGAACTTCTCAAGAGCAGACCTATAAACACCTGTCCAGTCTCCCAGGCAAAGCCGTTTTGTCATAAATGTAACAGAGGTCACAGAAATATCTCATAGAGTAAATGTACTTTCTGTTATGAATGAGTTGAATCTTATCTTGAATCTCAATTCTCAGTTGATATCAAGCAGCCTCTAATTTAATCTGAGAATCTGTGCTTTGGGGCTGCATTCAAAGTAGATGGCATATGCTATTATAGATGTGAGATGACTTAGTGTACTAAATTATCTCAGTTCATGAAGCAGTTGGAGTAGCTACAAAATAGTTTTGCTAAATAGCACTTTTTGCATGCACAGTAGATGAAGCTAAATCGGCTTGCATAGTCCTATTGTTTTTAAAAACTTGCATTTGGGAATAAGCGGATTCTATTTTAGTCTTACTTCATCTTACTCAGATTCTCAGTAAACTTTCAAGGTCTTTCAAAAGGAGAAATGAGGGGACTGTAGCTTGACTGTTCAGCTTCATGACTAGTCCCTAAGACTGAGTTGATGTACAGCATCACTTAGTTTTCTGCTCAACGCTGTGGAAGAGGGTGGTATCTTATATACATTAATGGAATGGTGATGGAAAAAAAATGTGACATCCCTTTTGTCATGTGTGGGCCAGTAGGATGGATGGTGTCAGCACTCCTGTCATAACTCCTTGAAAGAGTTTGTTGTTTACAAACTATCACGTACTAGCTTAAGACAGAACATTTCTATGTCATCTCCATTCTGCTCCCTTCTTGTGACTTACCAAGTCTGCTATGCCAAGTATTTGGTTTGTTTGGCTGCAGTCTCATGCCACACACAAGACAAGTGATTCCATCCTGGAAAATGGAAAATGTAAGTTATATTCACTGAACACGTATGAAATTAATCTCATCTGTAAACGTTTGGCAGAATGGAGTGGCCACAATAAGCAGTACGCCACTGGCTGGTCACATGATAATAATATTTGCATACGGTCAAGTCAATTCTGATTCATGGCAACCTGCTCAGGGTTTTCTGTTTTTAAAGTACTGAGAAGCCAGAGGTTGGTTTGATTGCCCATGGTGCCTCCTATGAGAAGAGCCAGTCTGTGTAGCCTTGGGTAACCTGCACAGTTCCAAAAGTGCTCCCAGAGGAGGGGAATGCTTAACCACCATGAGTATTTTATACCTGGAATACCCTGGCAAAGGTTACCACATGTTGGAACCGACTGGTTAGAGTATAATAATTAATTAGTCCCATGAATGCTTCAATGTTTTTCTCCACATACTGTGTCTCCCATCAGAGAGAAAATTGCTGACAGTTATTTGTCTCTCCTGCTTATGCTTTGCTTCCAATATTGGACCAAGAGTTTGGAAAATTGTTTTTCTGGACTACTCAGCGTTCTTCAAATAGTGGCCATACTGACTTGGGTTTTTTGGAAATTATTGTCCAAAAGGGTAAGTTTTTCAAGTTCTGCCTTCCTGGAAGTAACAACGCATTCAAAGCCAGCAGTAACCCTAGTCATGAGAATATGGAAAAGATGGGGCCTGGCAAAAAGAAAGTGGGTGGAAAAGGCAATAGAGGGAGTATTCCTTTCTGCTCTTTTTGTATAAAATTGCTGATTATATGAAGGCCCAACTCAGATTAACTAGTATGAATGGATGGAACAGAGTTCTATATAAAACAGTACTTTAATAGTAGGATAAATACTGAATTGGAATCAGTGTAATGGAACTGTTTACAGTATATTTTGCATTCTAAAAGAAAAATATTTTTTCCATTAAATACAACCCTTCTCAAAGACCTGGAGAAGTAAATTAAAGACATGCAAGTGATCATTAGAATCTGGAGTTTCTACTACTTTTCTTCTTCTTCTTTTTTTGTACTTATAACCTCTTGACGTGATGCAGTGAAAAAATGATGAGAGAATTAGCTTCAATTGTAGTACAAGTATAGAAACAGGTGTTACTTATAGCCCCTTTCCTACAAACTGATTTTTGGTAAGAACTTGATTTTGCTCTGTGGACCCAAATCACATGTGCTAGTATGCTTTTGAAGAGCTAGCACTTTGAAATCATATTATCCTCACTAGATCCTTTCTCGGCCTGGCTCTTGGAAGCGGCAAGGCTGCTAACAACTGAGTGGGCAGAGGCTATTATTAATGGGTCTCTCGTTGAGGGCAGGGTCCCCCTCACCCTCAAGGAGACACTCATTAGGCCAATCTGAAAAAAAAACACCAATTTGGCAGCTGATGATATCAACAACTATCGTCCAGTCGCCAATATCCCTTTTATTGGCAAGCTGGTGGAGAGACTGGTGGCTGATCAGCTTCATGCTCTCCAATGCCTTTGATCCGTTCCAGTCCGGGTTCAGGCCACGTCATGGCACGGAGATGGCATTGGTTGCCCTGCAAGATGACCTCTTGAGGGAGGCCGATGGGCAAAATGTCCTTGCTGGTCCTCCTCGACCTTTCAGCGGCCTTTGATACCATCGACCACGGTATCCTCCTGGGGAGGCTCTTGGGGTTGGGGATTGGTGGTCAGGCCTTAGCCTGGCTCTGATCCTTCCTGGAGGACTCAGAGAGTTCAGTTTGGGGAGATGTTGTCCACTCCGTGGACTCTCAATTGTTGAGTCCCACAAGGGTCATTCATCTCCCCAATGCTATTTAATATCTATATGAGGCCACTGGGGGAGGTCATCAGGAGTTTGGAGCTTTGTGTCACCAATACGCGGATGACACTCAGCTCTATCTCTCCTTCCAGTCTTCTGCAGTGGATGCTGCCCCAACCCTTGAGCGTTGCCTGGATGCGGTGCTGGGATGGATGAGGGACAACAGACTGAGGCTGAACCTGGACAAGACAGAGATCCTGTGGGTGGGGACCCCTGGTGTCTGTGGTCTGGGTGCCTCCTTATCTTTTGCGGGGGCTACTCTTTACATGAAGGGTGAGGTTCATAGCTTGGGTGTGCTTTTGGACCCATCACTGTCAATGACATATCAGATAGCGTCTGGGGTCCGATCCGCTTACTTCCACTTAAAGCGGATTGCCTAGCTACATCCCTACCTTGACACCGAGTCCCTCACCATGCTGGTTCATGCACTGGTAGTCTCGTGATTAGACTGCTGTAATGCCCTCTACATGGGGCTGCCCTTGGGACTGCTACAGAGACTGCAGTGGGTCCAGAATGTGGCGGCCAGACTTCTGAGTGGGGTTAGAAAATACCAACATATCTCCCCCAGCCTGGCCACCTTACACTGGCTACCTGTTTGCTTCCGAACCAGTTTCAAGGTGATGGTATTAACCTATGAGGCCCTAAATGGTTTGGGACCTCAATATCTGGTTGAGCGCTTCCTTCCAGTTAGGTCTGCCCATCCTATAAGATTGTTGCAGGCCGGGGGGCTGAGAGTTCTGACCCTGAGAGAGGTCTGGAAAACAACTACCAGAAATCGGGCCTTCTTGGCAGTAGCCCCACAACTATGGAACTCTCTTCTGCCCGAAGTCCGCCTGGCCCCTTCACTGGGCACATTCAAAAATCTATTAAAAACCTGGCTATTTAGACAGGCCTTCCTTGAACAAACAAGACCCTCGTACAATAGTGCCCAATAATATAACATCCATCATACTGCCGTGTTCCATGTTTTATATTTTTATGCTTGTAATTGTATTTATTGTATTGTATTTTTATCCTCACTGCACTTTATGATTTTTGATTTGTGCCTCTAATGTATTGATGTCGTTATTTGTTATTTTGCTACTTTGTTGTTTTGTGTTACTTGTAAACCGCCCAGAGTGGCCTTGGCTGCCAGATGGGAGGTATATCAATCAATCAATCAGTCAATCAATCAGTCAATCAATCAATCATCAGCAGTTAAAATATAATCGTATATTAATGCAGTCTTGTAAAGGCTAGTTACAGAATTTGCAACACTGAATTCCTCTTTCCATGCCATTATAGAATAGTTGCCACAATAACCTACATGAGTAAAATAAAAATATCCATACTGTATACTGGCAATATTGTGACCGTACTATCAAAGTCTGAAACATAGATTGGACATTGGTCCTGTCTGATGGCGCCATCCTTTTCTCCACCTTTCTTAATCATGGTGAAGATACAGGGAAACACGTCTGCAGTGGATAACTGAGTTTTCAAATTATGTGGTACAATTCCAGACTACATCTCTGAAGGATGTAATTATTTTCCCCTCTATTTCAGATTCTAAATATTTAATGATAAGAGATGTAGAAACAATAAACTTCATATTGATCTATTTTGAAAATAGAAGTTATTATTGTATTCTATTGTTACATTT
The DNA here is from genome assembly GCA_037013535.1 of Intellagama lesueurii. Taxonomy (NCBI): domain Eukaryota; kingdom Metazoa; phylum Chordata; class Lepidosauria; order Squamata; family Agamidae; genus Intellagama; species Intellagama lesueurii. The sequence continues at coordinate 124,881,429 of JBAJHW010000003.1, forward strand.
CTTCATCTCCTGTCCCCTCCCATGTTGAAGAATATTTGAGTAATTGTATTGATTTGAAAAGATAGATTTTCCCCAACCTTTTGTTTTATACTGATCAAATTGTACCTCTTACATGTCTTTGTAGGTGTGATAGATTACATTAATGTGGCAGAGCTGAAAACCAGTGTGAATGCATTTGAGGTAACCTGTTTGTTTTAATGGATTAGGTATTTGCATAAAACAGTAAATTAACATTCAAGTGTAAAGTGTGAACCTGCAGGGACTAAGCTGAAATGTTGCTAAATGGAATGAATGGTGCTAGATTGAGACTATCCTTTGGTTTGAACGCTAGCTAAAGATAGCAGCATGTCTATTTATAGCTAATGGCTATTTAGAGGGGAAAAGATTTTTGTTATGTGTTATTTGTGTTGCATTTCCATTGGTTTACCCTAAAGATATATACGAGATGATAATAAAGTAATAAAAGATTGTTTTCACAGCTGTTTGTCTTTGATTACAGATTTCTTTGAAGTATTGCAATAAGACAGACTTTGAACCTGGAAGGAGATCAAATAATGAATTGTTCTGCTTTGTGAAGCTTAAGAAGGGATTTTATTGTTGAAACATACAGTGCAACATATTTTCTTCCTAACAGTTAAATAATGGTTGAAAGTACTATGAGATCATTACAGATGGACTAGATTAAAGGGCTTGAGGCCAAACATTAGGAACTGTAAGAAAGAAAAAAGATTATTTTTTCAGTTTGCCATTGCTAAATATTTTTGTTTTCTCTCAAAATGAAAGTTCAACAGCGTCGATATTTAACATTCTTTTTTGAAACTAAACTAATAAATTAGCAAGTGATTCTTTGTGGAATTTCTAAGGAAACATACATTGCTTTGCTTAAATTTGCACTTTATGTGGGGATGCAACAACAATATTTTACCGTAAATTGTAAAAAGAAAACTAAAAACTAAAAACATCCACACAACATTTCTGTTAAGTAGGATAAAAAGAATTGTACTCTTTGGAATGGAGTTCATATCTGACTTTTATCCAGAGAGCCCAGGGAACAGTGCTTGGTTTCTCCAGACTATCCCTTCTAACAATCTGGCAAGGTAAATTGGCCTGAGCTTGATTTAACAGCATAGAGTGGCAAGATTAACAACATTCCTCATGGAAAAGAAATCCCTTAATTATGCAACCATTGGAATCCATTAGTTGTTTCACTGAATCTTACAGTATACAGGCTCACAAAATGTTAAGTTATAAAATAGTCAGTTTGTTGTGTTAATATCCCCCTCGCCCATACTTGCAGTATGTAAAGTAAAATAATGAAGCCCAAACAGTCCACATGTTTCTTTATAATATATTTAGTTATTGAAAGGTAAGTAATGGTAGAAGAGAATTTCTTGGAACAATACATGGTATCAGGTTCATCACTGGATATATTAGGGATGCAGAGGAACAGTCTAAATTGTGTGTGTTTATGTACATGTATATCAGAGTCGAATCAGTGCCTCTGCTGAGTATATCATTCACATGAATTTAGCAGTTGTATTATTTGCAGCAAACTTTTTTCTTTGTGCCATAGATAAACCTATCAAACGATGGTTTCAGTAGCAGCATTAGACAAAGGAATATTGTAACTTTAGAGATTTTTATGATGAAGGTGTGTTTTAAGAGATGTCACTTTGATATTTTTACATTATGTCCTACATTTGTCAGCTAAAACCAGGATATTGCCTCAATGAGAAAAAAGCATGTTCTGCACTTGTCAAAAGGCAGTAAGTAATGATTAAAATAGCAGTGTGAAACGCTAGGAGATTAAAGTGATGCTAATGATAAGTGAGAGAAGAAAAGGGCAAGCTATATTTTAATCCCTGAGAGAATGGTTAATGACTTCTATTGCCTGAGATTAAACTAAACCTGTCTCATCAGCTTTTTCTGCCTGGTGAAAAAAAGCTCTCTGCACTTTAATTTATTAAAGTCTTTTAAGGAAGCACATTGATCCACAGAGGTTAAACTTTAAAAAACTGAGCAAAACACACACACTAAAATGTTTTAACAAAAGTGTTTCTTTGTTGCTTTTACCATACTCACACTTCTGTGAAGACTTCATTGTCTGTGGCTTGGTGCATTTAATTAAGAGGTATTAATTACTTAAAGGGAAGGTTTGTTCCTTTTAAAGAGCACTTTCATACTTCTCTTCTAGGGGGAGTAGCAAGTGTACCATAGTAAAGATCAGCAGATAGGAGCATGTCAAACTTGGTGTTAATTACTGTGTGCTGTGTTCAATGATGCAATAGGTGGAAACAATTTGAAAATTTTCTAGCAGGTGTATGAGCTTTTATAATGCAGTGTAATCAGTTTCAACAAATCATTGCTAATCTTATGTTGAATGTCCTGTCACCAACTTCAAATATGCCAGAAAATGTGGATAAAATTTTGCTATTAAGCAAATCACTAGTACTTGTTTTCTCCTGGCAAATAGAAAGGGAAGATATGGAGGCAGTGACAGATTTTACTTTCTTGGGCTCCATGATCACTGCAGATGGTGACAGCAGCCATGAAATTAAAAGACGCCTGCTTCTTGGGAGGAAAGCGATGAGAAACCTAGACAGCATCTTAAAAAGCAGAGACATCACCTTGCCGACAAAGGTCCGCATAGTCAAAGCTATGGTTTTTCCTGTAGCAATGTATGGAAGTGAGAGCTGGACCATAAAGAAGGCTGACCGCCGAAGAATTGATGCTTTTGAACTGTGGTGCTGGAGGAGACTCTTGAGAGTCCCCTGGACTGCAAAGAGAACAAACCTATCCATTTTGAAGGAAATCAACCCTGAGTGCTTACTGGAAGGACAGATCCTGAAGCTGAGGCTCCAATACTTTGGCCATCTCATGAGAAGAGAAGACTCCCTGGAAAAGACCCTGATGTTGGGAAAGTGTGAAGGCAAGAGGAGAAGGGGACGTCAGAGGACGAGATGGTTGGACAGTGTCATCGAAGCTACCAACATGAATTTGACCCAACTCCGGGAGGCAGTGGAAGACAGGAGGGCCTGGCGTGCTCTGGTCCATGGGGTCACGAAGAGTTGGACACGACTTAGCGACTAAACAACAACAACAAAGTACTTGTTTTGAAAATCACCTGCCTCTACCTTTCGATACAATGTTGCATCTTATATAATAAGTTTCAAGTCAAAAAGTATTTTTCATATGATGATAAATTCCAGAGCATGAGTTGGAAGTGATGGATTATGCTGTATAATTCTATACTAAATCTATTCAGGCATTACAGCCAGGAAGTACGTTGGGGTCTGACTGTGGTGGCAATATGGAGGATACATATAAATCCTGCCTCCCGATATCCCTCTCCACCCAAATATCAATTAGACTTTTGTGCAGAATGTGTAAAGGTGTGACTGATGCCTGGGGTACATAGCAGGTGGGACTTGCATGTGCATGCCTGTCCCCATCACAGTTAGATTCTGGTTTGTGTTCAGTCTATAACAACTGATTAGGCCTGGATTCATATTGACTTTCACAGTGTGCCACCGTAATCCATTTCATATCAGGTTGTAAGAATCAGAGCTTGGGAAAGTTATATTTTTGGGTTACAGCTTCAAGAATCCCCTAGCTAGCATGGCCATTGCTTTCTCTTTAGAATTCTGGGAGATGTAATTTTAAAAAGTTGCTTTCCAAACTGATATGTGGATCAACTCCTATCGTAGGAGGAAAGATCTGAGGCAATAGGCTTATATCTCTTGTGTATAATTTTAGTAGGTGCATCCATATGCAGCATGTTGGAGCTACTGAAACTACTTTCACACAGCTGTTATCAGATACAGTAGGCACCACCTTTTGTGTTGCCATGCATCTACATTAGTTGAGCCTCATCCTATATAGATGTACCACTGTTGCTCATGTTTTTTTAGAGGTGATGTGCTACAAGTAATGCTTTTTGTCTAGTTTGTCAGACACACCAGGAAAATCAATACAAATATTCCAGCAGCTGAAAGAAGCCTCTACTAGATGGGTGTATTGGATCTTGTGGTATTAATTAGGGTATGGATGAATAATTGTTTTGTTTTAGAACTATGAGGATCACGAGATGCTGCTTTACAATTATTTCTATCAAATTATTGTGATAGAAGCAAATGTTTGTTAATTGAGTAGCTTGCTCATAACAGTGATGTTCTTAAGGCAGTTCTTGATTTTCTATAGTGGTTATAAAACCAGACTATGAGAGATTTGTTCTTCCCTTATCTAAAAAACAGACCCAAAACCTGCTGCATAGTTCTGCAGGTTCATCAGGAACGATGTCACTGGCAGTGGCAAAGAGTCCCTGCTTTGTTTTTGGGTTGTGTGTACTTTGTCTCACTGCTCCCAAATTGTGTGTAGGGATGGGATTTTTAGAATATTTTGGGACTTAGCTGAATCAAACTGCACCCAAGCTTCCTGTTCTTGTGACAGTGCTAGCTAGGAGCATGCTTTCTGAGAAGGAAATTTTGGTGGAACATGACCTAGCTAAGCTTGAAAACCTTCTATCTCAGGCCTTTCTCCCTGGTTCATCACATCAAGATGTTTGTGCAAGGTAGTAGAACTCCCAGAATGAAGAACTACAGTGTTTGTAGTAAAAAAAAATGCAAAAATCCCATCCCTAATCACGAGCAACCCAAAATTGTTACAATAATTCTTTCATTAGAGGTGGTCTGCTGCTGCCTGTGATGTAGTTCCACTACGTTGGTAAAGCTAGACAACATGATACTTGCCATAGATACATATACTCCCTCTGTTACAGGAGAACATATACCTTCCTCAGAGTGGGATGGACAACCAGGAGATAGTGGGAACGGGAGTAGGCACACTTCCTTGCTCAGTTTTATGGTGATGAATTTAAATTAAGATGACAGTATAATTTCAAGGAGAGATTTTAAAATTATCTTGATGTTCAAATTGGGTATAAACTTGCAAGTTGCATTCCTGCATCAGGATTTGTTTTCTGTATACTCATCTTTGCTTATGAAAAGCAGTTCCTTATTTGAAGCTTTTGTACATTTTCAGTTTTAGTATAAATAAAGCCTATTTCATATGTATCTTTTCTAATGGTTGTAATCCAGGTTATTCTGTTTAAATCTGGGGTGTTTCTTTCTTTCTTTCTTTTTTTTGAAGCATAACTTGTTGGGTAAGTGAGTTTAAACTTGATTCATTCTTTGATGTTAATGAAACACCAATTTATCGGAAGGCCCTGCAGCCCTAATGAGCAGTTTCTTTAAAAAGCACATTTAATCAAGGTTTATTTTTAACTTGTTTAAACAGATCTAATAGTTTGTGCTGATTTCATTTCAGTATAATAATTGCTAGCAATCCTATTAGTAAGTCATGGAACATGGAAGTTAACACAAATTCCATTCTAATGAGGAAAGTAGAGCAGCAAAGCCCTCCTAGCCAAGGAAGAGTTCATGCTAAGAGTGGAGTGACAGAAGCCTTTGGATATTTTGCTGACAATGGATTATTTTTGTTTTTACTAGGATGTCAGGCATGAGTGGTTAGTATTTAAGTGGGTTTTATTGTTTGTTAGAAGTGAAGTGGTCTTATTACCTTGTATATTGTGAAGCTGAACAAAATTAAAATTTGATGTTAAGGAAATGTTCCAGACCTCTTATGTACAGGTCAGATGTACTCTCCTTATCTAGATTGCTACTGCGGCACATATTTATGTACAAAGGTTTTGCTGTATAGACTCTGAATCAGAATTGTGGATTCAGAAACAGAGTATCTGATATTATTTTAAAAGAGTGCTTGCAAAGAATATTGACACAGGAGAGGTGGTAAAGAGGAGAGTAACCAATCATAAATGGCCAGTTAATGGGGGGGGGGGGCAGTGTGATTAAGTGTGACTTAAATCTTTTCCCTGTTTGCCAGTGTAAGTGGGAAGGAGGGTTTGACTTGACAGGACTTTTCTGAATCCTTCTGCAGCGAAGGCACACTGCTTCTGCACTTGGGCACAGAGACATACTTGCTTACCATTATATTTAACATATGATCATAGACTCCTAGAGAGTTGGGATGATGCTAAGAATCATCTAGACCAGTCCAGTGGCAATCCACAGCTAACCTCCACTGTAGGCTTTGCTTATTCAACTTCTGTTTAAAACACAGCACCTTCTGAAGTAGTCAGTTCCACTTTTCAGTAGCTGTTACCATCAGAAAGTTCTAATGTACCAGTAATTAAACCAGTTTTAAGTCTTGTCCCTCCCTAGCTGGTTTAACTCTTTCCCTTCCACTACTATGGAACTCTGGGAAATTGTTTCTGAAATACTTTCAGAGAAAATAACACACTTAAACTGGTAAAATAAAACAGACAGAAGTTTGCAGTGTGCAGCTTCATCCATTACATAGGTACTGAAACTATTATGCAGGCAAGGTATAATGATCCTTGTGAGTTTTTTCACATCTCAGATTAACCCCCCCCCCACCTCAGTCCTTCAGCAGCTTGTTTCTTCCAGCAGAAAACATCCTTATCCTTTTAGCACAGTGCAATGTAGATTTCATGTACTGCAAATACAGTGTATGTATAGTCCAGACTCCAATGCTTCTTTGCTGCTGGAAACCATCTTACTGTATACTGGTGGCTGCCCACCTGAATCTGATAATTGGGGCATATTATTTTGTGGAGACCCTTCTGCACACAGCAGTCTGTATACGTGTTCCATAACTCCCATGACTTTTTAAAAAATGTTTTTTATTTGATTTGGTAAAGTAGTGGAAATAGAGAAAAATGAAAGACAACTGCCCTTAAGTTAAAATTATTCAGTAGTTTGGAAGTACCAAAATATGAACCTCCAGACAAAACCAAAACCTGGCATCTGTAAGACAAGATAGGGGAATACTACTTGGTGGACGGTGCTCTAAATGCGTACTTAGCATAGGCTGTGATTTAGCTTACTTGTCTAGGTAATCATAGGGGCCATAGGGAGCTTCCTTGCAACTGATCAGCCTGCTGTTTCTTCTAGCCCAGTTTCATTTACGCTTGAGACTGACAGTGATTCTGCAGCTTCTCTGTTTGATTCTTTTTATATATATGTTTGATTCTTTTTAACTGGAAATGGCAGGGTCAAATTTCGATGCATACAAAGCATTTGCTGTACTGAACTTTCCCTTTGGGTCATCCACTGGGATGGATGTAGAACAGTGGAAATACAAAAGAAAGCAGGGCATTGGGACATGCAAAGCATCTCACTGCTTTTTGGCCAAGATCACCTTCTTTTTCCTCTCCTGCAGGAGACTGGACAGTGTTATGTCTATCTTGACTTTGGATATGGCAGCTCTGAACAATGGTGTTGTGTTGCATCTGAACCAGTATTCCAAGTTGTTCGGCTACTAAGTTCTTCTCTAGCCTGCAGGAAATAATATTTCCAATGTGAGAATTTCTAGTTGAATGTTTAGGTCTGGTTCAGACAACAACCAGTCTTATAAACCTATGAACAACAGATTGGCATCTCACTGCAGCAACCCACTATGTCCATTTACTGTTGGCTGCCATAGAAGAACAGCAAGCAAAGAAGCAAAAGTAACTAACACAACCCATACAGCAAGGGAGCAATATTTGCAGTGGAAACAACCATGCCAAATGAAAGAAAACTCACAGACAAAGCAAGTGTACTTGTGTATATGCCAGTGACTGAGAGCCAAAGTAGATATGATGTCTGACATGTTCTTTAGCCTTGCCTAGTAGATTTTTAAAAATGTATGCAAGCTACTTTAAAAAAAAAGTAGCTGTAAGAGTTGGGTTGGGACTATGGCACAGTGGGAAGGGGCTGTAAGCCTTTTCCTGATTAAAACTAGCCTCTCAGGTGCTCTTTTCAGTGCAGTGGGAGCCTTTCCCTCATCAGTAGTGAGTGTGAGAGTTGAGGGAACATCAGACTGAAACCATGGTGCAGCCAAAGCCTTAAAACTGCACAGATTCAGTTGGAACTCTACCGTCATTTATTAGGATGAAGAACTTTCAGATGAGTTGCTGTGTATTTTCTGAGTCCACTGAGGATTATGGTACATTGATGGCTATGGATAAGATATAACTGTAGGGTTGGGGTCAGGGTAGGATTAAAGGTATTTCATGCACATTTCTTGCATATCCTTAGCCCAGTGAGAGTTTTCATGAAATTAATTCTAATAACAGACCTTTCCAGGGTTTCCAAGGTATATTTACCAAGGTTTACCAGGCGTTTCTTCTGGGGTTGCCCTGGGACTGTGCAGCTTGATGAAGGTTACATAGGCTGGATCTTCTCCTGGGATACTCAGTGGGGAATTTAACTACTAACATCTGGCCCTGCAACCAGATACGTAACTCACTTAACTATCCAGACAGTTTAGTAAGAATTCTGTACAGCCTCATACATATGAATAGCTGTATCATGAGTCATTGGTAAACATCATGTGACTTTTTCTATCCCAAAACATTGCATTGGGTGGCAGAAAAACATTTCCATTCATACGAGAAAAACAAAAATATTCTCATTCTCATGTAAAAAATTTAAGAATAACAGTGATTATTATCTGAACAATGTTACCTAACATTTCAGAGTATTCTGTAAATGCCAAGAAAACAGCAAAATAAGTTGGAACTCATGTGTTTACTGACAACTGCATGCTCTAATGAATACTGCCATCCGGATGTAGTTTCTTTTTTTGTTGTCATAGGAAAGCAAATGCATACTATTTGTATTTAAAGCTGATACACTCTGCTTTCTGAATACTAAGTTCCTATGTATTTACAAATGTGAAAGAATCTGTGGTCCTTTTATGCTGCAGGTCGTCATAGAAACTAATTAACTTCCATTTCTGTCTCAGGGTAAAGTACTGTAATACAGATGTAAATTGTAGTTCAGGAATTATTTGAATGAAACAGTGAAAAGAACGAACACATCAAAGTCTTCAAAAATCCAATAGAAATGAAAATGCACAATAGCATATCATGGCACACAATGCGTCACAATGTAATAAAATGTTAATAAGTTGGCAAAAAAATAAATAAAAAGAAGAAGTGATGCAGTACATCAATCTGTACTTGTGCACACACTGCATCATAGAAGTATGTATGTCTGCAGATTGTAGCACTGTAAAATTACATCTTTTGGAATTAAGATGCGAAAGTGACATAAAGCTGAGTAGCTGCAAATTAGACATCACCTAATTTAAGAAGCAACGTCCAGTGTAGTGTAGGAGACAGATGACTCAGGTGACCTAGGTCTGAATTTCCATTCTGCTGTGGCAACTCCCCAGGGAGGGGGTCATGGTTGGCACTGGTAAAATCTTAAGTGTCTCACTTTCTTTGAAAGATCAGTTATAGGTCAGTTCCGACTTGATATAACACACACTATTTAAGATGCAGCTATTAAGAAAGGAAAGTTGCATATACTATGTATGATCCAGACAACCATGGAAGTATGTGTTTTAGTATTGTTTTTCTTGCAGTTCTCCATGGTAAATGATAAATGGTTTTCGAAACTGATTTTGGGATGGGGGCTCAGAAGTTAGATTCTTGAGATATGAGAACAATGTAATTCTAAATCTGAGTATTTGTGCATGCAAACACATTTCTTGTTTACAAAGGCAAAATGACTTGATGATAATCTCAGTGTAGGAAGCAAAGTAGAGAGAAGAATCAAAGTCAAGGCTTTGTGTTTGTGATATGCATAATGGATGACAACATTGTCTATGGATATGTAGCAAATATAAAGAGAGGGATGTTTGGGATGAAAGATAACAAGTTCAGTCTTAAATATACTGTAGTTAATTCGAGTTAGTAGTGAAACTTCCAATTGGAAATATGAGCCAACTGAAGACTTCTTTGGACTGAAAGAAAAATGTTTTGTATAGAAGGGTGGAGCTGGATGATAAAAACTGTAGAATTTGATTAAGTTATCCACAAGCATTATGACTTAGAACAGGTCCCTGAGGGACTCCATCAGAAAAAGGGGAACTCAGATGAAGAGAATCCCCATGAGAAGTAAAATGAAAGATGTTACCATAGTTAGCAGTTCCTTGGCCCAGAATATAAATATCTGTGACCTCTACAGTGCCTGACTTCATTTCATATCAAATGTCAGCTTGAGGACATTTGAGTTTTATCTTGTTTTTCTACAAGAAGCTGAGAGTATTGTAAATGTTATACCTTACGTAATTTGTCCTCACAAAAATTATGTGTAGTAAACTAGTGTAAGAGAGATTTGCCTACTGATCAAGCCAGTAAGGATGGGCAGTTTCACTGGTTTTATGACTGAGTGGGATTATAATCAGTGCTATATTGCAAACTCCAACATAAATTTTGTTGTACCTTGTGGAGAGACAAAATACAGTAAGAGATATCCTGTGGTCTTCCGTCGGTTTTAAAAAAATCCATGAACAATTTGGTGAAAGAAGCATGCATTCAATGTTGGACAGGAGAAGCTTCCTTCCTTCCTTCCTTCCTTCCTTCCTTCCTTCCTTCCTTCCTTCCTTCCTTCCTTCCTTCCTTCCTTCCTTCCTTCCTTCCTTCCTTCCTTCCTTCCTTCCTTCCTTCCTTCCTTCCTTCCTTCCTTCCTTCCTTCCTTCCTTCCTTCCTTCCTTCCTCGCTCCCCCCCCCCCCCAAATAGTTGTTCTCATAGAGTAGTGGACCTGGACTGTAAATGTTTGATTCCTATGGAGGAACATTGTCCATGACAGCATGCTGGCAGTGAGTGGAGTGCAAATAACAGCACACTTTACCTCATTCTGTTTTTCCCTTAAGCACATCACCAATGGTTAGGTCAGTTTTTTCCTATGAAGGGCTGTTGACCAACAGGGAAGGTCAGTCAATACTGGTCAAAGCCAGTACAGCCAATACTGGTCAAAGCCAGAATCCTGGGTGGGTGGGATTTGTAGTAATGCATTGTACTCTCTCTCTCTCTCTCTCTCTCAACTGCTCCCTCATTTTTGTCCCTCATCTTTCCATCATCCTCAAGGACCTGTGCCACCACAGGTGAATTTAGGCCAAGAACTGTGTAAAATTAGTATGAGTATGAGACTGACATACACAGTGTGGAAGGAGATGATTTGGTCAGACAATGGAATTCTGCATCAGAGAGGTCAGTATGAGGCTGGGAGTACCTCCAAAGGCACTCCACAGAGTGTACCGTCTGTCTCTCCTAGCAGAAAGACTGAGGAAGACCTGACAACTATGGCAACTATGTTAATGAAGCTGAAGAATTGTTAGAAATAAACCAGTTTTATTAGAAGACTTTGGTGTAACAAACTCTTCTTTAAGGCGAAAGGTGACTGAGGAGGCAAAGGGCGATGCACGGGATCACAGTCAGACACCAGTTATTAGTGAAAACAGGTTCAAGGGGGCTTCCAAAGCACTGAGTAGGTTAGTTGTTTTTCAGATGAGGGTCAGAGAAGAATGTCAGGGAGAGGAAACAAAAGGATCTGGTCTCTAATTTGCCCAAAATCTCCAAGAGTAGGCTCAGAGTATTGTGAGAGATAACATGTAACCCATGGTTCAGGCTCAAATCAGAAGCTGAAATATTACAGCAATGCACAGAAAGGAATAGAATCATTGACTTTGAATGAGGAGAAGCAGTCTGATCATGGTTGGAGTAGACAAAGGATAGAGAAAGCAGCATTTTGAAAAGGGAAAGTCAGCATCTCTACTGTGGTCTTCAGAATTACATATGTGGAAGACAGAGATGTGAAAAAAGAGGTAGCAGTGGTGATAGTATCTGGTGAATTACTGCCATTTGTTGATAATAAGGGGGAGAATAAAGTTCATAAAAGTTTGGTGCTTTTCTGGATGAGGGAGTAGAATCATCTATCTCAGGCCCCTTCTTATTGTTGGGATAGAATCATCTGAGATAAATAGTCAATAGGGCTAAGAATGGACTAGAGGGTCAATAGGGCTAAGAATGGACTAGAGGGGAGTGCATGGTATGATAGACACATTGTTAGGACAATACAGGAGTAAGCAAAATGCTATCCCAACAATAAGAAGGGGCCTGAGATAGATGCGGATCTTGGCAGAGTATTCGGAGTCATACAGTATATTTCAGTCAACATACCAGAACATGTGGGTCTGACAGCAAATGTTTCTTATAGAATCCTATTATCAGGTAGCTTTTTCCCTGATGCTCAATGAAATATTTCTCTGCAGTTTCCATCATGCAAGTCTAGCCCTGCCCTCTGAAGCAGCAGAGAACAAATTTTCTCCATCTTTTGCACATGGTATTTCACACCATATTTCAGATATTTGAAGACAACTGCTAGGTCTCCATTTAATCATTCCTTCTCCAAGTTGAATATATCCAGATCTATTTGAATATGTCAATTTACCTCTTTAAATATGTGCCTCGCCCCTGCAATATAATGGTTCAACTTGAGGAGGCTTCCTGAAGTGTTAGTGTGAATTGCCAGTGGGCTTATATAGTTTAAGGTGTGTATTTATTTATTTATTTATTGGATTTATACCCTGCACCATCTGGCAACCAGACCGCTCTGGGCGGCTAACAACAAGATAAACAGCACAATATCAAAACACGATAAAAAACAAAATAATACATACATTTAACAAATATAATAACCAGCAGGATAAATTAAAACAGATGGCAATGAAGGTGGTAAAAAGGATGATGAAAAGGCTGGCAAATAGGATGGTAAAAGGGAGGCCGAGATCTCAAAGACCTAATGCTCAGGGAAAGCCTGACGGAAGAGCCAAGTCTTCAATGCTCATTTGAACCCATCCAGCGAGGGTGCCAGGCGGGTCTCAATGGGCAGGTTGTTCCACAGGCAGGGGGCGACCGCCAAGAAGGCCCACTTTCTTGTTCTTTCCCTCCGGGTCTCCTTTGGGGTCAAGACCCTCAACTGCCCTGCCTGTGAAGAACGGGTATTATGGACAGATCTGGCTGGGAACAGGCGTTCTGATAGGTACCGAGGTCCTAAACCGTTTAGGGCTTTGAATGTTATCATCATAACCTTGAAGTCAATGCGGAAATGAACCGGTAGCCAATGAAGGGCGGCCAGAGTGGGGGAGATATGCTGGAATTTCTTCACCCCAGTTATTAATCTGGCCACCGAATTTTGGACCAGTTGAAGTCTCCGCATCAACCTCAGGGGTAGCCCCATGTAGAGTGCACTGCAGTAGTCTATTCTTGAGATTACGAGTGCATGAATCAGCATCGTGAGTGCCCCTGCGTCTAGATAGGGATGCAGCTGGGCAATCCTCCCAAGACGGAAATGGGCTGCCTGGACCACAGACGTCACCTGGGTTTCCATGGTGAGATCCGGGTCCAGGCAGATGCCCAAGCTGCGAACCTCATTCTTCGTGGAAAGAGTCACTCCCCCAAAGGAGAGGGAGTTTCCCAACCTTCACCCAGCGGCCTCATATAGATATTAAATAGCATTGGCGAGATGATCGACCCCTGCAGAACCCCACAATTGAGGATCCACGGGATGGAAGTCATCTTGCCAGGCTGCACTCTCTGGGGAAGGTCCTCCAAGAAGAAATGGAGCCACGGCAAAGCGAGGCCACTGATCCCCAACTCGGAGAGCTGCCCCAGGAGGATACCGTGGTTGATGGTATCAAAGGCCACTGAGATATCGAGGAGGACCAACAAGGACATATTGCCCCATCGGCCTCCCTCAGGAAGTCATCCTGCAGGGAGACCAATGCTGTTTCCGTACCATGCCGCGGCCTGAAGCCTGACTGGAACGGATCAAGGGCATCAGTTTCCTCCAGGATGGCCTGGAGCTGATCGGCCACTACCCTCTCGACCACTTTACTCAAGAAAGAAACATTGGCAACGGGCCTATAATTCCCAATTTCGTCCGCTGCCAAATTAGGTTTCTTTCGAATGGGCCTAATGAATATCTCCTTGAGGGCAGGGGGAACCATGCCCTCCTGGAGAGACCCATTAATTATTGCAGTGGCCCATTCTGTTGTTACCCGGCTTAGCTGCTTTGATGAACCAAGCCAGACAAGGGTCTAAAGAGGAGGTGGTGGCACGACAGCGTGCAAGCACCCTGTCCACCTCGTTGTATGTGTATTTGAGGGAATTAATGGAAAAAAAACTTAGAATATTTTAAGAAAGATGGAGCAAAAAGCATACAGTTATGTGAAAAAGAAAGTATACTTTCTTTGAATTCTATGGTTTGACATATCAGGACATATTAAAAATCACCTAGTCCTTAGCAGGACTGAAAATTAGGTAAATTCAACCTCAGATGAACAACAGCACGTGACATGTTACACCGTGTCATGATTTATTTAACAAAAATAAAGCCAAAATGAAGAAGCCATGTGTGAAACACGAAGTACACCTTATGATTCAATAGCTTGTAGAGCCACCTTTAGCAGCAACAACTTGAAGTAATTGTTTTCTGCATGACTTTATCAGTCTCACATCGTTGTGGAGGGATTTTGGCCCACTCTTCTTTACAATGTTGATTCAGTGCATTGAGGTTTGTGGGCATTTGCTTATGCACAGCTCTCTTAAGGTCCCACCACTGCTTTTCAGTCGGGTTGAGGTCTGGACTTTGACTGGGCCATTGCAACACCTTGGTTCTGTTCTTTTCCAACCATTCTGTTGTAGATTTGCTGGTGTATTTGGGATCATTGTCCTGTTGCATAACAGTTTTGGCCAAGCTCTAGCTGTTGGACAGATGGCCTCGCATTTGATTCTAGAATATATTGGCATACAGAGGAGTTCATGGCCGATTCAATGACTGCAAGGTGCCCAGGTCCTGTGACTGCAAAAGAAGCCCAAATCATCACCCCTCCACCACCATGCTTGACAGTTGTTATGAGGTGCTTGTGCTGACATGCTGTGTTTGGTTTTTGCCAACGTGGTGATGTGCATTATGGCCAGACATCTCCACTTTGGTCTTATCTATCCAAAGGACATTGTTCTAGAGGTATTTTGGTTTTTCCAGATGCAACTTTGCAAACCTAAGCTGTGCTGCCATGTTTTTTTTAAGAGAGAAGAGGCTTTCTCTTGGCAGTCCTTCCAAACAAACCATACTTGCTCAGTCTTTTTCCTATTGTTTTGTCATGAACGTTAACATTTAACATGATAACTGAGGCTGGTAGAGTCTGAGATGTAATTCTTGGGGTATTTTTTGCAGTTTCTCTGAGCATTCCACGATCTGACCTTGGAGTGAATTTGCTTGGACATCCACTCCTGGGAAGATTGGCAGCTGTCTTGAATGTTTTCCACTCGTGAATAATCTTCTTCACTCTAGAATGATGGACTCTAAATTGTTTCAAAGTCACCTTATAACCTTTTCCAGATTGATAGGCAGCAACAATTGTTTCTCTATGATCATTGGTGAAGTGTTTCCTCGTTGGCATTGTGTTAACACACATCTAATGCTCCAGACCAGCAAACTGCTAAAACTTTGGCTTTTATAGAGGTGGTCACACTTGCTGATGATCAGTTACTCAAGGGCATTTGGTTAGCAGCACCAGGCCAACCTTCTTGATTCCTGTGAAGCAGTAAGGGTGTACTTAATTTTTCACACATTGCTTCTCCATTTTGGCTTTATTTTTGTAAAATTGTGACGCGGTATAATATATCATGTGTTGCTGTTCATCTGAGGTTGTATCTACCTAATTTTCAGACATTCTAAGGACCAGATTATTTTCGTTATGTCCTGACACATAAAACTATAGAATTCAAAGGGTGTACTTTCTTTTTCATATAACTGTATAAGGGAAAGAAAATGTGAGAACTTTCGAGATGGAGAAAGGTTCCCCTTGACATTTAGTCCAGTCATGTCCGACTCTAGGGCGCAGTGCTCATCCCCGTCTCCAAGCCATAGAGCCAGCGTTTGTCCGTAGACAGTTTCCGTGGTCATGTGGCCAGCGCGACTAGACACAGAACGCCGTTTCCTTCCCACCGAGGTGGTACCTATTTATCTACTTGCATTTACATGCTTTCGAACTGCTAGGTTGGCAGGAGCTGGGACAAGCGACGGGAGCTCACTCCATCGAGTGGATTCGATCTTACGACTGCTGGTCTTCTGACCTTGCAGCACAGAGGCTTCTGCGGTTTAACCTGCAGTGCCACCACGTGGAGAAAAAGGTTAACTTTTGAAAATAGGAGCAAAGTTGGGAACTTTCAGGGATATGCAGTACTTAAAAAGTAACAGATAAATGACTCCAATCCCATACAAAGCAAGGAGGGGTTACTTGTGGCTAAAACTGTATCACTAATAGTGAGTTAATGAGTTCCACATCTTTCTTACCAACACAATCCATCAGTATAAAGAATAAATAATACTACAGATGAAATTCTGAATAAATGAAATTATTTCATTGAATTATCCTTAGAGATGGAGGTATTCGTATTTGTATATGAATACGAATATCCCCATCTCTAATTATCCTTTGTTGTTGTTTAGTCGTTAAGTCGTGTCCGACTCTTCGTGACCCCATGGACCAGAGCATGCCAGGCCCTCCTGTCTTTCATTGCCTCCCGGAGTTTGGTCAAATTCATGTTGGTCGCTTCGATGACACTGTCCAACCATCTTGTCCTCAGTTGTCCCCTTCTCCTCTTGTCTTCACACTTTCCCAACATCATCAGGGTCTTTTCCTAATTATCCTTATCTAGTGCTGAAGAGTGGGAATAGTCAGGTCGGAATTGTCTGGAATCCAGTTCATCGTAGCACATTGTCAAGTTATGCAGATGTAACATTGCTGGGCATTAAGCCCAGGAAACACAGATTATGCTATTTGATGGCATAATTGTTTGCATGGTTCCTATTGTGATTAATGCACAATGCACTGGAGGAAGTGCTTCATTGATAGCACTTCCGCCTTGGCACTATTGTTGCTTCTGCAGTCATAATATCAGGTTGTGTCTACATAGCTAAGCAAGAGGATTTTGGCCATTGACTCCTAGTGGACAGTGCATTATTTTCTAGATACTTACAGCCTGATTGTGTAACAATATTTTCTGGAATTTTGTGTGCTGTTGATGGCAGGCTTAATGGGTTTGTAGTTCTTTTTATGTTTCAATTTTAAAACTGCTTGAGCTCTTATGATTTGGATTTGAGGCAAGTCCAGTGAAAGTAAAGCATAGTTTAAAGGTGATTAGCCAGATTAAGGCTGGTCATAATAACATTTATTCATCTTTTCTTGTTTGGTATTTCATCTCTTCTCCAGGAATTTTCAAAGACTATGCACAGACCATGTTTTTACTTATACGCTTGCAGCATTTGTTCTCCAAGATTTAGTACAAGTGCTTTTATGGGAGAAGTGTTAAGGATGCAGCTAGATGAGAATTTGTCTCACAGTTTGTTGACTCTGGGGATGGGCTGGTTTGCACCTTTTCCTAGCAACCGCACAATGTACAGGCCATTGCGAACCAACCTCTCGTTGATCCATGCCTATTGACACCTTTCTGTCTCCCTGTCTCTCCCGAGAGAGAGAGAGAGAGAGAGAGAGAGAGAGAGAGAGAGAGAGATCTCAATATATATATTTCTCAAATATATATATATATATCTCAAATATATATTTGATGTGGATAGGATCAGTCCATTTTGGTTCAGTTCCAGCATGTGCGATTGTTGGGATTGAACAAAGGAAGACGACTTAAGCTGTCTCTTTACTTAAGTTGCTTCACAGTCTTGGATAATTAAAAGCTTCCTCCCACTCCCCCAAGGAGGGGAGAAAGCTTTCAATTCTCCAAGACTGTGAAACAGCTTAAGGGGCAAGAAGCTTTCAAGAAGCCACAGAACTTTTCACATGCCATAGTATCTCAACTAGATCACTTTCAACTAGAGTCATGACATTTGTGAGAATGAATGTTTAACAAATAATGCAATCAAACTGCCACATCAGCTGACTAGTTGCTTGGATTTTCTATAGCTAAAAGCCTTGAATGGGGTGTCAGCTTTTTTCGATTAAAGAGTCATTTGTTGTGCAGTTGATCTCTTGTGGTGCGTGTGCGTGTGTGCGTGCGTGCGTATGTATTGCTTCATAAAGAAAAAAATATGGAGGTGAAGAATATTTCAGGAATTAGAAATTCTTGCTTAAAATGATTTGTCAAGTTATCTTAGCCTAAAGTAACAAGAACAGGGTATGTAGGGAGTATTTTTCATATCTCTGCTTGGGCTAATAAAGTTATATTGGTTCATTAATTGGTTCATGTCGTTGCAAGAATTAAGATATACATCAGACTCTTGCAAGTGCAAATACAGCTCACAGATGTTCTCCCCTTATGAAACGAAGATTTTGCTCTAATCTTAAAATCTGGTATGGAGAACAAATATAGTATTGAATGATGTTTCATATTAAAGTAAATAAATAAGGAATAGTTTGATGTGAAAATTGTATTTCGTAATAAGTGAAATACGCTGTATGAGTCCAGAAGTTGGCTGGTAATCAAAGGACTTGAAAGACTGACAAATATACTGATCAGACTGGCGCCCCCATGCCTGTCCACCACTCCACACACTTTTGAAGCAAGACAAGAGATGTTCCTTAACTATAGGGGTGGTATGGGAAAGGACTTCTGAGACTTGCAGTAGCAGTGGAGATGAAAATTAGTTCCTGTGCTGGAACCCCTTTCCAACTTTTGTGTTTATACTAAACCAAAAGCAGTTAAGAAGGAACTTTCTAATATCTGTGATGGGATGGGCAAAGAGCATTGTACAAGCAAGTGGAACAGGTAGAATAGATTGCAGGAGGAGAAAGAACAGCTGTGTGAATGTGTCAAAATTGTTTGCAACTGTTGTTCTCTGAAATAATTTGTACTGTTCCTGTAGCTGATACCATCACATCGAACTTTGTATAACTGGACCAAAATTTACAAGGAAGTCCCATACATTAAGACCTAATACAGTGGTACCTCGCAAGACGAATGCCTCGCCCGATGAAAAACTCGCAAAACGAAAGCGTTTTGCGATTGCTTCGGTGACTCGCAAGACGGCTTCTTCTATGGCCGTGCTTCGCAAGACGATTTCTTTTTCGCAAGACCGATGCCTCGCAAGACGGAAATAAATCGTTCGTCTTGCGAGGTTTCCCATAGGAATGCATTGCAATGCATTCCTATGGGAAACTGCTTTTCGCAAGACGAAAATTTCGCAAGACGGCGCTACTCGCGGAACGAATTACTTTCGTCTTGCGAGGCATCACTGTATTGAGGTGAAGAACTGTTTATCATTGTAGTCATATGTCTGTGCTTCCTAAGTGATGCATAAGATAAATTTCTTTAAGTGGATGTCTATTGGAAGTTTTATTATGAAGTCACTAGCCAAAACAAGGCCAAGGATAATAGTAGTGACACAGGATACAAGTGAATGAAAGTGATGCAGTGGATGCCTCATACTGTGTGTAGATGACAGGTCCGTCTCAAGATTATCATATGGGCAGGGGAAGTATTGAAAGAAGAGGGTTAGATTCTTTGGCCTTAAAGAAAAGAGGCAATGGCCCAAATCCTGTTGCTTAGTATAGCAAATTGCATTAGAGGAAGTCCATTGAACCAATGGGGGTTTGGTGAGTCAATTCCTGCAGGTTCTATTGATTCAAATAAACCTATTTTAATTACTTTAGTATAGTAAGTCACAGTTAGAGTAAGCCCATTTGAAACAATGGAACTTACAGAGGAGTTGACTCACTATATCTCTGTTGATTCAGTAGGCTTACTGTAGTGCAGTCTACTATGCTAAGCAACAGGATTTGGGTCAATAAAAGAATGAAGTAGGAGTAGCACAGGTAAAAGTGCATACCTTGCTTTTTAAAGAAGATATTTCACATTCTGTGTAATTTCACTAAAAGGCTTAATAGCAAAATGATAGTCCTGCCATGATTTTCACAGGGCTAGAGAGGAGCTTTTTATTTTGTTTCATTTCATTTTGTTTTACTGTGCCTTCAACTTATGTGCAACAAACCTGATAGGAGTTTCTGAGGCATATGAAATGTTCAAGGAATGACGAGACATTAAAGGAAGGGTTACCACTAGAATGAATTCTGGTTTTACCAATATGCGCAGAACAGCATTTTATGACTGATGTCAGCATGTGAATTCTATGTGCATTTGCTTTTATAGTATCACTTCAAGATCCAGCAGGGATAGTGTGCAGGTCGCCCAAAAGATTATAACCCTTCTTTCTTTGACAGTGTAAGAAAGATTAGAAAATGAAGCTATTTCTGTCTTACATTTCCCCCCAGATATGTATGAGGGGCATATATTTGAACAATGTGGGTTAAATATGAATTATACCATATGGAAAGTCATTTTATTTTACAGTTAGCATAGTTGTTAAGTGACAGCTGTAGAAGTCGTATTTTTTTTAAACCAATTCTTGGATTCTACATTGTGATGTATGAAGCACCACAATGTTGAAACTTCCCGTAAGACTTTTTAACAGTTCCTTTTTTTAATAGTGAAATCCTTTTACCTGATGTACAATGTTTGTGACTGAGCCTGTGTATTTCCCTGAACAAGTTGCAGAGTACATATAGTAGACAAAGTGTTAAAGAGGTAGGAAAATATTATTTCATCAGTCCTGTTCCATTAGAATTCACTTGGGTGGCTTAGAAAATGGTTTATGGATTAGAGAAAGAAGAACAAGCTAAAACATTTCATACCTTCATCTCTGATAAATTCCCCAAACTCATTTTTCACATCTGAGCCATAAATAACAACCCTGCTTTTTGCTAAAAAGAGCTTTTTTCCTATACTAGGTCTTTTGTCTTGGAGATGAATGCTATAATAAATTTGCAGTCTTGGGGGGGGGGCACAGTCTGAACTATAACATCATGGTTTACAACTGGTGCTTCTTTTATGGGGAGGATAAAATGCAATGTGGAGCTTGATCTTTGTCATAGAAATGGATTAACATTTCAACCTTCAGCTTGTGTCAAGTGTATGATCCTGTTCAAAAACGTTCTGGCATTTAATTGTGATCTGTGTAATTTTGTCCTCCCCAGACCTTTCTAAATTCTCCGATGGTGTTGAGAGTTTTTAGTGTTAGTGTAGGAACAATGATGGAAATCTCATGTAAAATTAAAACATCTGCTTTCAGTGTATGTCTGCTTATTGCCAGCTTGGCTGCAAATCATCTGTAGTAGTGATTGTTGATAGTTCTTTATTGGGTCACTATTGGGGAAATGGTGATAATTCTTTCTAGATTTTTGTTAGATTGAATGTAGAAACTTGATCTCCATCTTCCCTTGAGACTGGCATTTCACCGTTTAATGAAATTGGCCTTGTTTGAGCCTGTACTGCAGAGGTGGGCAAAGTACATCCTGTTGGCCACATGAGAACACCAAGACCGCACAGATCCCACTGTGTCTCCCAGGTTTTTAAAAAAAGTCCCTCCTCCTCTTGGAGGAATGCAGGTGCAATGGGTTTTGCACGGAGGAGTCACAGTGGCTGCTTTCAGCTGCCCCAAACAAACATACCTGGAAGTAGGCACCTGGTAGCCACCTTTGTTTTGGTGTTTCCTTTTTATTTATTTCTTTTTTTTAAGTGGCTGAAATTTTGAACTCTTCTAGTTGTTTCTGCACTATTTGCAGTCCATGGGTTACTGGATAGAAAAAAATTTCTCCCTCAGCATTGCTGAAGTTGCCCAGCCCTGCTGTACTGGGTAAAATCAACAATGAAATTTCTTTACTGGCATTAAGTTAAACACTGTATTGTGCTGTTTTGTTATACTGGGACAATATTTGTTTTAAAGATTAGGCATAATGACTGTCGCGATTTGACCCTATTTGGATCCCACACCTCTGGAACCTATGTGGCGTTGGACCCACTCGTGCCTTGGTCTGTCCACCTAGACTCAGACCTCAGAGCACACCAGGGCAAAACTAAACTCTTTCCTTTCTTCCACTGCTGCCACCAGGAGATCCCTAGATCCCCATAACTCCTTTAGAAAGAATCAGGTCCACTCTTTAATGAAATAGAAAGATCTTTAGTTTATTTGCTTATTTGTTTCAGTATTATAATATTCAGTTCTATTCCTTCTCCCTTCCAGTCACTGGTCAATCACTTCTCAGATCTCCTACTATATTTTCATCAGTCTAATCACAATCACATAAATCTCTGAACTCTCTAATCAAACTCCTTCCAAAACTCTGATCTCCTTTCTCCCCCTCAGGCTCTGCCTCTTATACTCTGCCTCTTGGCTCCGCCTCTCAGCAACATAAATATGCATGACTCACTCTAACTAAACCTGAGCCATGACCACATTTAAAGGAGAACGCTACAGACCTCCCCCCTTACTTAGGTTTGTTTGGGAGGGAAAACACATTTTTCCTCCTGAACAAACAGGTGCAATTGCTTAAACTTTTTTTTTTCTCATAACATTTTAACTTTCACATTTTTACTAAATATCAACCAAATACCTTACCTTATCATTTAATAATCAATACCATACTTTACCTTTTCATCTACTAATCAATAATATACATTACCTTATCATTTAATAATCAATACAATACTTTACCTTATCATCTACTAATCAATAATATACCTTACCTTATCATTTTACAGAATTTACAACCATACAGAAATCACGATCATGAACTTTTACATAAATAATTAACTGTGAATTATAGTCCATTTCAGTTTATAATAAAAGTCCTGGTATCATTCATCTAGCCTCCTGGAAAGCACATCTGCGACAACGTTGGGGCTTTCGAGGCAAGAACTGAGTCTCTGTTGCAAAGGCAAAATTTGCAAAGTCCAAGTCTCTCACTTTCCCGTCGTAGTCTGGCGCACCATGGACTGGTCCGGTTGTGGTCATCTCCTTCAGCTGGACACACCTCTGCTGGTACTCAGGAGTCCCTCTGTTGACCACTGGCTCCTTTCTCCGCACCCTTTTCCGTCGACTGGCGGTCATCGGCCACTCGGTTGTCCACAGGATGCCATCTGCTGGTCGTTTTATAGTGACGTCATCTTTAAGTCTGGCTCGGGGCTTCACTTGCTCAGCTAGGGAAAGGGTAGGCAGTTCCCTCTTCTCCTCCCGAACATCTTTAGACGCATCCCTCTTTAAGGCATCAGGGCCTTCCTCCTTCTGTATCACATAATTGACATTGTTCAATTTTGTCCCTACTTTATAGGGATCCTCCCAAGCTAATTGTAGCTTGTGACCTTTGACTGGCCTAAGCAAAAGAACTTCATCTTCAGGCCCAAAAGTTCTTTCACGGGCTTTCTTGTCATACCAGGTCTTCTGCTTAGTCTGGGCAGCCCTTAAGTTCTTTCCGGCTATCTCTAGAGACCTTTGCAGGGTGTTTTGCAACCTGTGCATATATTCTACCACTGACTCTGGGTCACTTTGTCTATGGTCTTCCCAGTTCATGCGGAGCAAATCTAAAGGTCCGCGCGCCTCTCGTCCTAGCAGTAACTCAAAAGGACTAAATCCCATGCTCTCTTGAGGGATGCTCCTATAAGCATATAGTAAGGGTTGTATTTTGCAGTCCCAATCATTTGGGTTCTCTGCTACATACGCCTTAATCATGCGCACTAAAGTGCCATTGAATTTCTCAACTAGCCCGTTGGTCTCTGGATGATATGGAGTTGAGTTGATTTGGGTAATTCCACAAGCCTTCCATAACCTTTTGATCAGTTTGGATGTGAAACTCATTCCCAAATCGCTGACTATCTCGCTGGCAAATCTCAATCGGCTTATGTAATTGATTAGGGCATCTGCCACTGTGTCAGTTTCCATGTTGCGCAAAGGAATTGCCTCGGGATATCTAGTGGCAAAATCCATAATGGTCAGTATGTATTTATTTCCCCTTCTGGTGGCTTTAGGTAAAGGACCCACTAGATCAATTCCCAGCCTTTGGAACGGTGTAGAGATGACTGGCAAAGGACATAATTTGGCTTTGGTCCTGTCCTGCCCAGTCCCTCGTCTCTGACAGACATCACACGTTTTGCAAAAACAAGTAATCTGTTTGCCCATACCTGGCCAAAAGAAGTTCTGACCAACCCGTCTTTTGGTTCTGGTGATCCCCATGTGAGCTCCAAATAAACTGCTGTGAGCTTGATTAATGATTTTCTCCCTGTATTTACTAGGGTAAAGCTGGGTTGCCACGGTAACCTCTCCACCTAGGCCTCTCTCTGCTACAGTATCGGTTTGAGCTGCAGAGGGTGAGTTTTGACCCCCCTTTGAGCGGGTAAGCACTAACGCACTCTTGACATGCTCTATTAAATCCCAACCAAGGAGAAAAGCTGCTGGTATTTCATCTGACACAGCTACTTGCCACTTTCCAGACCAATTCTGGTATTCTACTGGTATCTCAGCCACTTTTAAAACCACGGTTTCCTTCCCAATTCCCTTTAAAGACATTTCTTTGCCAGGAATAATGTCATCCTGGGCTACTAGATCGGAATGGACAATGGAGATTTGAGATCCTGTATCTCTTATTGCAATGTACTTCTTTCCTTTCACAACTATCTCTTCACCTGCGTTTCTGAGAAGGGTCTGGTCATTGCTGATATAGAAACAATGGACTACTTGGGCTATAGGAATATCTTCCTCCTCATGGTCAGTAGAAGTGGTGGTGGTTATGGGATCAGGTCTCTGTCTACTATTTTCCTCCCCTGATTCCACTTGCTTGACACAATACACCTTTTTGGTTAGAGAATCATTTCTCTGCAAATTGGGGTATGGTTGCCTACACTGGAATTGTAAGTGGCCTGGTTGCCCACAGTTAAAACATTTAAAATTCCTTTTGTCATTCTGAGGTACTTTGGTGAACCGTGCTTCAGGGTTTGATGGTTTTGGCGGGCTAGCCCTTGGCAACTTTGGGGAAGTCCCCCCCTGGCCTTCTCTCTCAGGATTCTTGCTGAGGTAATTTTTATTAAAAGGCTTTTTATAGTTATTGTCCCAGTTTGGTTTATTTACTCTCAGCTCTGAAAATCTAGGGTTCCTGTAAGCATTAATCAAATCAGTTTGTTCTCCCGCTTCCCATAAATTTTTAGGATTCTTGTCCCTTACTAAATACCGTAGTTCTCCAGGTAATAGGGAGTAAAACTGTTCTAGCCCAATTAAATCCTTCAACTGTTCTAAAGAAGTGATCTCCTCTCTTTCAATCCACTTATCCAGAGTCTGCGCCAATCTAGCTCCCAACTGAGAGTACGATTCATCCTGCTTTTTAGAGAGAGAGCGAAATTTCCGCCTCAGGTGTTCAGAGTTCAGACAAAATCTTGAATAAACCATCTTTTTATATGCCTCAAAATCTCTTGCCTTCTCGGGATTCATCTGGGCATATATTTCTGCCAGATCTCCGCTAACCTGCGCTCTTAAAACCATCATTCTATCCTCATTTCTGATTTCAAAGTCATTGCAGGTGCGTTCAAAAGCAATGAGGAAGGATTCAGGACAGTCCCCTCTTTTGTACTGGGGAAACTTCTTTAAATCTATCTTTGACAGGATTCCACCTCCCCCACTGTTGTTATTATTAAGATTATTATTTAGAGCAGAAATCTCTAATTGTCTCATCTGTAGTTGAAAATTCATTTCCTTTTCTCTTAATTCTAGTTGTTTAGCTTCTGACTCAGCCCTGATTTCCAGTTCCCTTCTTCTCTCTTCCTGCTCAAATTGTCTGGCCTCCTGCTCAGCTCTTTCTTTGCTTTCCTGTTCCCTCCTTCTCTCCTCCTGCTCAGCTTTGAGCTGTAGTTCCTTAAATTTAAATTCCCGTTCCAGTTTCCATTTCTCAAATTCTTGAGGGCTTAATTCCTTATTTCCCTCCAATTCCTGAGGTAACTCTTCAGACTCAGGACTCCCCCTTGTGGCGCGTTTGGGAGGCATCTTTTCCCTTATTGTTTTTTCTTTCTCTGAGGTGATTAGAGCAGCGTTCACAAATTTTTTTAAAGGACCTGTTTTTTTTCTTATCTTACTTCCAGTTACTGATATAAATTTATTTCAAGCCTTTTCTTTTAGTACTTTCCCTCAGATCTGCTATGACCTGGCTTCTGCCTTATCCACAGCGCTCTCCTATCTCAGAGCCTGGGATTTTACTTACAGTAAGCCCTCTGATCCTCAGATCCTGAGGTAAACTCAGAAATTCCCTCTCAGAGAATCCAAGCCTTTTCCTTAGGTTCTCTCCCTCAGATCTGCTATGACCTGGCTTCTGCCTTATCCACAGCGCTCTCCTATCTCAGAGCCTGGGATTTTACTTACAGTAAGCCCTCTGATCCTCAGATCCTGAGGTAAACTCAGAAATTCCCTCTCAGAGAATCCAAGCCTTTTCCTTAGGTTCTCTCCCTCAGATCTGCTATGACCTGGCTTCTGCCTTATCCACAGCGCTCTCCTCTCTCAGAGCCTGGGATTTCACAGCAAGCCCTCTGATCCTCAGATCCTGAGGTAAAACTCAGAAATTTTCTCACAGAGTCGTTCCCTATCTTAGACCCCCCTGATCTGGGTTCTGAGGCCCCGCTACTAAGCTTTTCCCAAAAGCTCTAGCAGGAACCAAACCTCATTGCCACAGATCCTGTCTAAAAGGTACCCTTGACTCAATAAATTCTTTTTATAATCAGGTTTCACTGGATTACTTCAATAGGCTTCACTGGATTATTTCAATAGGCTTCACTGGATTACTTCGTTTCCCGCCGCTGGACACCAATGTCGCGATTTGACCCTATTTGGATCCCACACCTCTGGAACCTATGTGGCGTTGGACCCACTCGTGCCTTGGTCTGTCCACCTAGACTCAGACCTCAGAGCACACCAGGGCAAAACTAAACTCTTTCCTTTCTTCCACTGCTGCCACCAGGAGATCCCTAGATCCCCATAACTCCTTTAGAAAGAATCAGGTCCACTCTTTAATGAAATAGAAAGATCTTTAGTTTATTTGCTTATTTGTTTCAGTATTATAATATTCAGTTCTATTCCTTCTCCCTTCCAGTCACTGGTCAATCACTTCTCAGATCTCCTACTATATTTTCATCAGTCTAATCACAATCACATAAATCTCTGAACTCTCTAATCAAACTCCTTCCAAAACTCTGATCTCCTTTCTCCCCCTCAGGCTCTGCCTCTTATACTCTGCCTCTTGGCTCCGCCTCTCAGCAACATAAATATGCATGACTCACTCTAACTAAACCTGAGCCATGACCACATTTAAAGGAGAACGCTACAATGACTTTAGTATTACTGATAAAGGCATGCTTCTCGAATATTTTAATAAACAAGTCATTTCTTTGTCATCCCAATAGGCGTTATTTTTTTGAGGCCAGAGTGTTGTTCCATTTGTGCAGTGAAGAAAACAATTATAATGGCCAGGAAGAAATATATACACCCCACTGGTGTTTGGCCTAGATGGGAAACTATATTGTAATTTTAGCATCAAAGATCTAATGGGAAATGTGGTTCAGTTTCCTCCAAACTCACAGTGAGTGAATGGTTTGGGATGGATTTTTATTTCTTACAACAGCAGTAATTTGAAAAGTACACAAACCTTTCCACATTGACTTGACTTCCAAAGAAATGCACAGGGAATCCTTTTGAGTGGTAGAGCATACCACAGAACCATTCATGGTGTACAGCTCAGACATGTATCACTAACATACTATTTTCGTTTTCTTGACAACAGATCTGGTGACATCTTAGAAACTATCGTTACTTGGTATAAACTTTTGTGGGCTGCAGTCCTCTTCTTCAGATGCCAGAAGACACTTCATTGTTTTTGCTGAAATAAAGATAGCTACCTCCCTTGAGTTTTTGACTGCAGTTGCAAACTGCTTGAAGAAGCTGAAAAGGAAGGGATAAATCTGACTGAAAAATATTTTTGCAGCTGTATCCACAACTTGAAAAAATAGCATATGAATTGGTCCTCTCATATTTCTCTTGTGTCAAGAGCAACTGGAAACAATGGAGGCCAAACAGTTAACTAGAAAGTCAAAGCCAACACTGCAGATATGAGAACAGTCATTGTCATGCCTATCCAGATATACATGGATGCCCAGTTAGGGGAAACCAGTACTCTCTACAACACAAATTACTGATTAAGTCCTAGTCAGTCATTATTTCAATATTTTGTTTCTCCTGTAACCTCATGATGCCTCAATTTCACACATTTCCTTTTTCCTTCTACTATTTCTGCATATGGGTGCCATCTTTCAACTATGATGTTTGACTGAGATTGACTGTTTACTGGCTGAACTGATAATCACTTTCTATTACAGATTGGGATGAGCTTTCTTCCTAGTGGATTGCTTTGTTTATAAGAATGCCCTCTCCTCTTGCGGGGCAGCATACCAGATGCTAGAGGCACTACTAAACAATGTCCAAACACAGGGATTTGTCACGTCTAGGTTGTCCTTTTGTAATTTTGGCTTTTAATTCTTTTTTTAACTTAAGAGTGACTGAGGCATAACAAAGTACACTGCCTTTACTGAAGACCAATAGATTCCAGCTTTAGCATTTTATTTAGTTACTTTTATCTCTCCCTAGCAAGTGAAATTGTTATAAGGGAAAGGAAATTATGGCAAACCTAGTGGTTCACAGAATGCTTAATATGTTCACCAAACACACAGAAACATGGGCAAATGAGTAATATTGATGGCATAGTGACTAATCATAAAGTCACAGAGGCATTCATGAAGTTGACAGAATTGACACTTGGCAGTACTGGTGTTATTAGAAGTTATAACAGTACTGGCAGCTATGCCATTCAAGGTATTATACTGTATCAGCGGGCAATGATGTTATTGTGTAGCAGAACAAATAGACAATTTCAAAAATTGGGGCAGCCGAAACAAAGACTTGTACCTTTGAAACTGGACTTTGGATCAGCACTGAAAATGTCCCAAGTATAGAAGACAGTCTGCTCTTGTTCTGTGCCAAATATGGGGGTGTTTCGGCAAAGGGTTTTCATAGTAGGATTTTTTAAAAGTAAAACTTTTGCCCTGTGCAGAAACAAGTGACCTTAAACATCCCCAGATTTAACACAGATCAAATAAATTGAAAATACCAGTCTTACTTATCTTGGAAGAACATGGTTGATACTTCAACTTTTTTTTTTAATTTGGAAGCAATTCAGGCTACAGGGGCTGAAAGTTTGATCCATAAAAGGCCTTTCAAAAGAGCAAAAAGGAACACACACACCCCCGATAACTTTGTTGTAAGACTGAGCATGTGTGGAACAGGTTTACTTACAGGAGTGTTCCATTACTGCACCTTTGAGGCCCAGGAAAGGAGATGTTTGGAGGTCAATGAAAAGTCACAAAAATAGTCAAATTACAGGTTTTCGTTGAAGAGTCAAAAACACAGGCGTGCTTTAATGGTGTGATAGTCCTCCAGAATGGGACATTTTACCATGTTTCTCCAGGGAATTAGCATACAATTTTGTAAAGCATATTCAAAGTAGTTCTGCATTTCATTTGGAAGAAATCCAGGCTGCAGGGGCTGAAATAATGATTCTCAAAAAGGGCCTTTCAAAAGGGAAAAACATCCACTTTGTTGTTAAGTATTCACTACTGTCCACAATTGTTGAAAAACAGACGTGATAATTGCTTTATATTTGGTGAGAAGTGGTCAACTGATTAAAAAAGGAGTCAGCTTCTGGGATATTCCTTTACTTGGTGTCACTCTGTGATTAAGTAATATTGATGGCATAGTGACTGATAGCAAGCACAAGAGAGTATCCTGAAGACTAGCCATTCTCAATAGATGCCATATGGCCCTCTGGGGTGCCCTGACACATTTGAAGGGGGGGCACAGACTAGAAACAATTCTTCACATACCACCTTATAAAATTCATTATGCAACGTATACATTCTTGATTTGGCCTATATTTCTTTCATATTGTGTTTATGGCCATGGCTTTAAAAAGGTTGAGAATGGTGTGCTCCGCCGGCAAGGAACTTTGCCACACAGAGCGTCTTTGCCCTCCCGACCAGAATAGCGCGAGACATGAAATTTACATCCTGGCTATCCAGGAGGGAAGGGGGAGGGGTGCCTTATTTAAATAGGTGCACCTCCCCCAATCGGCCTCTTTCGAGGCTTGCATCCCACCTGCCCACCCTATTGACTAGTATGAGGTTCTCTGGTCGCCGATGGGGCTGGATAGGAATTTTTGACCCGTTCTCTGATTGGCAGTTGCGTGTGGGGATTTTTCCCCTATCCCATACTGGCAAAGGGTTTTGAGGCCTTTTATACGGTGGTTTGCTTTGGTCACACTGACGGGTAGTGTGGAATGAAGATGGATTGGTGAGTTCCCTGTGGAGTTCAAGCGAGGTATAGCATGTCTGAACCCTCAGAGCCGCAGATTGCGAGATTACGGTCCGGGAGGGACAACGCGCTGGGGACACCTCTGGACCAAAGGCCGCCAAGTGACAGGGGCTAGAGGCCCGGGGGTGGTCAAATCATGGCTGGCCGAGGACTCGTTGCCATAGGGGCTGCACTACCTTGGGGCTGGACACTCACCCGTTGTCGTCAAGAAGGGATCCTGTGAGACCTTTGCTATGAGCATCATTCCACACTACCGCAGGCTCTATTTGCATAGTTGAAGGGACTAACAGTTGAAAAGTGTTATGGTTAATAAAGTGTGGCCCTGTTTTCATCCCATCATTTGAGTCTCACCTCATTATTCCAGGGTGGGAGGGCAATGTCTGCTGTAGACACAATTGCTGCCATTGGTGGTGTCAACATTCAGGCTGTCCTTTGCTATGTAATGCTTGGCATCCTTTTACCTGCTGGCAACACAGGCACAATATTGTGCAATAGTATAAGGCCATTTTGTGGTGTTTTGAATTGTGGGTGCAGAAGCACACTATCCCACATTTATAAACTGAAGGTTTTTTGGAGAATTGTATTTGTAAACGTGCCCTAAAATAAAAGCTTTTGGTTTTACACTTTTGGTTTGTTTGTTTTTTGTTTGTTTGTTTGGATAGATTTGAGTTCATTTCAAGTTCATGAAATGGCTTGTTTGCTCCTTTCTCTGGATGTCCTCCACTTACAGAATGGGATGTTCAGCACCACAAATTGTCAATCAAGCTAGTATGAAATGCCCATTAATCAATTAGTTATGAACTTAATCTCTATGTTTTGAGACAGGTACTATGTCAGATCTTTTGTACTGTTGCTGAAGCTGTACATTCCTTGTGAGATACTAATAAAACTTGGCTATTAGGATGGGCATAAAACCAAAAAAGTTCCTTTTTTTGTTAGAAGGGGGCAGTAATATTTGGAAAAAATGTTAAGTCCAATGTAGCACTGAGTATTTTTCATGAATAGAATGTATTTATCATTTATGAAATACATTGTGGGCCTTGTCTTTTTATATGGATTTCTGAATAGAAATGAAATGTCATTGTACTCCAGTAAGCCACTTTCCAATGTTGGGTACTGCTAAATGCCTTGATCCTGCAATGGTGATGGTCAGGATCTTCAAGCTGTTGAGATACCTCATTGTTTAGTGTTGACAGCAGCATGGTGCTTGAGGAGCTTGGATTAAACAATTCATTTTTTAGTACCTTAGTGCAGTGGTCCCCAACCTTGGGCCTCCAGATGTTCTTGGACTACAACTCCCAGAAGCCTTCACCACCACCTCTGCTGGCCAGGATTTCTGGAAGTTGAAGTCCAAGAACATCTGGAGGCCCAAGGTTGGGGACCACTGCCTTAGTGCACCAACAATGCTTATATCGAACCTTTTGAGACCCCTCTGGTGTTAATTCTGATCAAGAGTTTCCATGTTAGCAGGTGCCAAAATACAGATCCACAGAGATAACTGCTGTCTTGCATGCCAAATGTTTTTTATAAGGAGGCATGTATTATAAATTATGAATAGAAAGATAACTGAACTTGTAGAAAGTATTGGCACAGTGAAAAGGGAATATGTGGTCCTCCATACCTTGACAACGACTTCTCTCTGCCCTAGCCAACATAGCCAATGGTCATAGAGAATGGGGGTCGCCATCTAGCAGTTTCTGGAGGCCTATGTGGTCCTTACCCTTGCTCTAAGTGACTTACAAGATGTTGCTGAACTACAGTCTTGTCATGTCTTTCTGTGGGATATGCTGGCTTGGACTACTGGGAGCTAAACTTCATTCTTTACCCAGTTCTAGGTAATAGAGACCACAGACTAATGAAATGCTAGATGATACTACTCATATGTTAAACTTGTGTTGAAGTGCAGAAGTATAGATGACTGTGGTTGGCTTTGAGGTACAGTATTTTTTTGTTGCTGTTGCTTCACTCTGTGTTACTCATGCATGCATTGTGATGATATTCCTGAATGTTTATTTATATGGAAATTAATAGTTTATGGCTAAAATCTTGTTCTATAGTTGTGCAGTCAG
Organism: Intellagama lesueurii; assembly: GCA_037013535.1. Taxonomy (NCBI): domain Eukaryota; kingdom Metazoa; phylum Chordata; class Lepidosauria; order Squamata; family Agamidae; genus Intellagama; species Intellagama lesueurii. The sequence goes on from JBAJHW010000003.1 coordinate 124,913,672, forward strand.
TTGCGAGACTAGTTGTGCAATCAGACATGTAGACTACTTACTTGGGTGTAACTTCCTGTGAACTTCTGCAGGTGTAACTTATTCTACTTGAAGTACAATAGGATTTGAACCAGTATGTTTTTGTTATCTAAAAATGTTCTTCATACTGACAAGTAAAACATTTTCCCTTCTCTTTGGAACTGTTTCTTTTTCTTAAGAAAGATATTTGATTATTTAAAATAAAGATTATATTGTGTTTAAGCCAGACTAGTCTTCTATTGCATTGTTTCTAAGCTTGTGGAACAATCTGTTTCACACTTTAAAGACAAAGTTAATCATATATACATTCATTATAGTGAGCCCCCTCATCACCCAGAGCCATACTGTAATTTCAGAAAAATATAACTACAGTTTCTCACTTCAAAACCTCCTTCTCAAACACACTGTAATAATCTGACAGTTTTAGAGAAATTACTGTTATGAGCTAGAGCAACCTTTGTATTTTCATTCTTTTTCATGTTTCCATCCAGCATATTCCAATAAATAAACTTTAAATAAAGTAAGGAGGGCATTTTTAGTTATATGTAGCCAGATACAAGCTGACCTTTGATTAGAAAAACAACTCAACTTTAAGAATACCTCATCTGAAAGTATATGGTTTTTTAAAAAAGCCTCAAAATGTGAAACTGGGTGAATATTTTTCCCATTTAGTGTTACCTGTCACCATTTGCTAATACGGATGACCAATTTACAATTTACTGCAGATTGGAATGAAGAAATAACATAAAGAACATTTTCATTATTAAAGATGCCCAACAAAAACTGTGGTGGTGGTGGGGACACTACCCAAAGTCTTAGCACTTGATAAATTAGCTGTGCCCTTCCTTCACTGCCAGGACAGGTGTTTTCCAGGGTAGATGACTTCCCTGAAGGGAAGGCTGGAAAAAAAATGTTCTAACTCACACCCTCTCCTTCTCTTTCTCTATCAAACTACCACCCCCTCCATAGTTACAGGAGAGGAGGGAGGCAAAGGTTAATGTGACCATCACGTTCACCATCTGCTTGGAGTCATTTTTATATTACTACAGCAGATAGTTCTGTGTCTTTTTCGTTAGATGACGGCAACATGTTCTATGACATTGCCACTTTTCAGATCTTGCTTCATTAGATTGGGTGACTGTTTATTTGAAATTGTAATGAAATATTTACTTTATAGAGCTATAAGGATTAGCTGAGATAATTGAGTGAGGTTGATCTGGAGCTTTCAGTGTAATAGGTGCCCCCCTCTCCCTTGTTTGAATACAGAGCTCAGCTAGAATGAATGAGGGGGTGAGTGTGTTTCTGCCTGTCACTTTCTCTCTATATGTTGCTTTTTCTTCTGGAGATAAGTGGGGCCTAATGCTGAACAAATACTGGAAATCAGAAGCTACTGAGAATCATCCGCTTCCCCCTTTCCCATGGCAGTGTGATAGACACTCAGTCAAAGAGTCCCCCCTCCTTTCTGCACTGCAACAATTTTGTCACCACAAGCAAATCCAATTGAAAGGTCCCTTCCACCAAGGGGAGAAAACTCCAGTTGTCAGAATCAGCAAACAGAATGAAAAGAACCAAGAGGAGTAAATTGGCACCTGGTGCAGCCGTGGCTGCTTGTGATAGGCTGCTGCATTGTGCTGGGTAGACATTCAACCATTTTCAGATATAATGGGAGAAATTAATGCAAATGAGTGAATGGAATGAAATGTATTTTAATGCAGATTTGAGGGACTCTCGCAAACTGCTTGATAACAAGTCCCTGTTAGAAAAGGCCTACATTGTGGGGATTCATTTTTTTCCCATTTCTTCTCACTAGTGGCTCATAAGGGCTCTTTTGTTCTCTAAGTAAACTCTTTCTAAACTATTGACATTGCTCATTTATGTGAATTTCAGATTCCCCCCCTTCTAACAAAGTAGCCTTGGGTGATCTGGGAAAACGTTAATTGCAAGAGGACAAGGAAACTGGTTGAAACAAGAAATTCAATCATTAAGTGTAATGTTGCAGTTGTCCATGCCTCATTATAACATGCACACAAGGCAATAAAATGCATGTTTCACAAACAAATCTTTTAACAAGGATAGTTCAAGAGCCTCTAGCTTTTGCATCTATCTCTCTGTTTTAGTCTTCAGTCATGATCACAAATAAACTTTAGATGGCCTATATACAGTCCTTCAGAATTCTCTCAAAATCGTGTAGATTTGATAAAAAGCATCCTTTTCGTATCTGGCATCATTATTTTCCCCACTCACTTCAGTTATTCTGCTGTTGTTAAGGGAATGCTTCCATTATTTTGCTTGCTTTATTGTATGGACATTTATTGTTGGTAAACAAACTAGAACAAAATAAAATGTTCTGTGGATTTTTGGTAGTTCATTCTCATTCTTTATTATATTTTTTTAATTATAAAGACTCCTACAAAACATTAAACAGACTGATAAAATACTAGCTGTTTTAATTTATTTTGTGTGATCTTGTTTCTTTGCAGAGGCTAGGTTTCCTGTGGAAGTTAAAAGTTTACTTTGTGGGGAAGGAATAGAACAGAAAATATAATTTTGAGTATCTATAACTTTAGAACTGCTAAGCTATGAGACCAAAGAATAAAGTAGTTAGGAAAGATGTAACAGATTCAGCTTTGTCCAAAAGTTCCAGACCAGTGATTAATGTGTAAGATAATGGACTTGGGAAATGAGTAAACACTCCTGTACTCCCTGCTTTGTGCTTGAATGACTTGATGACAAGGGCAGAGCAAGGTGAGAATTTAAACAGGACTAGAAGAGAAAGAGACAAAAGACTAGGAACAACCAAATGGGAGTGGGAGGTTACTGATTTGTGCTGGTGAATAATATATAATAACTATTCCAAGTTCTTAAACAGATAAGTTTAAAACGTTTAATTTTAGGTGTGTGTATATTATCAGAAGAAAGAAAATAACAGCATGCCCAAGAGCTAGGCCTGTCAGTTGTGTGTTTTACTTTGTTACATTGCAATGTCTGCCAATTCACATAAGAGGTGTTAAGAGGCTAAGTTTAAAAAAAAGGATTTATGATTGGTCATATAATTGACTAATCAAATAATTAAATGGAAATCACCATGAGTATTGGTAGAAAAGGGGGATAGTAAATAAATAGATTTATTGCATACATTTCCACATTAAAGTCTTCACTCCTTATGCACTCAGACAATATTGAGGAATACAAGGCAAGTAATATATTAACGAAGAAGAGCTAGTAATTTTTGTTAGAAGGAAAAAACTTAGTATTTTCTTTTTCAATTCCTGTTACTAGAATTGAAAGAGAAAAATAAATCAAAAAAATATAAGTGTGCCACAAAATAAAATTGATGCTCCCACCTCTGCAGTCCAGGATAAACATGGGCCATTTATCTGATCATCACTTTCCTCATATAGACAATCCTATTTTGGAACAGACATAGAAATAAAGGCTACAATGTAAATTGTGTCTCCTGATTATTTCTCACATTGAAATAAAGTATTTTTATGACTGTGGCAGTCTGAAGGGTATTAAGATTAGATAACCCCCCTATTAACTCTCAGCTGATTGAAACCATAAGGGACATCTTTCAGGTATTTTCCAACTCCAGTTGGAATAATTCAGTATGCTGTTTTCACCCTGTTCAGGTTCTCAGTACAGTGGTCTTGCTTCCAAAATGATAACCATTGTTATGCCAATAAGAGATGAATTGATTAATTGTGCTGATGTAAATGCTAATAACTGTTCACACAGTGACTAACCGCTGGTGCAGACTCACTAAACTTGTGCTTTGTAAAGGTACAAGAATGTAGCTAGAAAAGAGAATGTTCTAAGGACCAATTCTCATATTCATGCTTTAATGTGTTTGAAGCCAAGAACAAACTGGAGTTTGGCCTGCATGGGGAAACTGCCCAGGTACAGAACCTTCCCCTCTTCAAACAGTAACATTTCTGTGATTAAAGACATGATAGAGGGCCCAGGGCTAGTATGCTCTCCTCAACACATATGGGCTCCATTTGAGGCACAACTTAATAGGGTGTGTGTGTGTGTGTGTGTAATTTTATCTGACCTTCCTGTTGGACAACACTTTTGAGGGAGTTGGCAGAAAAAAATTGTTTTGTGTTTATGATCTGGGCAACTACATAAGAATACAGAACAATGATAGGTCAAACCCTCTTCTCTGTCACTTTCAGAAACAAAGATGAGGCATCTCATTCTCCCTATTGTTTTATAAAAGGAAAAGAACAAAGCATCTTAGCAAGCTGAGGGAGGACATGTTTTAATGTAAATTAGACCTTCCTCTTGTAAATGTTCTTCCAGTGACATGAGTACAGTACTAAGCAAGTCCCAGTGTTTTCATTAAATGTACCAGTACTGAATTTTTTCCTTAAAGAGCCCCTAATTCTTTTTCCAGCAGAAAAAATGTCTCCCAAAGACTGTTGTTGTTGTAACTTACATCAGTCAATGTAGCAAAATTAACATGATATAAAATTGATACTGTGTTAGAGAAAACATGTTGAAACCACTAGTTATTACAATCATATGTCTTTGATTTCTGTGGGTCTAGACTAAAATAACTGTGGATCCAGTGTAATATCATTATGTGTTACAATAGTATTGTACAATTAAGGTTCCTTAAATTTCCATTTTCAGATTAGTTCTTTAAATTAGTACTGTAAAAGGAAGGCATCAACCGAGACGCTGCATCTGCTCCAAATGGGGCAATGCTTCATCTCAGAATTTCATGGTGAGCCACTGTCAGACTATCTATGCATGAACTCCTTATGGTGTGTCTTAAGTACTGGGTTCAAGATCTGTGGTCTGCCCATCTCTAGAACTGTAAATTATTAAATGTGTATGTCTTATAAGAATAATACATTATTATATTCATAGCATGCACAGGGATTTTTTAAAGCTTACACTCTCATTGCTTTACACTACTACATGTTCAGGCAGATGTAGAAGCAAAGCTTAGCTCTCTCTTCTTTTTCCTTTGCATGTGCTAGTGTACAAACCTTTTAAAGGCATCTATGAATTATTGCTTTGGTTCAGCATGAGTGCAGTAAGAAGAAATGTACCTCATCTGTAATACACTGTGTAGACTAATATCAGCTCCTTTTTCTTATATTGCAGTGAGATATTGATCTGGTAAAATGGTACCATATTGGAGCTGTCTGTTGTGGTATTCATCATGCTGTCACATCTCCAGTGCCTTGGAGTTATTGAAAAGTACAATTGAGGGAGTTATGTCATTTTGTGTTGCAATCTATTCATAACAAAGTTTGCTAAAAACAGTATATGTTGTGTTTTTATTTATGTATTTTTTTTTCTAGTTAAGAGAGATACTAGCTTTTGTATGAGAACAAAACCTTCCTATTCAGCAAATATTGTCTTTAATAGGCTTGGCTTAGCCAATCTCAGTATTGCATCTTTTGTATAATGTTGTCCTTTTGTCAGGGCTCACACCTGCTGCCTTTGCTGCTGCTGCCTCTGCCTCTGGGTTCTCTCCCCTGGGAATAATAAATCTGAAAGCCGTGGCTTCATTGCCCTTCTGCTTTTATCTGGTAGCTGGGAGGAGGTATACAATGAAAATTTACCTGTAGAAAGCTTTTTGTTTCTTCTCAGAACAAAATATCATATGTATTAATATTCAAGACCTTTTGAAAAATATAGCGATACTGTCAATATGTCCTCAGTATGGATTAAATAATGTAAATGAGTTATTTTTCCTTTTCAAGCCTTCTGTGCAACTTGATAGTGGATTTAAAAGGGTGTTGTATTTTGTGTAGTGCAAGGGTGAAAGAAATATTTAATTATATGTGTAACCTGTGTCTGTTGGTTTCAGTTAATGTTGGGAAGGAAAAATTGGATGTATCCAGCACATGGCTTGATGGTTTAAATCAAACTCAACACTCCTATCAAATATAAATTGGAAATATGAAAATTACATTGCTCTCTTTCCTTAACTTAATATGATCAGCACTACCAAAATGCAACACTATGAAAATAAACAAAACCAAGCTTGTCCCTCTCTCCCCCCCCCCACCCCCGAATCAGGCACATGTAAGATATCAGGAACTGTTTACTTTTTGTAATAACTTGTAGTTGTTTCCAACTTGGAAGCAAAGCATTTTGGGATGGAAGCACTGGATTAATTGTCAAAACCCTTCATGTTGTTAACTGTGACTTTAAGTATCTCTCAGGTAAGCCATGTTCTTAGCAGTGGATCTTAGTCCTGAGTAAGAACGCATTGGATTGGTCCAATTCAGTATGTCAGGTCCATGTTATCTTAGGCTTCCTATACATAAATCTTTGTTATTCATTAAAATGTTATTTGAAGTAAAAATATAAGAAGGCTTTTTATGTTGTAATTTTTCATCTATAGGAATATAGTCAACAAAGTGAGATACAACATCTAAACAGATAGACAGCCATTTAATAATTTCTCAGGCTGATCCAGACCCAGTGTCTTTGATAAGATTCCACTGATAAAAGGGATGTTTGTACTTTCTTCATAGATTTGCAATATGTTTATGTAATTTTATACAAATGAGACTCCTTTGCACCCTTGTACTCTGCTGTTGTCTACTATTTTTTATTAGAAGAAGACAGAGTAATTGCAAAACACAATCAACACACACCATTTATACAATCTACAAAGAATCGAATTCATTGAGGCAACAAATGTCACTCTATAAACAGTGGAACTAGGAAGTTGAAGATCTGAAAAATTGTTATTATATTTGATAAAGGGCACAATACTGAATAAAGTGGCCAAAATCCTGTTGTGTAACTATGCTTTTGTAACTGGAAGTTGCAAAATTTGCAGCAAGGTGGAAGTCGTATCCAGGAAGCAGTTCTGTGAGTTCATTTATGCTATCAGCCGTGAAACTAGTTTCACAGCTGGTTGTGTAGTAAGTTCTGCAACTAGTTGCACTGTCAGACAGGCAGACTGCCTGGGGATAACTCACTTTGAACTTCTGGAGGTTTAATTTTACACAAAGTTCAAGATGATTTCACCCAACTTGTTATTGGTCTAAAATCTTTTTCCCAAATTAGTTTAATTCCTAAAATGTTTTCCTATAACAAGCTGGCACGCAGAGCACTCTCTGCGGGCACGCGAGCAATAAGTCGTTGGATCGCTACGCCCCCTGCAGCCAAACCTGAGGCAGCGGCTGCAGCCACAGTGCTGGCGCCACGACAGGTGGCGGGCCAGGATTTGGAGCAGCTGGCGCTGGTGGCTGATCTGGAGTGGGGTCTCGAGGGACCTCCATGCCCGGGATTCCCCCTTCTGCCGCCACTTCCAGTTCCGCCGCCGCCCGCCTGCCACCCGCTGTCCCCCCCCCCCCCCCCCGTTTGGGCATTCGGGCCCAAAAAGGTTTGCTGTCACTGTAATAGAGGATTTGAGAAGGTAATTTCACTGTCCAGTGACACTGAGGCATCAATTTGGAGGGCAGAGGCACACGGCTTTGTATCATTATTTCCCAGAGTATTGCTGTGTTGCATCCTTAATAGAAAAGCTATTGTTAAACAAGCAATAATCTTGGAGCCCTTCTTGCATCCTCTCTTATAGCTTATTTTGTTTCGTCAGTCACTAAGCTGGGTAGTACGTTGGTAATTAATGCTGTGGCATATTTACACATGCACACATATTATCACATATGCACCCACACCCAAGGAGTCTTGGTTGTCTTCCACTGGCATGGTGTGGGGAAATTGGCTTTGGGATGGCCCCAGTTTTTATAGTTAATGCTGCTAAATGTTTTTACTGCTGTGAGCTGGCAAACCTAAAGAAGAAACACTGATCTTTCTAGCAATTGCAATGTCTATTTATCATTAACTATCAAGTATACTTTTGGTTATTGTGCAGTGTCCAGGCACTTACTATGTACCTATTTTTAAGTGGCAAAAAAGAGAAAAAACTCTACTGTTTGGGGATTCCCTGTGGCTTGTGAAGGAGATTGGGGGCACAAACTTGGTTCCCAAGTCCTTTGAGCTTGTCCACCCCTTCTGAATACAGTGCTGAGATCCAAGGTAATCTTAGCACCATAATAGACTCTATATGGTGTTGTTCTTGATGCCTTTTTAGTTACATCAGAGCCTGCTGTTAGGGAAGAATGGGATTGTTCACCTCTCGGGAACCTATAGAGGACACTACATCATGGTTTGAAATGCTGGAAAAATCTATTTATACCTAATTTATAAAGATTTTCACCTGTACACCACCATAGGAAGTGGACTATTTATCCTACAGAAGGTTTCTGTCCCATGCATTCTTAAAATCAACAAAAAGTATTGTCTAGCATTGTGCTACTGTATCACATTGAGAGTGCAAAGAAGAAGGCTTTCTTGGTGGCTTTCTTTGATGGAAGTCCATAACTCAAGAGGTTCATCCACATACAATGATAACTAAATATATTCTTAAGCAATGTAAAATCTTGCTATCTGGACTTGGTGTTTCAGATGGCCATTAAACAAAATAGGAAGGTCATCAACATTCATTGTAGGGTTTTGTTGTTGTTGTTGTTAATTAAGCAATATGTCTACACTTAGCATGTAGCCTTCTGATTCCTTTCATCTTGTGCCAGGTAGCTTCATCCTAGAGAAGCTGATATACTTCAGAATATAATCAAGTTGACTATTGTCCATGTAACACTGAAATCAGATTTTTACACAGCTAGCTTGTCTTTGTAGCTCATGGAACAATATTTTCACATTTAAAATCTGGAATCAGGTAATATTAATATAAAGTCCCTGCTTATACAGCGTTTCAGAAGGGAGCCTTTGGTAGAAGAGGATATGTGCTGAAATCGATGTTTCCTCCTTGCACCATTGTGAGTAGTACAGGTTCACCTTTCTTTATCTTATCAGTCCACCTGCTAAGTTTTCTATCTTGTCCAGAGAAAGCATAGCTGGGTGCAATAATGAAATCATTTCCAAGTCCTATAGAGTATTTAAATCAACAAGACCTTCACTTATTAGAAAGGGCAGAAGAGTAATGCTTTTGGCAAAGCTGTTATTGTGTTGTTGGTATTCACTTGAAAAGACAGAAATAGAACATCACTGGCCTCCATAAACAATTGCAATTTGATCTGTGTGCATGGTTTAAAAAAAAACTGCTTCTCCATGCATTTAGGTGCTGTCATAGCTGCTGTTGCCAAATAAGAATGCAATGTGATGTTATTATAGTAAACAGCACTTAAGCACAGCTGGCAGAATTGATCAGGGCCACATTAGAGTGAACTTCAGCAGATGACTGAAGCAGCAGAAACAATAACTGAATATGCAAACAGTTCTTGCAGTGAATCCTTTGGGGACCAGACACCATTATTTTTGACTTTGAACAGGCAAAAGGAGCCAGTTTGTAGCCTCCTCCATGACTACCCCCTCCGTAAAATGTTTTTAGGTATTCTGTGAGTGTCAGATCACCAATAGCGCTTGATTACAGTGGCACATTCCAGATTTCATTGATTATTTACCTTTTTTAAATTATCAGATTGGGGAAAAATATAAATGGCAGATGAAAACCATGCAATATTTCACAGCAGAACTTTATTGAGTAAAGTTTTATTTAGAACAAAAGATCAATGCTAATATTCCAGTGCTTCCTGTGTAATCTTTATATAAACATAGGCTTTTCTTGAATAGAGTTTATGGCCGTTAACTTAATAGAATGTTAATAGGTTAATCTTATGACCGTGTGTTCTGTTCCTCCATAAGAATTACTCTAACTTTCAAAATAATAATAAAAAAGAAGACACAAACCTTCTTGATGATGGCATGCTTCCTAAAGGAGCACAAGAGAAGATCCCATAAACCATCTTGACTGCCTGCATACGTATTGTCAGCATTCAGGCTGTCCTTTGTTATGTGAAGCTTGGCATCCTTTTTACTGGTGACAGTGGGGACACAATATTGTGTAGCAATAGTGGGTCATTTCCTGGTGTTTTGAATCATGGATAGAGACGCACAATATCCCGCATTCATAAACTGGAGGTGTTTTTTTTGTTTTTTTGGGGAAGAATTGAATTTCCTGGCTTTTTAAAATGGAAGGTTCAGTACACATACACCACACACAAGTTTCAACAGAAACTTTCCTCATGTAGTATTATTACCCAGTACTAGAGGATCCCAGAAGATGAGCACATGATCTGTACTATGGTTGCTGGGAAGGGATAGAAGCAAGAACAGTTTGGATGTGGCTGTAGTCCCTCTGTGCCAAAATATTTTGAAGGGCTGCTTTGGACTTAATGAAATAGTGAAGCAAAAGTGTGAGTGAGTGCAACACATAAAAAGGAGAAACATGCACACCCTTTAACCTCTCAAGTTAAACTAATGTTGCTATTTCTTATCCATAGAATGCAGACTAGAAAGCTATGTCCCCAATTTCTAAAGGCTTTCCTTCATTTCGGCAACCTGAGGGGAAAAATGTTACGTATATCAGACTAAAAGCTCTACGAAAATGGTGTGTACATGTTTTCTGAAACATGTCCCCTCATCTTTAGAATTTGTTTTTTTTAAAGGGAAAGGTTTTGAGTTACAAAGATTGTCCCTGGAAACCAAGGTCAAAATCATCCATACTGTGTGAAAGACAGTAAAGAAAGACAGGGACAAAAATCCACTCATTTGAAATGTGGTGTTGGAAGAGAGAAGCTACCACAGAAAGTCAAAAAGGCAGAAAAGTGGATACTCAATCGAGTTAGGCCTGACCTTTCACTAGAGCAAAAATGAGTAAATTGAGGCTATCCTACTGTGCACATATAATGAAAATAGAGAACTGATTTGAAAAAATATTGCTGAGAATAGTAGGGGAGGAGTAGAAAGAGAGGAGGATGTAACGTGAGGCAGGTTGTCTCAATAAAGGACGCCGTAGCTGTTAGTGTGGAAGACCAGAGCGGAACATTATCCCTTTCCAAGCACAAATGTCTGTTTGGCCACGAAAGAGTTAAAATTTTCTCCTTCTGAGAGTCAGCTAATTGGATCCTGACTGAGAAGGTCAAAAGTTCAGATTGCCACAGACCTGGACCTGATTTCCCCTTTGAAGACTTGGGTGAAGAGCCTTGGTCTAAGAAATCATGAGAGAAGGTTTACTGAAAGCACTCAGGCTGGGACAAACACAATTGCACTGCGCTTTTGTGATGCGGAAATACTTTGAAAATGCCTTACAAAATTGTATATTAATTCCCTGGTGATATGTGGCAAAATGTCCCCCTTTCTGGAGGACTGTCATTCTATTCCTTTCTTTATAGCAAGACTGTTTTTTAAAAAACCCTTCAAAGAAAAGCTGTGTTTTGACTCTTTCTGTGGCCTTTCATTGACCTCCAAACATTTCTCTCCTCTCCACCCTGCCATGAATATACAACGATATATCTACTTGTCAATGGTCTTGCTGGTAACCCTATTCCATAAATGCTCAGCCTTGTAACCAAGTGGTTGTTTTCCCCCTTTTGGAAGACCTTTTTTGAGGACCAATATTTCAGCCCTTGCAGACTGGATTCTTTTTTTTTTTTTAAAGGCAGGTGAGACCAACCATTCTCTTCCAAGATAGTTATCTTTTCAAATAGAACTGCAGAGCTAGAAGGAAAGCTATGGGTCGTTGAGTCCAGCTAAAGTCAAGGAGGCACAGTGGGAAATGGGTTACAAACAGATTAGAAATTCATTCTAAGGCTTCAGAGTTTACAAAATATCCTCCAAAATTTAAATGAGGTAGGCAGAAAAGCACAAGTCTTTTCCTTAACCATGGAATTGAGAAGGAACACCTGTATCATATGGTCTGTCCAAAAAAAAGCAAGATTAGTTTAAAATTGTATGAACCACAATAACTGCTTATCCAGTCCTTTCTTCATTTGGCAAATATTGTGTTCTAGTCTTGTGTTCTTTCTTTCTTTGGCAAATATTATTGGTACGTTCTAATCTTGTCCCTTGCAGTACGAGATTACAGTTTGCAGAGCTGCCAAAACTACTATTCCTTATGATGTTTGGCTTTTAAAACAAATTTTAAAACTCTCTCTCTTAGATAAAGATTGCATGAAAGATCATTGTTACCTATACTTCAGAAATTCATTTATTTTCATCCTCTTCTTGTATCCAGTTTTACAGGCTTTTAAAAGATAACAAAATGTTGCAAACTTTTTCAAGCAGAGATAATAGTGGGACAAAATTAAAGTGTATGTATGTTGCAGGTATTGATAACTCTACCATACTTTAATTAACTGAAGAATGTTGTTCCCTAATAACAGTGGCTTATAAATATGTGGAATATGTGGAATACTCTTGTTCTCAACCCCTAAAGTGATGGTTTATTTTTACATTGAGAGTGAGATTTTTGGCCTCCTTTACTATGTAGTCGTTCCTGTAAATGCAGTGCTTTGATGAAATGCACCAGAGTTTATTTCTCAGTTCAGATTCATAAAATAGTTGTGATATCTCTGCCTGGCTTGTAAACGAATAAGCAGTTTATGTATCCTGAAAGCTGACCTGTCCTGTTCACTCAAAGAGAACTTACATATGCTGTAATTGGATCAGAGCATTGACTTACTCATAATGTAAATCACAGGAAAGATCCTTAAAACGCTTGAGTTGATTTTTCATTAAAGAAATCCAGCACTCAGATTAAATACTCAGTGTCACTACTATTTGCTTATTTTTGCAGATGCAGTAATGATAGCTGACAGCAGAAAGTTTTATTGACTAAAAAAAAGTGAACTCCTTAGGAACTCATGTTCTCATCTTTCTTAAGATGGCTTCAATGAAGCAGTTCAAGCCACGATGTCTAGGTCCATTTTATGGTAGTTTGTTGTCTAATTTTGAGGACCTGCATAGATCTGCTAATTTCAGGCACCAGATCAAGCAGATATAGAATTACATTTGAATTAAAAAGCAATGAATTACTGTTTCAGGGTTTCCCCCCCCCCCATTGCTTACATTGCTTGCACATAGAACAAAAATATTTAAAAACTTATTTCAAATGCTTTTCTAATCAAAATGTAAAATAGTACTTAGATATAGCTTTGCAGATCTTGGCAAAATTTGTCTGGCTGTTCAAACTCATAGCTGATAACTTTTGCTGGCTATTAGTAGAGGTTTTAACAATGGTATCTGACTATGTAAGAGCAATTCAAATGCAGGTCCATAACCTGGAGCCTATCAAACTTAATGGAGCCCACAAGCCACAAATAAGCTCCCTAATAGGGATTTAGGAAATGTTCTGTTTTTGTTTCCTGCAGGTTGATTGGCCATTACAGCAGGGATGGGTAACTGTAACTTTCCAGATGTTGTCTGACTGCAGCTCCCATAATCAGGGCTTGAAAAATCCACTTGTCCACTCGTCTGTGACGAGTGAAAAAAACGCTGCTTGACGAGCCACAGCTCCCTCCATCCCTCCCTCCTTGCCTCCTTACCCTCAGTCCGTCTCTCTCTGATCCTGCAGTCCTCCCCTCCCGCTTCCCATTGCAAAAGGAAAAACAGCCCTCTTCTCGCGAGAAGAGAGTTCAAGCGGCACATAGATATATAGCTCTGCAGGAGAATGTAGAGTAGTCCCATGCTGGAGAATATGGAGATTCCCTGCTCCCAATTTCAACCCAACGACCTGGCTCCTTAAGAGGCTGGGTGCTTTTGCTTTCAGTTTTATTTTTGCTGGAGACATTCAAAAGAAAGGCATTCGAAATACAAGCTTCATGACCCCACAGGCACACAGGTAATAAAGCAACCCAAGTCTGAGGGTATATTTATTTTGGGTTTGTACGCATTGTTATGTAGAAAGTGCCTAGTTTAAATTTAAATTTAAGTTTAAACATAAATTGCAAGGCTATAGTCCGGTCATGCTGACTGGTGAAATTTTTGACTGGTGAGACATTCTAAAAATTTTCAAGCCCTGCCCATAATGCATCACAATTGGTTATGCCGGCTAGCGCTTACTGAACATGTAGAGGGCTGCAGCTGGCCACTCCCCGCCTTGTGTATTCTAGTACTCAACTACATTTTGCTTGAAGGATCAAAGATTGGAGAGGACTAAGGCAGTGTGTGCTTTTTGTAATAGCGTCTATGGAGACTTTTGCTGTAGTTACATGGCCAGCATCAATATCTGTTCAGTTTCATGTAAGTGACTAGAACATGAATGCTTTAAACACATAAATATGGCTCTTCAAGCACAGTTTTTATATGACTATTGGGGAAAAGAAGGATCAAGTAGCAGAAGATGGGAATGGCTTCCCCCTTGTGGGTAGCTGTCACACAGCATAGACAATAATGGAATAGATGTATGGTGGGCAGCTTTCAGAGGTCCACCCTGCACTTTGTAAGGCAGCACCTGTTCCTGTGTCCTGTCCACGCCAAAATATCTTTCTTTTAAAAATATATTTGGTGAAAAAGCCCCTTCATACTGTCTAGAAAAAGAAAAAAGTATTTTGAATTACAATTTTTTAGGGGGTGAGAGGCCGCAGGGGCTGGATGCAGGCCATGAGTCACATGTTACCTACCCGAGGGTTACATGGGCAAACACTCTGCAGTTATACAAGATAACTTCCTATGCCCATAATATCAGTACTTTTGGGAGGGACCATAATTCAGAGCTACAGCACATGGACAAGGTTCCGGCTTCCACTTTTTGCATTCCACTTAGTACTGGAAATGATAGTACAGTTAGTACTGAAAGGATAGGTGAATGAGCATTATAAACACATACACACGTGATATCAAAATATAGGTTAGTGAAGTCTGAGACATTTTGAGGGTTAAAGCAAAAAATCTTAACAATTCTAAATACTTCCTTTAGTTAAATAGTATAAAGCATTAAGTATCTAATATATATAGAGAGGCTGTTTATCCAAACTGGTATTTTGTAATAAAACTGCGTTTGAAAGCTCATGGGAGAACTGAACCTGCCTTAAGAAGCAAAAGAGATTAGGAAGGCCAAGTTCAAAGCATGTATGGAAGTTATAAATACCTTGGGAAATGGCTGTGTAGAGGAAATTTGACAAAGAGTTTGGTGCCATATGAGGACCGTTGCAAAAGAGGACACTTCTGTTCCTCCGTGAAGCCCTTGGTCCCCTTTATAGCTATTCTGGATGTTTGGGAGACCCTTGAAACAGATTTTGGGAGGATGCAAGGGCTTTGTAGGGCAGGGTGGAAAAGAAAAAAAAACAATTCTAAGTTCAGCATTGGATATATGAATGAAAGTTCATCATTGGATATATTAATGGAAGTTGAGCATTGATTATTACTCCTACATTCTGACTGGATTTGGGGGCATCAGGTTTAAATTGGGTGATGCTAGCATGATTACATATTGAAGCTCTACTGACAATGTGGAAGAAAGTCACATAGTTCTAGAATTTCCTAGATCTTAGACACTGGGGATGAAGAGGTCCATCTTCATCTGTCTCACAGCCATAGCAAGATGCACAGATGTTTGTGCTAAATATTCTCTTGCATCAATCAATCAATTAGGGCTGCACAGAGATAGATTATTCACTTCACCTGTTGCTTTCTCAGAGTTGTGAAAGTGCATAGCTATATCTCAGCATTCTTGTGCTGTCTGGATAAACTTCAGTGAAACTGGTGTGTGTGTGTGTGTTTAATCAGCAAAAGACATGAAACTGAAGGAGGTGCTAACTAGAAATGGTCCTGGGGATTCAAAGTCCCAGACTATTATCTGCAATGACTAATGGTTGGACTGGAAAGGAGATGCACTCACCATATCTTTTGTGCAGACAGGGACACAGACAAACACATATACATGCGCACTTCCCAGTAAATGTCAATTGTTCCTTCTTTTTCACACTCCTGGAGATTCCTCTTATTTGCCTGCTCTGTCCACTGTGTTGGATTGCTTCACATGCACACTATTTGGGTCTTTTGTTTACAAATTGCTTAGATAAGGGAGTGCTCCTGATCATGATCTGAACTCCCTTCCAGAACATGTATACAAAAAAAACTTTGAGTTACTGAACCTCTGACAGTGCACCTGATTCCTCAACATCAACAGAAAGTAAAGAAAACTCAAATAACCTTTTTAAAAAAGGTATTTGAATGCATATGTACACGCAGATACACTAGAAAGAACATCTCCTCCCGGTGCAAAAAGCTCTCTCATCCTTCTGGGATTCTTGCTAGGTTATGAATTAAGTTGTGGGTTAAAATATGTGACTCTAGATATAGTTATATGAGAGTAGTGAGGAAATGGATTCCAGTCCATCCTCTGAAAAGGAGGGAGAGAAGAAACTTAATGACCTCACTTAAGAGCCATGGGTACACTGACACTCCTAGCTCTTTAGTTCAAGGAATAGGTATTGGGATTAAGAAAAATAAACTACTAGGCTTGTATAGGGGATAGCAGCCCACCGAAGCTATCCAATCTGTTCCTTCTTAAAGCACACATGTTACGCTTTAAGTTTCCAGATATTACATGACCATTGAGGCACCCTACTAATAGTATTATGACTAAAACTGGGGTAAGAGTACTTGCTTCTGTCCCATGTATCACAAAACCCCGAAAATGCAAAATAATGTGTAGGAAAAAAAATAACAAGAGAATGTTTTGATCAGTTCTACCTGCAACAAAGTATTTTAACGTATTATTGTACTTGAGTTTTAGCCTTCCCTCTTTTTCCAGTGTTCAAAAATGTGAAAAAAGTTCAGCACATAAATATAAAATAAAGTTCTGCTTGCAAGTCCATTTGTATTAAAATTTTGAGGTGGTTAGCTGTGTCAGTTTGTTGCAGCAAAAACGAGGAATCCTACAGTGCCTTAGAAGCCAACATCATAGTTTTTGTGGAGCAAAGAGATTATTTTGAGAAACTGGATGCCCATCCATAAAAATATCATTATAAATATATTAGTATTAAAGGTGCTACAAGACTCTTGCTTTTCCACTGCACTTACTTTTTGAAAACTCATAGCTTTAGGACAAATGGGAAATTGAACTGATGTTCCTTAGTGCAAGCAACAGCTATTGGGATTAAGAAAAAAGATTCTTCCTACTACAACATACAAACCAACTACCTAATTCTCAAACCTCTTAGGAAAAAATATATGAAGTAATTTCATGAAAATATGCTCAAATGGGTTACATTTCTGGTATATTTATTTATTTATTACATTTCTAGCCCGCCCATCTAGTCATATAGACTACTCTGGGCGGGTAACAACATATCATATTGTATAGTATTGGAGGAAATCCTGCTCATATAACTAAATATATCATTTTATTTTTTTATATTTGCTATTGCACCTTTATTGATGTTTATATGAGCTGTGAGGTGAAGGTCCCAGAAAGTTTATTCCAAGGCAGTGGAATAGGACCAGGGAGGAATGTATATGGTAATGTCACATTGTCTAGATTTTCTACTACTGTGTTACCAGATAGAGGGTACCCACTAATTTTCAAAGGAACTTGCATCTTTCCTTTACAACCTAGGTAGTAAAGTAAGCTGTTTAGCAAAACCTGCTTTAAATCAGGTTTTGTATTATGGGTCTTAGCAATATCCATGAAAGGAAACCTCTGCTCTAGTAAATTGTGTTAAAAGAGGCTTGTCTCCTGTTATTTATTGCAAACCAGTATACAAGGTAGAAATGTGATTTATGCACATATGAGACCTAGGAAGTTGAGTGGGAAAAGAGAAATAATGTTACAGATTCTAAGATATTTAAGATTACTTTCACTATAGTTGGCTAAGAGTGCAATCCAAACAATTTTATGTTGATGGCTGGAGCAGGTGAGGATGATGCATTGGTGGCTTTCTGACGGCTTCCACCAGTGGAGTCTAGTGTTGCTGTGGGATGACTTTGCCATAAGAGGGCCTGCTTGTGCTTAGATGCTTGAAATGATGCTGGTAGAAAATAGCCCATTAGGAAGCCCTAGAGAAAAAGTGCAGGGGAGGGAGGAACCAGTTTGGATCTAGGCCTGTGGGCTGTGCCAGTCCTGGGAGTTAGCATAGGTTGCTTTCCAACTCTCTCCTCACTTTTACTGGGAAGAAGGTACAGTTACAGCACGGTCTAGCAGACTGAAAAATCCCACAACTCTCTGCCACCCAACAGACGCAGTGTAAGAAAAGCATAAGCCAACAGGTTTAGAATGAAGTGGGATCTTTGCTGTTCTCTGGCTCCCATCAGAGTGCTCTCTAAGTCACTTTCTTCCTGTCCAGATTGATGGATGGTTTGGCTTGCCTATAAAAGTATCTAATATTTATTTATTTTATGATTGTCAGCCAACTAACCAGCCCATCAATCATACCATATTTAGGAGTGGAAAGGATTTTCCCCCCTTTTTGTTCTACTGGTGTTGTTAGTTACTTTCAAGCTTCGAGATGCAATGTGCACTTTCCATTGTTGGTTGCAGCTTTCTTGTTGAACTACATGAATTAGTTGCAAGAGTCTTACCACGTGTACAGGCATTTTCAACACTAAAGGGTCTGGCAGCACTGCAAGATCTGGCAACACCTTTACCTCTTTCTTAACATCAGGCTATTAATGCTGTTTAATCTGTTGGAGTGTTGTGACCATGTATATAATTAATTTCCTCAAAACAGAGATGTTGTAGACAGAACAGGTTTCCACTCTTTCAAAGTCCTTTGGTTATTAACAGTAGTGTGTCTTTAACAGGATGGTGCATTGGCCTTTCAAATAGGCACTAAATGTCTTGTGTAGTGTTGATGGGTTTTTGACAATTAGGGTCTTATCCTGTAATGTTAAGATGTGTTTAATTATAACCATTTCACAAACGTTTTGAAGTGATTAGTTTTAAAGGCGGCCCATGGAGTAAAAGATATAGAATTAGAAACTAAAAGTGGTAGATTTTGCTTAATCAATAGTGTTTTTCATCCTGAATCTAAGTCTTAACTTAATCACTTAAATTTAAACTGGAGTGGGACTCAGCAGGTCTCATATGAAGTTCTTGCCTTAATTCAGTTTATGGGATGAGTTAGTAATATGTAGTTTAAATCCTGTGATGCTGACAAGGCTTGATTGTAACTAAGTTTAATTACTGAATTGGGAACTATGTAGGAGTTGAAGTAGTAATAAATATGGGAGTGACTGTGTGGGTGTACAGGCTGCCTTCACCTCACCACTTGAGTAATCATAGTTGGTCCACACATAGTTGGGATGAAAAAAGGGTTTTCAAGAAGGCAGCTTTCATTTTAATAATTGGGCATTGGATGTGAAGGAGCCCAGATACCATTTTGAGTGACGTTTACATAAATTAAGAACTATCTCTATATTTGTTCTCGGTTACATGTGCAAACCTTTTACTCCCTTCGAGTCAGGAAAGCATACACTGGGTGATACCTTTATTAGTTTCCAAGCAAAAAAGGACAGCAACGACATTTTAGCTGCCTTTCATCTCAAAGTAAATATATTGAGCTAGCCAGTCATTCTGCAGAGCTTGATAGAACAAAACTGAACAGGTGGTTTGGGTTGAGAAAATAAAATAAGCAGTATTATTATAGACAGGGCTTTTTAATTCTTTTTGCATATTAGTTGAGTAGAGTTAACTGGACAGCTCATGCTGAGAAACTTGAAACTGGGAAACAGCAACAGTTGTAAAAGTCAGACAGTGAATGGAGTAGTCGTTCACAGATAGAGCCCAGTGGTTTACAGTAAAGCAGAATATTCAAGACAAGACCAAAAAGAGTTGTTCAGATGTATTTGCTTTAATTTGGAAGCCCACTTTCTAAATCATATGTAGTGATGACTTCATTTCTGTGATTAAAGTTAGTCATCTGTTTATTGTTCCAAGGTTAGTTAAATTTATTCACTTGGGATTATGTTAGCAATTACATTTAGATTGAAGGCTCTCTTCTGTTTTGCTGATGTTTCAAAGAGGAAAATGAGTGGTGGGGATGGAGAAAAATATTGTTTATCGTGTCCAGTCACATTTTCTGAGTAATCCCTTGGTGCTAGATGAAGCCCATGTTTGAATATCCTCTGAACAGAAATGAATAATAAGTCTATTAGAAGTCTAATATCAGAATACTTATTTCTGATTTGTAGGCCATATGGTGTAAAAATGTTCTGTTTTACATTATTCAGGTTAAGATGAAAGATTTTTGACATAATTTGGAAAAGTAAATCATTAACTTGGATCTTAAGTTTTTGATGGCAGTTTTGAAAATAAAATGCTCCTTAGAACTGCAGGAAAAAATGTTGCACATGGTGGCTTTAATCTGATTCCTCAAATACCATTAAAATCTGTGGGATTTTAGCAACCTAAATATGTGCTGTATTGTAACCTGTATGTGCCTTCTTGTCCCCTTCTGGTGGACAGTAACCAAATAACAACAACAACAACAACAACAACAACAACAACAACAATCATTGGGGCATTGGGAACAATAATGCAGAATTTTATAAAATATTATAACCA
The DNA here is from genome assembly GCA_037013535.1 of Intellagama lesueurii. Lineage (NCBI taxonomy): Eukaryota > Metazoa > Chordata > Lepidosauria > Squamata > Agamidae > Intellagama > Intellagama lesueurii. The sequence goes on from JBAJHW010000003.1 coordinate 124,934,037, forward strand.
GCAGCAGATCTCTGAAATAACACGATCAGAGCTGCAAAAAAACAGAGTATTAGGAACAGCATCTATATCACACTGATATTTAAGGGATACTTAGGTTTTTGATTATATCTGTTATATAATATATGTATTATATATTTTTGAATACTTTATAATAATGGTATTTTATTAATTTAGTTTCATGACATTTTGAGCTGTTAACTGGCAATTTTTATTGAGCCAGCAGATTTTGAATATCAGCAACTATTTTAGGCATTGTTGATACATTCAATTGTCTTATTTTAGAAACTAGCATTAACCATATGAAAACTGCCAGAGATCTAGTGAGGGCTTAGTTACTTCCTAGTTGTGCCAGGCAAAACTAAAATAATCTCCTTTGAGACCACAAATACTTGTTTGTATTTTTTGTAATAAAAACAAGCTAATCTATACTTGCTACTTTTCTTCAAACTTTAGAAGAACTTATCTGTGCAATGACTGGAGATAAGAATGAACCATTTCCTGTTTTATTTAAAATTGTTCTTTAAAAGCATTTCTGTATATCTTCTTCCACACTTAAAATGTTTGCAAAATTTTTGAACCTTCTCCATTTTTTTTTTCATTAGTAATAAATAGTAATAAGCAAATTAAGAGTATTGGGAACCATAAGTGAATAATGAAATACAAAAAACGAGGAGATATTGTAGCCTTTCTTTTTTAATGTAAAACAAACAATCATGTCATATCATTAGCAAACAAATAATAATCACGGAGACACCGAATGGTATTAAAAGACAAGGAGGCTTCGTGATGAAGACAGGAGAAATAATAGAAAATTGCGAAAGGTCTGTTGTTGCATCTTGTAAGGAATAGCTAGAAAATTAGATTAATCAAGGAGCAGACATTTGGAAGAAAGTTTGTGCGAATGCCTGACAGTCTTGCTCTTTCCCCTCATTTCAAATGTTGGCAGGGTAGTAGGCAGCTCCAAGGGAAATGTGCTCCTTTCATACTTGAGTAATTGATGAATTGTATGCAATATGCAAATGAGAATCCATAAATCTTATGAATGACAGCTTAATTTATGTGAGCCTTAATGAATGCAGGATTAGATTTTAATTAAATATCCTCAAAGGCACCCTGAGTAGTCGGGGTTTTTAGGCCTTTTTTATTATTATTTGAAGACTCTCTCTCTCCCCCCCCCCCCCCATGCAGTTGCATATTATGAAAGCAGAAAATCAGGGAAAAGAACTTAGGAGGAATGTTTTACATTTTAACGATAAGCGTTGTACAGTTTTTGTACAGCAAACAGTTCTTCGGTTGATAATAGGCATTTAACCAGAATATCTACAGATCTTTTTATACTTCCTACACATTTTGCCAAATTTGATTATCTTTAATTGCTGTTGGCATCCAGCATTGGTGAGCTATTTTTAATTAAAGTAAAAGTTATTAAAACTTTCCAGAATGTACTAGTCCTAAAAAGTTTATTAGTATCTGATTTGGCTATATTAATATTTCCAGTGCTGAATTTGTCCTACTAAATTGAGGGCTTTTGTTGTATTAATTGCTGTATGTATTCTTCTCAGCAGATGCTGATATTATCTGTTTGCTCATGTGAAATAACTATACAAATCTAAGAACTTAAATAGTAGCTGGTATGAAGCATTAGAAGTGCTGCTGATCTCCATGACAAAAATAAGGCATGCACTTTTACTCTTTGACGCAATTAGATGAAAATGTTTTCAGTGCTGGCTGGGTCATGCTCAAGAAATATTGCTGCATCTTCAAAATACGTTACATATTTTCAGTGCAGCCAAATAGTTGGCTTTTAATTAGGCAATGAGAAATTCTATGAACTTATGATTAATACATAAAGCATGAGGTACTTTATTACAGGGCAGTACTTGTGCACATGAGTTTCTCTTCATGTAATAGAGGTTCCCCTGTTCCCAGAGGAAGCCCTGTTCCCAGAGACTTCCACAAACTTTCCAGAGCAGCTTTTGAGTAGTGACGGAGGGAATTCAGTCACCCCATGTCTGCTCTGCTGGTGGAAGTGGTCTCATCAGTAAGAAGCAAAGGCAGGATTTCACTTATTGAGCATACTCAGTATGAGTTAGAGAGCAGATGCAAAAAGCAGAAATACACATCTACCATGGTACCACACACACTGGGGCAGCTCATGGGCACTGGGATGGGCACTTCATCCAAGAGGTTTTGGAGAGTGCCCCCCTGCCCCATTCTCAAGCTGTCTGTGACTACATATATCCATATCTTTGAGTAGAAGACGACAACAGAGGCAGTGTGCATATATATGTTATATGTTACATATGTTTGTGTGTGTTGGTGTGTGTGTGTATGTGAATTGTGAAAGAAATAAAACATTTGATGAACTAGCAAGTTGAAGAAAATAGCTCTAGTAAATGAATAGAAGAGGGAGAAAGGTTGTTATGGGAATTTAGGATTCTAACTCACAGAAATAGCAAGTCCCATGGATTGAATCTAGATTTGTACATCATACTTCAGAGAATCACAATCCCAGTTCATAATGTATTGTCCAATATCTGCCCTCATTGATGTATAAGAGGAAGTGTAAAGAAGTTCCATTCCCATGCTTTCTTTATTTTTCATAATTCTGTTTCATTATCAGTGACCTGGACCATTGCATATTCTTGTGACTCTTCATTCTGTTGGCTCAAAGGGTTGATTAAAACTTATGTAAATGTTTTTAAATTACAAAAAAAGAAAGCAATTCACCAGCTACTTGGAAATGTTGCACCCATTAGTTTTAATGAAACAGTGGCTGCATTTGTAATCAAAACCATCTCCTAAATGTAGTTTAATATAAACATTTTGCAATTTCACATACTAAGTGTAAATTTACTCAATTACTCTTTTAGCTGAAGGACTTAGTTCCCCCATCAGGCCATCAAGAATGCTGGAGGTTGCTCAGGACAGATTCCTTGCAAATTTTGCTGTTATTCTGTTGAATTTTGCTTATATGTTGTGGTAGTTTCTGGTTCTGGCAGTAGTGTAAAAATAGATTAAATTATATTTTACTGGATATATCTTCAATCTAAGCAAACAACAAGAGTGTTTAGTTTTTAGAATAGATGGCTGTCAATTTTTGATAGATGAATATGCAAAGGATTTCGATTACAGTAACATGCTGCTGTATGATCTTATTACTCACGTGTAACAGGAATCTATCATTATGCTCATGATACCTTTAAAAAAAGTACATGGAAACTGGCCTAGAGCTTAGTGTTCATATTGTGTTATTATATATTAGGGGACAGGTAGGGAGTTATGAAGGTAAGCATTAAACTACGCTTACCATGCCTGTAGTATACATATACATGTTCATGGGGAGGAAGAGAAAGATGCACATTTGTTAGCAGGAATATGGTAACATATTCCAGTGATTTCAGTTATATGAAACATATTCTGAAACAATCCTACTTTGTTTACAAATTCTTTTAATTCTCTGTAGCAATGTCAAATAACCAATCATTCTTAAAATACCCTATGGTCTCCAGATGCTCAGTTATTTAACATAGAAGAAAACATTTAATCTTGTTCAAAATAAATACAATTAAAATTTTATCTTATCATTGACATAACTTTTAATATTTTCTGCATCATAATGCACAGACACTACTCACAGTCACTGATGTGACACTCTTTTTTTGGCACTTGCTAGGAAGCATCCTATTCATAATTTATTCCAGTGTTGATATAGTGGAAGTGTTATGTTTAGGGAAATTGGCATGTAGTCAGGACTGTTTATGCTCTACATTAATTAAAAACAACAACAAACAAACAACAAGAAAATCTGTGACCGTATTAACTAAAATTCAGCATAAAGAAAACCTAAATTATGAGTCCTGTACGAATTATGCAAATTAATGTGTTAACATAACATATGTACTTTCATTGTATTGTGTGGTTTATTTGGCTTTGACTAGGAAGGGAGAGCCTATGCTAGACACTGATACTTCAACATCCAACTTGATTGGATTTGACTGAGTTTTGGAGATTTCACTACACCCTTCCCATATACTTAAAAGAGGAGGGAAACATGACTATGGAATACGTATAGTACTGGTTTTTGGCTATAATAAGGCAGACGTACTTGAACAAGAATCATAGACTCGAACCTTTTTTCATACACTTTATTTTAGTAAGAATAGATTTAAGAAACTGATCTTTCTTAACTATTTTTCTTCCATGTGTCATAAGGAATTCGATAACCATATGCAGTCTGTCCCCCCCCTTTTTTTTTGCTGTAGTCTCTCTCTTTCCCCAAGTTTCATTGTTTTTCAGAAAATAACATTAGCAGTGCTTGTTACACTGTAGAATATTTATAACAGGAAACAGCTGGGGAAGAGTAATAAAGAATACTTTTCATAAGAGTTTTTCATTATCTCATATCACTATATGATAAGTCACATTTATCTGGGTGTAGGAACGTTCTGACAGGTGTAAAGGATAGCTGATTGATATAAACTCTGTATGAAAATGAACCTTTAGATAAAGTCATCTTAGTTAAACTGATAAGTAAAGTACAGAGAACATAAGTGTCTGCTATTATGTATCATTTTATTGCCTTTATGTTGATCTTGATCTTTTAAGTGGAGAGTAAAGCATTGACAAAAGATGAGTGAATGTAGGCATTTGTATAATGCACTGTTAACAGAATATAATCTTCATATCAAGGACAATTTAACAGGGAAAAGGACTCATATTTCATTAAATTAGAGGCACTATCCGGTTAACAAAATAGAATATTTATTCATGTTTAAGAATTTGCTTTGTAAAATGATTATTTCTTAAAGGAATATTGCAATGAACAGTGTGCCTCAACAGTGAAAGGGAAAAGCAGCAATGTAATTCTTTTCTTAAATATAGTCTGTCACCTCAAATAAGGCAAGGAATTATGTAGAATCTCATTTATTGTAAGTGCTAAGGGTGAATAGCTCTATAAAACTATATTTGACGGACCCCTCAAATTCCTGAGAAATCTATCAAGATTTCATCAGTAAGTTCAGTAATGCTAAAAGAACTGCAGATAGGCATGCATGCACCTTACGGTAAGTTCATATCCCAAATTTTAACTTGGGAAGTACCAGCTTTTGTATGAGTTCAACCTCCAGATTTGGGGGACTCATCTTTCTCTTCCTGTCATGATAGCAGCAGTTGGGGATCATCCAATGAAGCCTGATGGTATGGAATTGAGGACAAAGAAAAATGAGGTTTGTATTCACAGTACTCATCGTTCAGCTATGAAATTTGCTACCTCCAAATGGAGACATATTCTCCAATTCGGAAGGCTTTAAAAAAAGGTCTGGATAGATTAATGGAGAACCTATCAATAGCTTCTGGTTATGATAGCTGTATATTGTCTCCAGCGTTAGAGACAGAATGCTTTTCAGTACATGTCAGGGAGAGATTGAACTCATGTCTTCTTCTCAGCTTGCCATGGGCATCTGGTTAGTTACTGATGGGACAGATTCTTGAGCTAGGTGAGCCTTTGGCTCTTCCTATGTCTTTATTGCCAGTGGGACAGTATTTGTAGACTATTTGTCAGTTCAAAATACAGGTATCAGAATGCTGACTCAGATGCTTAGATGGTCATTGGCAAGCTACATATAGTAGGTTGCCAATAGTGACAGAAATCTTTAGAAAGAAAGCATAGAGTGAGTTGTGAGGTATTTTCTGGCCACATTGAGAATTCAGAGTTCCAGTGCATTGAGCATTAGTTTAGGGTTATGTTAGGTCAGGGATGTGGTCAAATTTAAAGTTTTATGTTTCCATATTTCCTGAACCCAGTGAAGATTCCAATCAGTAGGGAACAATCTGCTGAACAGCAGGATATTGGTGTGTCTTCATTTTGGCATCTTGGTTCACCAGAAAATATTCTGGGACATATTATTTTTGTCAAATACATTAACTGGAACAAAAGTACACCTATGTTAAAATTCAGCATATTTTTAGTCCCAGATGCTTTTGTTTTGTAGAAAAAAAATACTTCATAAATGGCAAAGTGGCTGAAACTTGGGGGCACTGTTTACGACTATACAGGTGAAAATTCCTACATGGTAGGTCTCTTCTGCAACAAAACAGGATAAAATGTGTTGTCTTAGTGTATGAGGCTTAAATAAAATAAATGAGTGAATAAATAAAATGAAGATCAATTGATGTGGAGAACTGTAATAGATTTCCATCAAGCAAAGGCAGATCAAGAGCTGCGGAATGCTTTGCTTCAAAACACTTGTGCAACTCCTTAGAAAATACAGAATTAATTGGAAGTATGTGGTTTTATTGTTGCTCTGAAGTTATCTGAATTTGTAATCCAGTATATGCCTACTCAAGTCTGTTTAATTCAAATGCACATATGAAATATGTTGCTTACTGCTTTTGGACTGGACAACTTGATTCCCTCTGTATGAACTGAAAGATACATGTGTACTGAAGTGCTTTCTGACTATGGGCACTTAATATTATACATGGGTATTTTGAAAGTTAACCACAGCAAGTTTCATGGTGCTGTAGAAATTTATCAGATTTAGCACAATGAATAACAAAGAAATACAAAAGCTAAAGGCTTGACCCATTAATCTGATCATAGACATTTATAGTGAAGACTTCTGAGCCACCCTTTTAAAAAATTCATGTTGAACAGCAGCTGGATATACATGAATAAAGTCAGTTATGTTATTGACATATCCCTGCATCTGACATGCTACTCTGTGGTTAGCATTCATTCTGATTAGAGTTTTAGTAAACAAAGATCAACTTACGTTTCATATGAAAGTAGAGCTATGGCAGCTGGACTCCTGAATGGTGCATGACATTAGGCCTGTATTCTTTCAACAGTGAAAGTTCGACTTTGGTTATTAAATCATAGTAGCTCTTTTTTTGGGTTCAACTCTGAATATTGGTTTTAATCTGCACATGCAGTTGTGTATGGGGGAGAATCCCCTGTTTGCTTTCCAGGAGGTTTTCCCTCCATGTACATTGCAGGGGTGGGAAGATATTCAGGATTGCTCCTACTGCCAAGAGACAGCAGATTAACCCCTACTACTTCCATGCTAGGGACTTAGTGGGCCCCAGTTTGGACCAGTTCCCCTATGTTTACCTTTGGTTAAAAAAGAAAACAGGTGTAGCTGCTTTCAGCATATTCGAAATAATGCGTAATTGTATCCCAGGTAAACTCAAAAAACCCCAAAACAAATAAAATACTTAATACTTTGGAGTCAGTCACAATATCTGCATCCTGGCATAATCTAAACAAATGAACATTTTTTCCAACTATTGTTTGCAGTATTTTATAAAATTAATTTTTGAAAGTATAACACAGCTTTAGTGGGTTAAAACAAATATGTATTTACAGGTCCTGGCAGTATCTGAGAGACCTTGTTTTCATTTCTGGTCACCACCTCAGCAAACTAATCAATGAGGCATGAACTGCTATCTGCAGTAAAAGAAATGAAAAATAAACCAGAGATAATCCTTCAGTTAAAAGGTTATTCTGTGCGATAAAAGCTATTTTGTTAATTTATTTACTTACTGGTACAGTGAGATAAAATGAGGGAACAATTAGGGAATTCAAGTTGAAAGGATTTAAAAGGGCAATGACAACTTAATATTTTAGGTTGTTTTACATCATCCAGAAATTTCTTTCTCAAATTAAAAATATCTGCAGTGAGATTATAATTGGGCTTCAGTGAATATTAGTTTCTCCCCAAGTACAAATCTTTGGCTGTAACCTCTTAGTGTAGACATTGACAAAGCTGATTGAACAGTGATTCAAAGGTGCCTTTGCTTTTATAGCATAGTTTTGCTATTTGGATTAAGATGCCAAAACCTATTTTGCTACAGAGCTCTGCTGCATATTTTAACTTTTACTGATAGATATGTGAATACTTTCATAGTATGCAATTTTATATTTTTTTCCTTTTTCCTTTATGGCTGGATGTAAACAGAAGACAGATGTCTAGAGACACAATTGCTGTTTGGATTATTGTATTAAACTAGGGTTTTTTAAAATCTAAAGTGGGATAAACTGTAAAAACACATGCAAGTACAGTTTTAAAGTCATTGGCTGAAATACTGTTGTGCAGTTAGGTAAGCAGCCTAAGTTTTAGAAGCAAATTACCATAAGTTAAGAAATCTCCATTGACATTATTTGCTGCATGTTGAGTTGCACGACTCAGTGTGCAATAGATAAGGTCTACAGAGATTTCTTAACTGACAGAAGTTCTCTTCTAAAAGTTACGCTGTTGTAGTAAAGGTGCAGCTAAATTTCAGGCAACATATATAATGGTTGATTCTGATACTGGAATTTAATTCTGGTGTATTGCCTTCTACCTATCACAGATTGGAAAGACGTATTTTTCCTCTTGATGGTGTTGGTTTTTTCATCCAAATCATAAACACTTCTGTGTCTGGTATAACTTTCAATGCAAAACCTTATTCTGCAGTGAGATGTCTGAGGCATAACCTCACCTTGGGTGCAAACATCTCACTGTAAAGTGATTAATAACTTCTCCCTTTGAACATTAAACTGTGAGCTCCCTCCTCATCCTTCTGAGTCACCCTTAATCATGTGGTTTTATTTTTAACATGCTTCTAGGTAATACCTGAATTTTTCTCCAATAATTATTAGAGCCAGCCTTCCCAACCTGGTGCCCACGAGGATGTTTGAACACTCAACAGAGTCAGTGATTTGGAGGAAGATGAGAGTAGAGACCAGAACAGCTGGAGAATAGGGATGGGACTTTCAGGTTAAATCCTGAATGGTGGAAAAAAGGAAACAAAAAGGCTATTACATTCATTTTGTGTTGTTTTATTGTATTCCAAAAGAAAAGAACACCTCTTAAACCTGAATGCTTCACTTTAATGAAAGAGAGGGACACAAAAGCTTCAGATTCTTTCATGTTTCCCTCTTCCATCTGCCCTTTCTTTCACCTTTTGTCTGTCACATCTTCCAAGAAATGTTTAATCAAACAGCATAAAGAGGGCTACTGTCAGTTGGTAATCAGGATATTCTAGAACCCAGTGAAAAACGTTATTTTACTTCAGTCCTTCCTTATGAATGGGATTTGTGTGCTGCTGAGCTCTGTGGTGCCCTCCATTTTGATTGTCTTCTCTGTCTATGCCTTCCCATCCTTCTCCTTGTCTGGATTTGTTTTGGGGATTTCCCCCCTCCCTATTTCCATTTCTTGGATTATTTTTCCTGCCTGCTGTTGGATGCCGGTAGTGAATTTACAGAATAGAAGATAAAACATTGAGTGGTAGTGGGGAGATAAATTTCTCCAAATTCTAGTTGTTTTGGTTTGGTGGGGCTTTTTCTACTCATTTTGGGGTCTTTCCCCCCCCCCTTTTTTGCTTCCTTGCTTTTCTTGGTTTTTGGAGAGGGGTTGGTATGTGCATTTTTTTTACTTTGCTTCCCTCTCCCTCCATATGTGTGTTTGAGGGGACATTTTCCCTGTTAGGTTGATTTTTTAAAATTGAGTTATTTGTTAATTTACAGTGGATTGTGTGCCTTACCACTACAGTGGTGCCTCGACTTACGAACGTCCCTACTTACGACCATTTCGAGTTACGAGCAGCTCCGGCCGCGAAATTTTGCTTCTACTTGCGACCGGAGCTTCCACTTACGAACAGAAAAAAGCAGGATAAAAAGGCGGGAAATTCAAATTTCTAACTGTAGGTGGCGACGAGGCTGCTTCTTTGTTTTGTAGCTCTTTCGCCCCAGCAGTTAGAGAGTGTGCGTCGGAGGAGGCTTGGGACTGCCTTGCTTCTGCTTCTGAGTGAGCGTGTGTGTGTGTTTGAAGGGAAGCTTCGGGCTGCCTGGTAAGGTAAGGTGCTGTTTTCTGCTTTTAAAAAACTGTTCTGGGTGTTTTTGCAGCGTGGTTTTGAGCTGGGGGGGTTATGTTTCAGTGCTGTGATGGGTCTTGGGGGGTTTGTTTGTTTTTTGGTTTCCCCCTCCCCCATTTCCGATGGGTCTTGGGGTTTTTTGTTGCTTTTTGGAGTGTTTTTTCCCATTTCCGATGGGTCTTGGGGGGTTTGTTTGTTTTTTGTTTCACCCCCCCCATTTCCAATGGGTCTTGGGGGGGTTTGGTTGCTTTTTGGGGTTTTCCCCCCATTTCCGATGGGTCTTGGGGGGTTTGTTTGTTTTTTGGGTTCCCCCCCATTTCCGATGGGTCTTGGGGGGTTTGGTTGCATTTTTTGGGTTTTTTCCCCATTTCCGATGGGTCTTGGGGGGTTTGGTTGCTTTTTTGGGTTTTCCCCCCCATTTCCGATGGGTCTTGGGGGGTTTGGTTGCTTTTTGGGGGTTTCCCCCATTTCTGATGGGTCTTGGGGGGTTTGGTTGCTTTTTTGGGGTTTTCCCCCCATTTCCGATGGGTCCTGCATGCTTCCCTTGCTTTTCCCTTTGTTTTCGTTGCATTTCCGACCTGCCCCCTTTGTTCTCTGTGCATTTCCGATCTGCTCCGTTTGTTTTCTGTGCATTTCCAATGGGTCTTGCATGCTTGATTGCTTTTCTTCCCCCCCCCCCCCTTCGGCCGGAAGGGATTAATTGTGTTTTCAATGAGTCTTCCAGTGATTTTTTTTTTTTTTTGGTGATTTTTTTCTTCGGCCGGAACGGATTAATTGCATTTCAATGCATTCCTATGGGAAATGGTGCTTCGACTTACGACCATTTCAAGTTACGTCCATCTTCCATCTTCTGGAACGGATTATGGTCGTAAGTCGAGGCACCACTGTACTTTTTTTAAAGTAGTGTTTAAGGGTTCTTTAGGACTTTTGACTTAATTCTTTGTTGCCTACTTTACCCTTGATTTTTAGAGAGTAGTTTAAGAAGGACTTTTTATAGCTTTTGGATCAAAGCCAGGAGAACCCGAAAGGAGAAACCCGAAATGAAATAACCCAAAAGACCAGACCTTAATAAAAGGACTGGTGTCCCAAAGACCCAAAAAATGAATTAGATATCCCGAGAAAAAAAGAAACAAAATCTGAAAATTTTGCCCATATAGATCTCTGTTGGAGAACTCCAGTGGGGAGAAGGCTAGATAAAGCCAGAAATCTTGAAAGAAGGAATAAAATCAAATGCTTATCAGATTATTTTAAAATGGGAAAATGTACATTAAAAGTGGTGGATTTTTTGTGTAAATTTGAAGAGCTGGTGGTTACTCAGAAACATCATGCAGTTCATCGTGTGGTTCTTTTAAGTGCCTTTGAGATAAACAGCAATTTCCACTTTAACTGCAAAGTAAGATAAATCGCAGAGCTCAGAAATAAAAGAAGCTTAGTGGCACAGAAAAATCTCTTAATTGGCTAATCTTCCAGTCCAAACAAGAGACAACAATGGTGAAACTGTTCAGAATCTGCTTACTCTTTCTGAAACAATTTCTTTGAATAATTTCTCTTTTTCATAGCACTTGGGTCTTTCAGTATTTTTAAAGAATATATTGGCTCTTCTTATTTTTTTTTTTTAAAAAGCCATTCCACTCAAAGTTGGGTTGATCGTCCGAGTTGGGTTTATAGTCATTGGAACAGAGTGAACGCATCATAGTATTACTTATTTGTTGTTTCCTTTCAGAGATGAAACCCATGGCAATGGGTGGTTCGTAGGACTAGTAATCATTAAAGAGAGAATTCTCTGATTTAAAGAATACAGTGGTGCCTTGACTTACGAATGCCTCGACGTACAAACATTTTGACTTACGAACAGCTCCGTTCGCAAAATTTTGCTTTGACTTGCGAACGGAGCTTTGATTTACGAACAAACAAACAAAAAGCGGGGAAAGCGGGAAATGGACTTTGGACTGCCTGGTATTGCCTGGTACTGTAATTTTAAAATGTAAAAATTGGTTTAAAAGGTGCTTGGTTTGGTTTAAAGCTGCTTGGTTTTAAAGGTGTTCTGTTTAAAAGGTGTTCGTTCCCTCCCTCCCTCCTTTCCTGCCCTTTTTTTAAACCTAAGTCATCTTAGGTTAAAAAAAAAATTCTCCCCCTAGTGGTAGAGGATGGATTAACCAGTTTTGCATTAGTTCCTATGGGAACTAATGCTTTGACTTACAAACGGCGCCTCGACATAAGAACAAAAAACAGCCGGAACGGATTAATCGGTTTTCAATGCATTCCTATGGGAAATGCTGATTTGACTTACGAATGTTTTGATTTATGAACATCTTCTGGGACGGATTAAGTTCGTAAATCAAGGCACCACTGTAACAAAATTGCTCCCTCGTGTCCTTAACTTCTGGAGCCATTCTCTTTGTTTTTGGCCATACAATCTCTTTTTTACTAGAGGTGGAGGTTAGGGATGGGAGGTTTTGTGTTTTTGTTTGTTTGTCAAATTCACCAAGGTTATCCATTTCTTATTTCCTTGGACCTGTAATTTATACATTTGCAAGATGTGTTATGCATTTTAGGGGAGATGCTCAGAAAGCCATCTTTCCATTTGAAAACTCTATTTATATTTAAAGTGATGATAGAAATATGTTTCTCATAAAGGAGAAATTGTACATGTTGGTGTGTGTGTGCCACCAACTTCCATGTGGAGGAGGGAGAACATATTTCCATGGAATGTAAAACTGGGATGTGATGAGAATGCCAATGGTATTTTGAGAAACAGTGAGTATGAGACTGATAGATTCTTCTTCATGGCCTCTGTGAATGCACACAAATGGGTTTTACTGCGCCTGCGCAGGACTCCTCGGAATATTCTAGAGCTTAAAAAGACATGATTAGTAGGACGTTGCCCCATGGCGTGCATGCTCCGCCCTCCCGTAATACCTCAGTTCCTTTTAGCCGCCGCTGAAATCGGACTTCTCTGCGACTCCTAGAGTGATTTTGTGATTCTATCTTACGGTTTTCTGATCTTCGGACTGCTTAACGGTTTTCGATTCTCGGATCACGGACTTAATCAAGTTTTTTATTTACGGACGTTTCCCTGTGAGTTATCTTTTCTTTTGTCTTCTCCCCTTTTCCCCTCTCCCTTCCCGCCCTTTTTTATGGCCTCCTCCGGCCCATTCAAACATTGCACAACGTGTGCCAATAAAATTCCTTTTACTGATGGCCATGATCGTTGCTTGCTCTGTCTGGGTGAGAGTCATCAGACTCATTCTTGTCCTGAGTGTAAAAAGTTAACAAAACCGGCTCTTAAACTCTGGCTTCAACAACTTAGGTCCCACTTGTGGGAAAAATCTCTGGCACCTTCCAGTCTTCCAACTAGCCCCACAATGGAACCTACTCCTATTCCAGTGCCTCGATCTGAGCCCTCCATCCCGTTGGCTCCTGCTACTCCCTCGCCAAGGACCTCTACCAAGGTTTCCAAGCCTAAATCTCCCTCGGTATCGACGTCGACCTCAATGTCGAAGCCTTCTTCGGTGTCGGCGAAGACTCAATCTGTTACGAAACAAAGGGATAAGGACAGAGTCAAGCAAAAGAAAGCTAAGCGGGCTCCTAAGCCTCATCAGCCTCGTGAGCCGCCAGTTGTCCATGTTTCCCTCCCATCTCCCATCTTGGAGGAATGGTCAAGGGACATCCCGGACCAAGACTCCATTTCTGAAGCAGGAGAGTCGGGTCTTCCTACTAGGGCTCAAGCTTCGGTCTCGATACCGAGCTTGTCTCCAAGTCATGGCTGTTCTGAGGCTGATGCCATATCCAGCCCGGCCTCGGCCCATTCTAGCCCTGTTTCGACCGGGCGGGCGACTGTTATCCATCTTTCGAATTCAGAGGCATAGGTCTCACAATTCCCTCCGCGGAAGAAGGCAGCAAAGTGGCATCACATCTCCCCATCCTCGCAGTATCGGAAGGTAATCCTTGTTCCGCGTCCATCTCGACGCCATGCCTTCCCTGAATATGGAGATCCCCTTTATGACCTCGATCAGCACGGTGATCGCTACCGATACTGTTTTGACGAATTTGATTCGAGGTTTGTTCAGGACTGTTACGAGCGTCCCAAACGTGTTTGGTACGCTTATGCCCCATCTGAGTCCTCTCCATCACCGTCGCCGCCTCCTCTTCGGAGTCGACACCGAGCTTCTTACGAGCTCAGTCCAATAGTACTGGTGTCTAAGAAGTCTGCTAAACATCGTCTGTCTAGCTCTGTACCGCATCGCGATCCAGTTCCATCTCCACACAAGCCCACTCAACACGAGCCTGTTCCATCCAAATGCCCACACTCTTCTACGGTACCGTTGGCTTTGACGTCACACCCATCTGTTTCTTTAACTGGATCCCGCTCCAACCGTCAGGTCCCAGCACCAACCCCTCTTGTTCCTGTTTCTTGGGGTCATCAACGTTCTCCCTCTCCAACTCTTTCCATCTCTGGAGGTTCTTCGGTGTCGACAGTTTCTGAACATGATCCTCCCTCTGAGACGTCCAGAGAGTCTCCCTCAAATTTACCAACTCCTGATTCGGACGTTGCAGATCTTCATCCCCCATCTCCATCTGAGGAATTTACGTCTTACGCACAGCTCATCCTTCGCATGGCCAAATCATTGGAGCTGGATATTGAACAACCATCTCCTCCCAAACATGGCCTTGTCTTTGATGACATTAACCAAGATAAATCCCCTCCATTGAGTTTGGCATTCATCCCAGCCATGTTGGACCTTATTAAGGAATCGTGGGACAAACCATCTACATCTTTACAGATCTCGAGGCGTGTGGAGAATCTCTACCGCACTCACGGCACGGACACAGCGTTCCTCGTCAAGCATCCTCCACCAAATTCCATCATTGTACAATCAAATCAGTCCTGAGCTGGTAATCGGTCCTCAGTCACTCCTACTAACAAGGAAGGGAGAAAGCTGGACGTACTAGGTCGTCGTCTGTATTCTCTGGCTTCCTTCGTTATGAGGGTTTCAAACTACCAAGCTGCAATGGGGACCTATCACATGCAGCTGTGGAACAAAATCCTCCCGGTCCTTCAGGCTGCTCCTGAAGAGATTAGAGCCAGTGCCCTCAATACCCACCTCGAGGCCACTACCTTGGCTAAACAGCAGCGTTTGGCATCTTGCCATATGTCTGACGCTGCCTCAAAATCTTTGGCTTCTGCCATTGCCCTTAGACGGCATGCATGGCTCCATTCTGCGGGGATCACTGATGATGCTCGGTCCCGTATTGAGGATTTGCCCTTTGATGGCATGGGCCTTTTCAACGATAAGACTGATGAGGTGATGGAAAACTTACACAAGATTCGCAAGACTGCCCACTCTTACTCCATCCAACAGCCCAGATACCAACGTAACTAGTGGCGTAAGCCTTTTACTTTCCATCAATCGTACCAGCACCCCTACCGCCCTTACAAACCTCTGGCTCAGGCTCCTGAGAGATCCAACTTTTCTCAGCCTCCTTCTTCTGCTCCTCCTTTCTGGTCCCAGGCCCCTGCTCAACGCAGACAAGGTTTTCGCCTCCCTACAAGAAAAAATAAACAATATCTTTGACTCTCCTCTCTTGGACTATCCCCATCATCCCTGGCTGGCTCCCTTTTTCGACAAGTGGTCCACCATCACCAAGGGCACTTGGGTGCTCACCATCATACGTTTCGGTTACCTATTGGAATTCAAGGAGCTTCCTCCTCTCGGTCATGTCAGACCCACAACTTACTCACCTGCTCTAGAGGACGAGGTTACTCTCCTTCTTCACAAACATGCTATCCAGAGGGTTCCTACCCAAGATATTCCGAACGGTTTTTACTCACGTTATTTCATGGTTCCCAAAAAGGATGGAGGCCTCCGTCCCATCTTAGACCTGCGACTTCTGAACACCTACATTCATCCGAGGTGTTTTCGCATGGTCACCCTTGAATCAGTCATCCCTCTGCTTCAGCCAGGCGACTGGTTCATGGTTATAGATCTCCAGGACACATATTTTCATATTTCAATTCACGAGCACCATTTCAGATATCTCCGTTTTCTTTTCATGGGCGTTGCTTACCAATTTTGTGCCCTTCCCTTCGGCCTGTCCACCGCTCCAAGGACCTTCACAAAGTGTCTGGCTCCGGTCGCTGCCTATCTTCGTCTGCACAACATCACGATATTTCCATATATAGACGATTGGTTGATAGTAGCATGATCACACAGCGCAGCCCGAAGGGACGCTACCTTTGTTCTCCAGACTCTGGCAGATCTTGGCCTGCAAGTCAACTACAAAAAATCTCATCTCAAGCCATCCCAGACCACGGATTATATTGGGGCGCATCTCGATTCCATCGCAGCCAGGGTGTTTCCCCCTCCAGAGAGAATACTCAAGTTAAGGCGAGCCATTTGCCCCTTTTGGCGTTGCACCACAATCACCGCTTACCATACGCAGCAGCTGCTAGGTCTGATGGCTTCAACTACATCTGTACTCCAACATGCGAGACTGAAGATGCGGTCCTTACAGGCCTGGTACCTATCCCAGTTTGACCCTCTGCTAGACCATCCTTCCAAGCGTCTACTGGTGATCCCGGAGTTAGCTCGCCAACTTACCTGGTGTACTTTTGTCCCTCACCTCCTTGTGGGCCGCTCATTCAGGCCTCTCCAGCTCACAGTACAGGTCACAACAGATGCCAGTCAGATTGGATGGAGTGCACACTGCATTCATCAAGAGATCCACGCTTTGTGGTCAAGCTCAGAGAGACTGCTGCACATCAATCACCTAGAGTTGCTAGCAGTCATCAAATCCTTCTGAGCTTTCCAATTTCTCATAGCTGGTCGCGGAGTCCAGTTCATCATGGACAATATGACCACCCTGTATTATATCAACAAACAGGGTGGCACCCATTCTTTAAATCTTCTATATTTAGCGATTCATCTGTGGGAGTGGTGTTATGATCACCATGTCTTTCCGGTTGCTCTTCACGTGGCTACAGAGAACAAAAAGGTCACCGACCATCTGAGCCGTCTTACCACCCAAACCCACGAGTGGAGCCTCAACGACGCCGTTTTCTCTCTTCTCTGCAGTCGGTGGGGGACACCAGGTCTCGACGTCTTCGCCACCCATGTCAACTCCAAATGCAGCAGGTACTGCTCTCGGGCAGGAAGAGGAGAGAACTCTCTAGGCGACGCTTTCATGGTGGACTGGGGCGACAGCCTTCTTTATCTCTTTCCGCCCATTCCTCTCATCCAGTGAACGATAGTCAGGATCCGTCAGCTGAACTCCTATGCCATTCTAGTAGCACCATGGTGGCCTCGACAACCGTGGTTCACCACTCTCAGAGCCATGGCTACCGACTTCCTGAGGTTACCTCTTCAACCGTTCCTTCCAACTCAGGACGAAGGGCGGATTTGTCATCCCGACCTCGACTCTCTACACCTTACTGCATGGAGAATTCCCCCAAGGTGGCTGAAGTCTTAAATAGGGCTAGGAAGCCTTCCAATTACTGTTTTCATATAAGTGGAACACCTTCAAGTTTGCTGCATTGCAGAAATTGCCCACGGTTCCTGTCTCTTTGGACACCCTTCTCAAGTTCCTTCGTTATCTGTTTGACCAAGGTTTGGCTCATTCAACGTTGAAAGTTTATATTTCTGCTATAGTTTCGTATCAGCCTGTGGGGTCTGAGGCCTCTCGTTTATTTTCTCATCCTACCTTGAAGAGATTTCTGAGAGGTTTGCGGAACATGCGCTCACCTACACGGCCTCCACTTCCACAGTGGTCTCTCCAAGTTGTTTTCCGTGCACTCGCTCATCCACCGTTTGAGCCCATGGCCTCGGCGCATCTCAAACTTCTTTCCATCAAGACTTTCTTCCTTGTGGCTATAACTTCTGCGCGTCGAGCAAGTGAGCTGTCCGCTCTTCGAGCTGATGCCCCTTATATTCAATTTTACCCAGACAAGGTTGTATTATATCCAGATGTGTCCTTTCTTCCCAAGGTGATTTCAGATTTTCAGGTTAATCAACCATTAATCCTTCCGACGTTGTTTCCAAGTCCCTCTTCTGATGTTGAGCGCATGGTCCACTCCCTCGACGTTCATCGTGCCTTAGCATTTTACATTTCCAGGACTAAGGAATTCCGCACTTCCCCAGACTTTTTGTGTGCTTCCATGGCCCACAAAAGGGCTTTCCTGCCTCCTCGCAGACAGTCTCGAGGTGGATTGTCTCTGCTATTACTTTAGCTTATGATTTGGCAGGCAAGACTCCGCCAGAGGTGCTAAAGGCGCACTCCACGAGAGCTATGGCAACTTCTACAGCTTGGTTGCGTGGCGTTGAAGTCCCTGACATCTGTCGATCAGCCACTTGGTCTACACCCTCGACTTTTGTGATGCATTATCGTCTTGACGTCAGGGCCAAGAAGGAAGCAAGTTTTGGAAGGGCTGTGCTGACTTCGTTGTTGGCGTGACGGCCCTCCTTCCGGTAAGTGAGCTTGCTAGTCACCCATTTGTGTGCATTCACAGAGGCCACGAAGAAGAAAGAGAGGTTACTTACCTGTAACCATAGTTATTCGAGTGGTCCTCTGTGAATCCACACATCCCGCCCATCCTCCCCGCTGTCTGTCACTTGGTGTCTTGAGCTTTGTTGGAGTCAGAGCCTTGACAGTGGCGGACATTTCGGAACTGAGGTATTACGGGTGGGCGGAGCATGCGCACCATGGGGCAACATCCTACTAATCATGTCTTTTTAAGCTCTAGAATATTCCGAGGAGTCCTGCGCAGGTGCAGTAAAACCCATTTGTGTGGATTCACAGAGGACCACTCGAAGAACTATGGTTGCAGGTAAGTAACCTCTCTTTTTTTCATATCCCAGCTAGTGATCAGTGGTAATGATTAGACTCTTTTCTATGGGAACATAAATGAAGATTTGCTACCAATATTTTGATATATAGAAACATGTTTAATAGGCCACATGCTTGTTTGGTCATGATATCAGGAGTGTGGAAAACAAATCATAAGATTTTAGGGAGTCAGCTACAAGTTGTATACAATTTGAACCCTTTCCAGAAAAAACTGTTGTGATTAGGGAGAGACTTATATCACCACTATTCATTCCCCCCCCCAAACTATCTTTTCCTCTTACAGCTGCTTTTCTGTTTTGTTTTAAACAGCCATTTGTTTCCCTACAATAAAAGGTTATAGAAGTCGCTTAGCAATATAGCACATCATTTGCATCTTTCTTTAAACACATCTCAGGTTGCAAGGCTGAGACTGAACCTTGAAGAGCTGCTATCTGTTGGAATTAAACGTTACCATGCTCTCTTGACCAATGGCCTTTTTTCCATGTAAGATAACCTTGTACCTTCATGCTTAATATGAAATTAGCCCCTTAGACAAAGAACAGAGCAGACTGTGTCACTAGATAGGGACGACATTATTCTTGTAACTACATTGATTATAATACTATAATATAATTATAAGTAGTAATATTACTATTAGTATCTACACTTATAACTGCATGGGAACAAATGTTACTGTACTTGTGGTTACACAATATTTTAAAAAATAGCCCAATTATTCTGCTTATATCACACATTAGTGTAATGATATATAATGGGTGAAGACCAAATATAAATGTTATCGTTCTACAGTTTTTTAAAAAAAGGTATGATCCAATAATTATTCCAGATGTAAACACCATAGCCCGTTGCCACCTCTAGTCACATACGCTTAGTACTAGCTATCACAGCAACTCTAGACAAATAGAAGAGTAAACTAAATTTTCATGTAGTCAAATTTGTTTTAAATCATGAAATGAGCAAGTATCTTAATCTTAATAATAACTAATGTTTATTTTTAATAATGATAATGTATTAAAATTAATTATTAAATAGTTAACCCACTGATCACACACACATTTTTCCTTGGATTCGTTAACTAAAAACTGCTTCTACCCACTGCTGCCATTTAATCACCTATTGGCCATGATGCATGTTCAAAGATATCAGGATGCCAGATGTGGGGATACATGAATGTTCTAAAAGTTCTCAGTAGACTTTAGCTGGGACCAATGGGTGAGCTCAGGTATTAACAACATGTGGTCTGTGGGCTGTGTGCAATTCTCAGAGGATCATAAGCCACACCCCTGTGGTCCCAGCACCTGAAAAGCTGTGGATAAAATGTTTCCATGTGACAGAGGGGATTTTACCATGTTTTGAGGGTCCCCAGCACTTCTTGGGCCACCACATTACTTGTCTTTTTTAAAAAAAGAAACTTTTTTAGGGGGGTTGGTACTAAGAGGCATTCAGTGGGTCTTTTTCATTTTTTAAAAAACACATTTTTGAAAAGTGATTTTATTTGGAAGAAGGATAGGAATTGCAGGATTGGGTAGAGTCCTCTTGGGTGATGTACAGCCTTTGGACTTTTGGAGGTTGCCAACTCCTAGACTGGATGGAAACAAATACGACATGATCGAAAATCAGAAACTGTTTGTGGGAAAGCTTTGATTCTGAATAGCAAAACACCGAGTTAACATTTTCTGCTGAAATATGAGTTTTATGAGAGAAAAAAAGTTATATAATAAAAAAAGGGAAAAGTATAGACAAGTAATCTGTTGAAAGCCATGAATAGAGTTCAAAGGAACAGTAGTAGATGATCTACTTTTCAACCATCCAATT
The DNA here is from genome assembly GCA_037013535.1 of Intellagama lesueurii. Lineage (NCBI taxonomy): Eukaryota > Metazoa > Chordata > Lepidosauria > Squamata > Agamidae > Intellagama > Intellagama lesueurii. The sequence goes on from JBAJHW010000003.1 coordinate 124,954,554, forward strand.
AATTTTGCTTGCTATACTCACTGAGCTCCTGTTCCCCTTACTTTTTGCTTGCTATACTCACTGAGCTCCTGTTCCCCTTACTTTTTGCTTGCTATACTCACTGAGCTCCTGTTCCCCTTACTATACATTTTTCACAGCATAATAGTATAGAAAAATAAAAGGGCCGTACTGGGCCAATCAGTAGCCAGCTGCTCATTTGTGCCCTGGATGAGCCAGCCTCCTCCTCTTATTACTGTGTTACCTCCATATAGTCTATGAAACCATATGCCATTCACCTCTAAAGGAGGCAGGTAGGGAGCTCTATTTGTGCACTATTCTTGGCTGACATGTCAGTGTCAAAGCATCAAAACCTCAAGTCTTAACTGTTATCTCAAGGAGGGAAACATGAGTTAAAATCATTTCTGTTTACTACTTTCTTTGCTCATAAGACAGCCGTTGAACATGCAAAATGTACAGTTAAAGAGCTACCACAGTCGTATGGAAATATTAATTTTCAGCTTAATAATAACTTTAATCATAACTACTGTATCCTGCCTATTTCAACTATTCAAAAGAAAAGCTTGATAATTGAATTATATGACTTGTTCACATGGAAGCTCATGTGATCCTAGACTGGCTGGAGCCACCTGGTCGCTAATGATTCTTTCACTAAATAGCTTTTTGGGGGACAGGGGTGGGGAGGAAACTTGACTTGCATTTATATGTTGTTACTGTGTTATAATTAGTAAAACACATTAGTATAGCCATATGAGTCTTCTCTTTAGCATTATGGGCACATTTGTGCTGTTTTTAAACAATAGAAGGTAAATGGCTGGAATGGATTTCCTTTGCGCAGGTTTTATGAGATCCTGAAATTAGCGTTACAATGGGGTGTGTATAATTTGTTTTGAATCTGATGGCTTTAGCAGCAGTAAGTTTGATAGTATCAGGTTGCAGCTTGTACTAGAGGGTCAACATGGACCAAGGCCATTAAAGGAGAAAGGTTCAGGGAGAGTTCACCAATACTGTTTAACCATGGTTACAAAACAGAAAAAACCCAACAATCTTGCATTTGTAACATATTGCTTTTTTGGACCCTGGAGGTAATCTGGTCTTTTATTATTCTCCTCACTCTTAAATTAAATACAGAAACATAAACCTTGTGATTATCTTTAGCATAAACAAAAGAATATTCTCTGATCACTGTTAAAGTAGAACACAGATGTTCTGTGTTGACTGCTGATGTCATTAAGCAAAATGTTTATATTCATTTAATTTGATCTGTTAAACTGTTAGTATTTAAACTACTACTAGGTCAATAGAAAAAAATTAAACTTCATTGGAACCACTGTAATGGAGACTGTTTACAATTTATTGTGTTTATTGAGGGCATAGAAACCCATTAAAATAATGCATTTCTTTTTAGAGTATATAACATTATTAAGACCTACAAATCCATGGTAGTTTTAGTGCTAAGACTGTGTATCTTAAATGTAGGGTTGCAAGTTTTAATCAGTTAATTAGTGGGGTCAGTTGATTGAAACATTTTTAAAAAGTATCATGGTTAATTGGAGACCATTGAACATTTATGGCGCACTATATGATACCAAATGTGTTTTTCATAGATAACCTATGAAGACAGAACCATTTTTAATAGTGTTTCTGTAGGAATAGTAGAAGCACTTTCTCTTTTCAGAATCCTCAAAAATCTTAGGCTTCTATAACAACAACAACAACAACAATAATCATCATCATCATCATCATCATCATCTTAGAGCTTCAGATCTGGAAGGGACTCTATGGATCATCAAATCTAGCCCTTGTCAAGGAGACACAGTGGGAATCAAATTCCCAACCTCTGGCTCCACAGCCAGATGCCTAACCCACTGAGCTATCCAGCATTTCTAAAATAACTAATTGCCTGCTTGGAAAGTCTAGTTAGGACTGCACTTAACTTGATTCTTTTGGCAAGGCTATCTTGAGACCATCTTTGGCTTAACTGCAACATTCAGAATAAGATCTAGAATGATATGGTTATTTATTTATTTATTTATTTATTTTGCTTGCTCATTATTTGATTATATTTATTTCTCACTGTGGCGACCGCCCACGTCACTCATGTCATTCATATTCATGGACTGATTTGCATGAACCTATGAGAGGGCTGGAGAGGCAGAGGCAGCAGCTACATGAGGCTTGGCTGGAGAAGGAGGAGTCAGATAGGGCTGGTTAGTCAGATAGATAGGGTTAGTCAGAGAGAGATAGAGCTGGTTACAGATATAGGTAGTGAGGGTGGCAATGAAATTGCAAGTGAAAAGAACTATGTACTGAGGGAACTGTTGATGAATTGCTTATGTATACTGAATATCTGAAGAACTTCTGTTATTACTCATTCAGCTTCACTTCAATAAATAAGTTCTGTTTCTGTTTACAAGACAAGTGTTCTGACATACATCATTTATATTGTGGATTGAAGGAATCCACTGGTGGCAGCGAGAAGAGAACGCGACGTGCGCCTTTGTGAGGGAATAACAAGCAGGAGCTATGTGGGTAAACGTCACACTCACCTTTCTTCCAACAAGCTCAGAGTGGTGTCTTTAGCTCTCCTCCTTTTCTTCCCACTTTGTCCATACAAGAACTCTATGAAGTAAATCAGGATGAGAGAAAATGACTACCAACGACCATGTAACAAGTTTAATGGCTCAGTAGGGATATGAATGTGGATTTTCCAGCTAGCTCCCAGTCTCAACTCTCCAGCATAACAATGTTTGGATCTAAGGGGTCCAGTAGAAAAGGAAGTACAGTGTGATATGTTTGGGACTGCAGTCCTGACAAAATTGAACATTTTAGCACAGTTTGTTTGTTTAGGCTGTGGCAGGAAGAGCTTATAATTGAAAGCTTGTGTGAAAGAAGCAGTATTGCAGACTTACATTTTGGTGTCATGTCAGCAAGCACTTCCATTAGTTCTTTGGATTTAAATGGTATACTCTTGGGTTTTTAAAAGCCTTCAGTTTTTAAAGTCAAATGCAAGAAAAACCAGATGAACAGATCTCGAAAGTAGTGCATTATTTGTCATATGTTACTTTTTATAGTAATGAGGTAGAAGAGAGTTACTTTTGGCCTTTCTACAACCATGACTGTAAATCACTGCTTTTTTAATGTAACAACTCTCCTCCTGTTGCTTCTTCCTTCTCTAAGCAGTAGTGGGACAATAGGCATTTTGTAGGCAAACACTTTATTATGATTATTTGTTGGTGGGCACACAACAAAATGTACTCATAATATGTTCCATGCACCAATTATCATTTAAAAATGGTCTCCTTGACTGGAAATTCAGTAACTATGCTTGAGATCTGTGGCTTAGTCAGGCACTGCACTGGACTGCTAATACATGTTTAGTCAAAGTGGCCTGGTTTAAGTGAGTGACCAGAGAGTTGGTGCCACCTGTTAAGTCCAACTTTGATTTCTCACTTAAAAGGCTGAGATGGGGGGGGGGGGGATTGCTTGGGTTGAATTTTAGTAGTCATTGTTGGGATATGTGGATTTAGCAAAGTGTATAAAAAAAAACCTATTCCATATTGTCTCAAGATACAACTGTCTGGCAGTGGTTTAGTATTTATACAGGGATCCATAAACAAAGCCCTTCCATATTAGTTGTTCAAAATATTGAGTATGCTGCCTTTTACTGTAGAAAAGGATGACTTCCTGCAATTTTTCTAGCTAACTTGGCATTCAGTGCAACTTGTATAATTTTAAATTCTGGATACTTATTTGTTGAAGGTACTCGGGAAAGTACCAGCTGGTGAATGGAGTTCTATAGTTGTTCAGTTTGTCCATTGAAATTAATACTCATAAGAAGGGTCATCAATAGAATTTCAGTCAAGTGCCACTTCTTTTGTTTTACTACAAATCTGATCCCTTTTGCATTTGGAAGTATTTGGAATGGGGTGAGTTCAAAATGTTAAGAAAAGCTTGCCGTTTAAGTCTCTCTGTCTTCCTCCCCCTCCCTCTCTCTCTCTGTATTTTAAAACATTATTTTATGTAACAAACATAATTGGCTGCTTTCGTAAATTGACAAGTATCTTCATATATTTTCCAGTGATTGCCCCAATAACAAGGAATATTAGTAGTCAGGAGTGAAAATCCCTTATTTTTAAAGAAGGAGTAATGGTAACCATAATAATCTCTTGTTGGTCCAGAGTAGTGAGTGATGGAATGAATTATTATTATTTTTTTAAAAAATCAAGCTCTTCAGATTAGTATGACATTTTAAATTTGATGATTAAGTAAAGTAGACATTGAAGTAGTTAATATTGGTTGGAATCCTATTGGTGTTGCACATTGTGTGTAATTGACAAGGATCTGGAACCCTGGTGGTTGTTCGCTCAAGCACCCAGTTGCACACCCAGTTTGTATCCCTGCACTGTGGCAAACTATGCAATCCCTCTGTGAATGCCAATGGGAGAAATTTATGAAAAAATTATGAAATATGTGTGTTAAATATACAATTCACAGATACTTTATGGTGTGAATCTATGCCACTTCTGTGGATTTTATTCATATATGTTATAAATATTTCTGGCAAATAAAGTGCATATAAAACCCTGATCTCTAAAGTACAACTGATATAAGAACCAATGATGTTTTGTATTAGATGCATGGACCCAGTTACTGCTTGAAATATCAAACTAATGACTTAAACTTGTTCTGAAATACATGGGCAGTCAGTGTAATATCCATTGATCATGAAATGAAAACAAGAGTTCTTTAATCACCATATTAAGAAATTAATTTATATTAAATTTAATTAAAACAGCTTGTTTTTCCTTTTCAGACTTAATGGTTGGCTTTAAGAAAGTAAAGTTATTTTGCTAATCATATTGACAGAAAGTTAAATACAAACCGCTCAGTATTCCCAATTTACTGACTCAAACAAAGCTAGCAACAACTGATTTTTATTTAGCAGTATAATACTGAAGCAGTTTGTAAACACAGTTATATAAATGAAGTATTTTTCAGTACACTTCTGTTCTGTTTATAATGGTATTATCCAAGATATGATGCTTGTGCCTTTCTTGCCATGAAATAATGCACCTCCCCCCAAAAAATGCTCTGGATGCTCAGCTTTTCTCTTTGTAAGCTAAACAAAAAGAACACCACTGTCACCATTTTTCAGAGCAGATTGTGAATCAATTGCATCTTGTTTATATGAACAGCTATCAGAGTTACTGTTCATTGTAGCCCTCTGTGCAGTGGTTTTTTGCTCTTTAAGTGCTGCTATAAGGGTTGTATGCAAATACTAAGGAGATTGGGAAAGCCCTTTTTTGGCCCTAAAGAGCCGCTGTAAGATATGTAATAAAATGTTGAGAACATTAGGAGAGAGGTGGAGGTGATTGTGAGGCGAAAGTAAAAGTTTGAGGAGAGTACAGAGAAGAAAGGAATGAGGACATATTACACAGAGAAGGACTTGGAGAAGAGTGTACAGCAATTTTATTTATTTATTTATTTATTTGTTTGTTTGTTTGTTTGTTTATTTACCAGCCTTTCTCCTAAAAAAAGGACCTAAGGCAGCTTACATTATTGAAAGACAACATTTAAAGCTAAGAACAATGAGCATAAAGATGCAGCTTACATAATTAAAAGACAATATTAAAGCTAAAGCAATAAGTATGCAAATACTAAAAAGGAACAAAGAAATACCACTCTGAGAAATGGTAAACACAAGTAGTACTAAAAACCCAGTCAAAGCACTAATGCATAACAATTAGAGCATGAATTGAAAAAATGACAGTTTGTTGTGATTCATAATTCCTCAAGGTTGACGAATCATGAATTTATGATTTTTTTCTGACAAATCAACAGATTGGTAGATTTGTTTTTATTTTAAAACACTATAAAATCCCTCCCAGGCACCTAGAGACACAAAATTTGCAGGGAAACATCCTCTGTCTCTTCTTTACAAACCCTGCACATTTGATGAAGTTTGGGTTTCAGACATCCGAGTTATATACCCACAAATAGCTCCCCCCGGAAAGTGACCCCCAGGCACCTAGAGACATGAGCATCACAAAGAAGCTTCCTCTGACTGTCTTGTAAAGGCCCTCCAAGTTTGGTGAAGTTTTGGTTTCAGGTGTCTGAGTTATACACCCACAAAATGGATCCCCCAGGAAAGTGACAGAGGCAGCTGGCATAGTTTGCCACCAGGCACAGAAGCGTTTGGAAGAGATGTACTTTAGTTTGCCATCAGACACAAAGGCACAAAGGTGGATGGCATTGAGGTAGTTTGGTTTGCCACCAGGCACAGAGGCAGATGACACTGAGGTAGTTTGGTTTGCCTCCAGGCACAGAGGCATTTGGAATAGATGTACTTTAATTTGCCACCAGGCACAGAGGCATTTGGAAGAGATGTGACCTTGGGAGTGTTTGAGGGGCTGGTGATTGGCTGGCAGGCAGGTTTCTTCTTTCCCCTGGGTTAGTAGGGCAGGACACTGAGACAGGCAAGCTTCTTTCTTCCCCTGGGTAAGAGAAATGAATAGCAAGGATATTGAGGCAGGCTGGCATAGAATTCCATTTTGCACCCAGGTTCAGAGGCAGATGGCATTGAGTTCAGTTTGTGCCCTGAGTGCCATTTCTCCAGGAATGCCCATATCTCCCAGGTGCCTGTGTCCAATTCGGGCTGGACATGGCTCCCCAGGCCAATGGCATCACACATAAGAAGGTGTAACTTTCGTGCTGTGGTGCTGGCATTGAGTTCAGTTTCTGCCCCGAGTGGGACAGAAAGAGGCAGGCAGATAGTAGGGTGGACCTGGGGGACTCTGGTGGCAGGCAGGCAGGTCGTGTGGTGGTAGAGAGACTGTGATGGTATCCCTACCTTTTTGGGTTCAATAAGGGGAAGCCCAACAGGGGAAGGTTCACCTTTATGAATGACAGTGTCTCCATAGTTACAGGATCCAAGCGGGAGTGGCAAGGTTGGAGCACATCTCCAAGATGAGAGAACATGTGCTTGTTCTAGATGCTGGGGGGAGGGATGGAAAGGAGGCCCATGGCCACAGTGGACATCCTTGGCCATATGACCATTTTCTAGGACCAGAAATGGATAAGATTTGATAGGGTGGGCTGAGGGGTCTCAGCCAGGTACTCCCACATCATAGACTCTGCCGAGTCCTCATCTGCTACCTGCCTGTCCTCTGTGGCAACTGTCTAGCTCACCACAGAGCTGCAGTAATGGAGGCTGGGGACCATGTCAGCAAAAATCCCTTGCCTGTAGCTCCTGTGAACTGCCCTCCCTCTCCTCTGACTCGTGCCCTGGCATCCCTGGCTTCCCATGCATGCATCGTGCTCCCAACACCCTGTGGACCTCAGTGGAGAGCTCCATTTTCCACTCCTTGAGCTCCGCAGTGTGTGCTGCCAAGCTGCCCTTGAAGTGAAGATCACACAGGCAGGCCGTGCAGTAAGCTCTGTCCCTGCAGACAGGATGGAATCACTTCTGCACGCCTGGCTGCATCCTCTTCACCAAGGTCCTGGTCCATGGAAGGAGGGACAATCCCTGAACCAGAGCAGACTCCAGGGAACAGTCAGTTACTTGCCCCAAGCTGACTGTGTGACCACACAGGACATAAGTGGTCTCTTGCAAGGACTTGCACATCTCCACCATCTGGGAGAGGGCCATCCAATCCATGGCAGTGATGCCCACCTCTCTTCCCCTGGGCAGAATGGACATGGAGGACACAATGTCCTCCAAAATGGCCTTCTGCTTAACCAGGTGGGACACCATAGTGTAGGTGGAGTTCTGGTTTGCAACGGCCCCAACTCCTCCTGCTTTTGACATAGTTGGCAGGTGGCTTTCATGATGTGTGAGAAATGGCCCATCAGTTAGTGGCATTGCTCCAGATGTGTCCGTGTCTCCCGGATGCCTGTGTCCCATTCGGGCTTGACATGGCTCCCCAGTCCAATGGCATTGTGCACAACGAGGTGTAACTTGTGCACCATGCACACAGTGCCCTTCAATGCCGCCAACATGTTGCGCCCAGCATCTCGTGCCCTCTGCTGCAGCACGGCCAGGAACTCATTGGCAATGTTCCTCCCCATTGCCTGAGCCTCCACGTGCCACGCCTGCAGCAGAATGGACCTGTAGCCTGGGGGCAGGCTAACAGCCTCCCCCTGTGGCCTTGTCGCTGATGCCTTGCCACTGCTCAGGTCCTCCGGCTGCCACCAGTGGGACATGAGCAAGAGAAAGCCGTGGTGACCTCCACTCTGCAGATCTTTCACCCCTGTGCCCGTGAAAGCTAGGCATGGACCACCTCCCGCACTGAGCAAGGGCAGGACTCTACAACTGATGATTTTCCGTGGGGTAGGTGTATCGGGGTGAAAAAATGCAGCAGCTGGTGGAAGGCCAGGGCTTCCATGGGAAGCCTGAGCAGGGTAATTGTCTTGGTGACAAGATGAGTGGCCACTTCCTGTGCCTTGCCCTTAGACTGCTGGCTGAGGGTCAGCGCAGACTCACTGGGCGCAGCTTTGTGGAGCATGGTCTTCCTTGTGCTCTGAGCCCCAGCAACCCCCATGATTGCCCCTTTTGAAAGGATGTGCCTCCTTCTGCCTTCCCACTTCTCCCTCTGGGGCTGCTCTCTTCTCACCAGAGGGTGGTGAGAGACAGCCTTCCCCAGACAGGAGCCTTGAGCCTGTGCCTCTTCAGATGTTGGCGGAGGGTGGTGGAGGACAGATGCTTGCAGTCTGATCCCCTCCGGACCACCACAAAGCAGGCATTACACCGCGCTAGCCGTGGGTCATCTTTCACTGTGGTGAAATTATCCCACAGGGATTCTCTGCCCTGTTTGGCACTACGATGGCCCACTGCGTGCCCCTGCCTGCTGCTGTCCTGGGAAGACTGTGTGCCAGTGATGCTGGTCTGAGAGGATGGAAGAGATGACTCTGGGGACAGGGGTGGGAGTGTTTGGGAAGCCTGCCCTGCCATTACTGGTTCCAAGGAGTGGGAGGTTTCTGGATTGTCTGGAACCAGTAACTCCTCAGATTCCTCAAGGAAAAGGAGCTGCAGTTCTTTGGGCACCAGAAGCAGCTCTGCTTCCATGTCTGCCTGCAAGGCCACCAGAGGAGGAACAGTGATAGTTCCCCCTTAGAGACCCCTGTGGCCCTTCATTTTCACCTGCTCTGTATATCCCTGCTTGCCAAACCACACTTTTTAGAAATAAATGGGAGAGGAAGGAAAAATTAAGTGGGGTAATATAGGAGAGAGAGGGCCTAATACTAAGGTAATATTTTTGAAAGGAGAAAAAGAATGGTGGGGGAAGAATTTAAGTTTTTTTTAATTTTAATTTTAAATATTAACGGTGAGGGGTAAGGAGCAGGAAAACTAATAGTATACCTCCAAATAACTAAATCGACACCCATTCCCCTGCTCACAAGCACTCTGGAATAAATAAGGGGAAAGGGTAAAATATATACGTGCACACGTGTACAAGCACGCGCACACACCCACACACATACCAGAAGTAATCCACCGTGCTTGAATGCATACCTCACAAATAACCAATTTTTCAACAAAAACGTGACCTGACTAAAGAAGGCCCTTCCCAGTGTCGCACTAATGAAAATAATAAAGATTTATTTAAAAAATTTGAATATGTGCTTTTTGAGCACGCAACAGCAAGCAACCAGCCAGTACCCCCCCCCCCACAAGCACTCTGGAATAAATGGGGGGAAAGGGTAAAACACACACACACACACACACACACACACACACAGTACCTACCCTAAACCGAAACCTCAAAATAAAAAACCTAGCATTTACTGAACTAAAATGTATCCAGCCAAAGGAAGACCTTCCCAAATTTCCAGTATTTCAAATAAGAATGAAATAAATTTTAAAAAATTTATTTAAATTTTTTAAAAAATAAATTTTAAAAAATTTAAGTGTATGCTTTGCTGCCACAACAGTGAAAACAGGTGAACAGCAAGATACAGCACAGCAACACCAACTGCCAACATCAAGACTCTGAGCAGGAGTGCAAAATGGCTGCAGAAAAATGCTTTATAAAGCCTATTAACAAGGAACTCCTCCACAGCCCTTTCAGCAGTGCTATTGGCTGCCTGCCCTGCCCATCCAGGAGTCTCTAGGTCCCTCCCAGAGGTGCCCAAAGCTTCTGATTGGCAGCAGCAGGCTGCAGACGGCACAGGGCAGGAGGCTCAAAAAGGGGTAGACGAACTGACAAATCAAAATGGGTAGAACTTCATCGCTTCGTATTCGTCAGGGTCTCCATTTTGAATGAATACAAAGTGATGAATATGTGATGAATTCACGATTTTCAATGTATATTGCGATTCATTTTTTGATTCGGTCCCATCTCTAATAACAGTCACTCATGTAGCCAGTCAACTCATGTAGCCAAGCAGCATCAGTCAGTTGCCATTGTCTGTGTGAGTGCCAGCGCCTGAAGCCTTCAGCTGTACCTCAGGATTGTGCAGTCAGAGATGTGAGAAATTTCGAACACTCCCTATTATTGTTTGGCTCCAAGGTAGACCTTCATTGTCTATCACTAAAACTTGTTCTTATGTTCTCCCCCCTTTCTCTTTCCATGCTAAATCCCAGTTCATGGATCCACCCCAACTCTCTGATTGGTCCTGGTAGGCTGGACACATTCCCTTGCCCACCTCACATCTTTTAGTATTCTGGTCCCTTATAAATCCTTTCCACAACAAGGGGGTTTCTGGCATATAAGTAGAGTTACATGAATATTTGGAAATGTTGCGTATATATTTTTTGGCATATAAATCACCATCATCATCTTAGAGCTGCAGAACTAGAAAGGACCCTATGGATCATCAAGTCCAGCCCCTGCCGAGGTGGCACAGTGGGGAATTGAACCCCCAACCTCTTATTTTGTTGAAATGTAGGTGTTTCAGTAATTCCTGTATCTATTGTTGTTGTTTAGTCGTTAAGTCGTGTCCAACTCGTCGTGACCCCATGGACCAGAGCACGCCAGGTCCTCCTGTCTTCCACTGCCTCCCGGAGTTGGGTCAGATTCATCTTGGTAGCTTCGATGACACTGTCCATCCATCGTGTCCTCTGTCGTCCCCTTCTCCTCTTGCCTTCGCACTTTCCCAACATCAGGGTCTTTTCCAGGGAGTCTTCTCTTCTCATGAGATGGCCAAAGTATTGGAGCCTCAGCTTCAGGATTTGTCCTTCCAGTGAGCACTCAGGGTTGATTTCCTTCAGAATGGATAGGTTTATTCTCCTTGCAGTCCAGGGGACTCTCAAGAGTCTCCTCCAGCACCACAATTCAAAAGCGTCAATTCTTCGGCGGTCAGACTTCTTTATGGTCCAGCTCTCACTTCCATCCATCGCTACTGGAAAAACCATAGCTTTGACTATGCGGACCTTTGTCGGCAAGGTGATGCCTCTGCTTTTTAAGATGCTGTCTAGGTTTGTCATCGCTTTCCTCCCAAGAAGCAGGAGTCTTTTAATTTCGTGGCTGCTGTCACCATTTGCAGTGATCATGGAGCCCAAGAAGGTAAAATCTGTCACTGCCTCCATTCTATATGCCCCTTCTATTTGCCAGGAGGTGATGGGGCCAGTGGCCATGATCTTAGTTTTTTTGATGTTGAGCTTCAGACCATTTTTTGCGCTCTCCTCTTTCACCCTCATTAAGAGGTTCTTTAATTCCTCCTCACTTTCTGCCATCAGAGTGTTATCATCTGCATATCTGAGGTTGTTGATATTTCTTCCGGCAATCTTAATTCCGTTTTGGGATTCCTCCAGTCCAGCCTTTTGCATGATGTATTCTGCATATAAGTTAAATAAGCAGGGGGACAATATACAGCCTTGTCGTACTCCTTTCCCAATTTTGAACCAATCAGATGTTCCATATCCAGTTCTAACTGTTGCTTCCTGTCCCACATAGAGGTTACTCAGGAGGTAGATAAGGTGGTCAGGCACTCCCATTTCTTTAAGAACTTGCCATAGTTTGCTGTGGTCCACACAGTCACAGGCTTTTGCGTAGTCAATGAAGCAGAAGTAGATGTTTTTCTGGAACTCTCTGGCTTTCTCCATAATCCAGCGCATGTTAGCAATTTGGTCTCTAGTTCCTCTGCCCCTTCGAAATCCAGCTTGTACTTCTGGGAGTTCTCGGTCCACATACTGCTGAAGCCTACCTTGTAGGATTTTGAGCATAACCTTGCTAGCGTGTGAAATGAGTGCAATTGTACGGTAGTTGGAGCATTCTTTGGCACTGCCCTTCTTTGGGATTGGGATGTAGACTGATCTCTTCCAATCCTCTGGCCACTGCTGAGTTTTCCAAACTTGCTGGCATATTGAGTGTAGCACCTTAACAGCATCATCTTTTAAGATTTTAAATAGTTCAACTGGAATGCCATCACCTCCACTGGCCTTGTTGTTAGTCATGCTTTCTAAGGCCCACTTGACTTCGGTCTCCAGGATGTCTGGCTCAAGGTCAGCAACCACACTATCTGGGTTGTCCGGGACATCCAGATCTTTCAGGTATAATTCCTCTGTGTATTCTTGCCACCTCTTCTTGATGTCTTCTGCTTCTGTAAGGTCCCTACCATTTTTGTCCTTTATCATGTCCATCTTTGCACAAAATGTTCCTTTAATATCTCCAATTTTCTTGAACAGATCTCTGGTTTTTCCCTTTCTATTATATTCCTCTATATCTTTGCACTGTTCATTTAAGAAGGCCCTCTTGTCTCTCCTTGCTATTCTTTAGAAGTCAGCATTCCATTTTCTGTAACTTTCCCTATCTCCCTTGCATTTTGTTTCCCTTCTCTTCTTTGCTATTTGTAAGGCCTTGTTGGACAGCCACTTTGATTTCTTGCATTTCCTTTTCTTTGGGATGGTTTTTGTTGCTGCCTCCTGTACAATGTTAAGAGCCTCCATCCAGAGTTCTTCAGGCACTATGGTTTTTCCTACTTCCTTCAGTTTAAGCTTGAATTTTGCTATAAGAAGCTGATGATCAGAGCCACAATCAGCTCCAGGTCTTGTTTTTGCTGACTGTATAGAGCTTCTCCATCTTTGGCTGCAGAGAATATAATCAATCTGATTTTGGTATTGCCCATCTGGTGATGTCCATGTGTAGAGTCGCCTCTTGTGTTGTTGGAAAAGAGTGTTTGTGATGACCAGCTTGTTCTCTTGACAAAACTCTATTAACCTTTGCCCTGCTTCGTTTTGAACTCCAAGGCCAGACTTACCTGTTGTTCCTTTATCTCTTGACTCTCTACTTTAGCATTCCAATCCCCTATAATGAGAAGAACATCTTTCTTTGGTGTCAGTTCTAGAAGGTGTTGTAAGTCTTCATAGAATTGGTCAATTTCCGCCTCTTCAGCATCGGTGGTTGGTGCATAAACTTGGATTACTGTGATGTTGAAAGGTCTGCCTTGGATTCGTATTGAAATCATTCTATCATTTTTGAGATTGTATCCCAGTACCGTTTTCCCCACTCTTTTGTTGACTATGAGGGCTACTCCATTTCTTCTATGGCATTCTTGCCCACAATAGTAGATATGATAATCGTCTGAATTGAATTTGCCCATTCCCGTCCATTTTAGTTCACTGACACCCATGATGTCAATGTTTATTCTTGCCATCTCCTGTTTGACCACATCCAGCTTACCAAGGTTCATAGATCTTACATTCCAGGTTCCTATGCAGTATTTTTTATTGCAGCATCGGACTTTCCTTTCACTTCCAGGTGTGTCCGCAGCTGAGCGTCCTTTCGGCTTTGGCCCAACCACTTCATTAGCTCTGGAGCTACCTGTACTTGTCCTCCACTCTTCCTCAGTAGCATGTTGAACGCCTTCCGACCTGAGGGGCCCATCTTCCGGTGTCATATCTTTTAGCCTTTTGTTTCTGTCCATGTAGTTTTCTTGTCAAAGATACTGGAGTGGCTTGCCAGTTCCTGCTCCAGGTGGATCGCGTTTAGTCAGAACTCTCCACTATGACCTTTCCGTCTTGGGTGTCCCTGCACGGCATAGCCCATAGCTTCTCTGAATTACTCAAGCCCCTTCACCATGACAAGGCAGCAATCTGTGAAGGGGTCCTGTATCTATACTTGTATCTATATCTTTCTATCAGTGTCTATTCAGTTGTTCAGGAAATATTTTATAATTTATGAATATGGAATATTACTATTTTGTCTTTGACTCAGAATGCCAGGAAATGGCCTGACATTGTCTTGCAATGTCATGCCCACATTGCTGGCAGAAAAAAGAACGCCAAGCTTTACATAGCAAAGGCCATCCTGAGTAATTAGTTTCAGAAGAGTAAATAAGTTGAATTAGGGACTTTAGGGAAGAGAGAAAGAGGTGACAGTAGGTATCCTTTTCCAGATCCTGTATGACTGACCACCAGAAGAAAATCTGTTGTGGAGGAGCACCTCTAGATCCAACCTGATATACTGTATGTAAGGGAAAGTATATGAAAATGAATATGCTAGAATCAAGTCCTTTGATATAGACATGTGAATGATTAAAGAGATAAGATAGTATTCTGGATCTGTGTTTTTAATACGTGTAATAATCTCATGCCTACCTTCAAACTTGACTGCCTTAATAATTTTGTTTGAAATTAGAAATATTGCAACAAGAAGCATGTCAAAGTATTTCTAAATGTAGGATATTTTTTAGAATTCAAGCTTCAGCTTTTTTACATAAGTAAACACGTGGAGGGTCCCAGATGTGAAGAGGGACCCAAGTGAGTAAGAACTCTGGCAAATCAGGGTCCTGACTCTTGTGAAGGATCTCCACAAACAGTGGATGATCACTGTCTCATATTCATTGTGTTCCATATGTAGGAGGGAGATGGAAGAAGAAACAGGTAAGTAGGACAAGGGGATGCCCTGCTTTGTGTGAATTTTCTGCATGGATAATAGTGCTTGAATAGGACTTATATGAACAACAGGCTGTCCACTGGAATTTGTTGTGTGATTATCCACTGTGAAACTGCTTTTTTACTTACTTATAAATGATGGACCACAAGCGGTCAATATTGGGGTGACCCTTGTATTAACTTGGCTTCAGCCTGGCTTTACAATGTGAAAATACTTTCCTCTGTGAATCTACTTAACCATAGAACTTTACATCAAAACAATGTTCTGTAGACTTTAAATGTCAATAAAAATAGAGGAATATCCAATTTAAATTGTTTTTGTGGTGTGATTGATTTATATCACCTATCTTTATATTTCGTTTTACTTTTCTCATGTGGTTTTGTAGCACAAGATGTAAAACTGCCCTTCTGCAAAAGGAAGATGCCTTCTGTATGGGGATCTAAGCTAAGATGTTTATTTTCATTGTGAACATTTCCAAGAATCATGAGTATATCTACTATAAGGCTATAAACATTTCAAAACAATATAATTTTCATATACTTCCTCCACATAAGTTTAGAAAAATAACTGTTTTTTAGTGATGAGAAAAAAAGAAAGCCATGTTGAATACAATGAAAATCTTCTTGCTTTATATTAATAATGACCTCAATTCAGGTCATTAACTTGGGAATTAATGACCAGTTAAGGTTAATGGCCCAAGGTCTTGAGTCATTAAACTCCAAGGAAATGCCCTGTACTTTGATCGTTATTCGTTTATTAGAGAAGGGTATAGTTTGAAAAAATGTGGGTGTCTCAAAACACAAAGATCTAATGGTCACAATGAAAGCGAGTGCTACTTAGGTCTTGCAGCTAGGAAAGAGATTCTGAATAAAATAGCTAATATGCTTCTGATATTATTATATTTTGAGATAAACTGCTCAGCTACCCCCTAAGCAGTAGGACTAGATGAATGGAATGACATTTCTTCCACAGGCGGCGAATGACAAGTATTGTGTGCCCTGTGGATAATTTTACAGCTAGGTTATTTGAAGGACTCATTTCCCCATATGACACTCTTCTTGATCTTCAGATCTTCTAGGGAGGCCCTTCTCTTGGTGCTCCTGCCCTCATGGGCATGTTTGAGAGAACTTGAAGGAGGGCCTTTTCTGTGTCTGCCCCATGGTCTATGGGTCCCTGATTTGCAAGAAAGGGGCGATAAAAATGGAATAAGTATATAAATTAACATGTGCCATTAATGCAAGCATTTGTTTTTAATGTCATTGTTTGAAGGAGAACAAGATGGAGGGGCATGAGATGATTTCTCTTTTACCTATAAGAGAGATTATGCTCACTGTTTTGTCTGATCCAAAGCCACTCAGGTTAAGTAAGGATTTGAGGTTAGGCTGCCACATCAATTCCCCCCCCCCCCCCCCGTTTGCTGTTTATATAGTTTAGGACAAAGGAAGTTAGCTCTAATGGCATTATATAAATAACTTTTGAGTTTTGGAATTTCTTTGACAAGCCACCATGAACTGTTGATTTGCTTAACTATCTTTGCAAAAGCAAGGGCCAGAAATGTAAAGTATAAGCCCTGTTGAAGTTATTAGCAGAACGTATATAGAACTTATACAACATTTGTTTTTAAAAGCTGAGATTTTCTGTCTTCTAGATTTTAATGATAGTGCCATGTAATCCATCCATTCTTGTCATAGGGAGGCTTTGGTGTGAATAATTGCCATTAAAAGAATCCATATACATGTTTCCCAGAACTGACTGAAAATGTGGTCTTTGAACAACCAAAATCTCTTGCTATGCACACAGATCCACTTCTACATGAATATCTGTTTCAATCCTGTTATACTTTAACATTAGGGTATAATTCTCACATAAGCTTTTGATCACAGTTTCCTTCAAATCTTAATTGCACAAAGGGAGCTCAATGGCATGGGTAAGAAGCAGGGCCTAACTGCTGGTCTTATCCCTGACTGTACATGCTGTTTCCCTGTCCTTGGATGTCTATGGTTTTGCCCAAATATCTGCAGAGATGATTGTCCCATGAAGCTGTGTGAAAGCTTCCATGTAATCAGATGTCCCAGTTGCATGTGACCACATGGAGCCCTCTTTGTGTAAGCAACGGATGTGCAAGTTGCATGAAACCCTCTTTGTGCAATCACTAATTGAAGCGGGGGATGTTCTAGAACAGTGGTTCCCAAACTTGGGTAACCCAGGTGTTTTTGGAGTGCAGTTCCCAGAAGCCTTCACCATCAGGTGTGCTGGCTAGGGTTTCTGGGAGTGGCAGTCCAAGAACACCTGGGTTACCCAAGGTTGGGAACAACTGTTCTAGAACAACTATCAGGTGACTTTTTTCTTACCTTTTTTTTGTCCAGGGAACGTTCATTTTGACTGACCTGCTCCAACCCCAGTGTGTACCAGCTCTTTTACATATCCATGCAGAAGAAATGTAAGGGATTAGGACTGCTATTTATTTTTCAACAAAGACTTTTCAAACAAATCAAAGCTTTTTTTGACTAATGTTCCATATTTAAAGCACTTCTTTTTTGCTTTAAATAAAATAAGGGTTAAATGATAACTTGACTTATCTTTTACATGACAAAAAATAAAGAAATTGCAAGACCTTTTCACATATTAGATATGTATTGTCATTTATCATCTAGATATCAGGGTAGTAGTGCGAAGTAATAAAACATATCATCGAAAAATGTGCTATAGGTCTGAACCACTCTTTCATTCCACCTCCCAGCTAACTGTAGTATTAAATCAAACAAGCAGAACATTTCCTTAGGCAGCCATTGCCTTTTAATTTCCTGAAGAACCTTAAAATATCATTCATTACAAGTACTACACATATTTGGTTTTTAAAAGTCTCATAAATCAATAGCAGGCTGACTGTAATAATTATTACAAGTTAGTGCATAATTTTCGTGCTGAAGGCTGCATGCAGAACTTTAGCATATGCAAACGAGGCAATTCAAACTGTGTATAGATATTAATATGAAGAAGCAGGTAACGAGGTGCAGGCTATGAATTATGCATCAAGCGCGGCTGATCTTCAATGAGGAAAATGAATTCAGCATGTAATCTAATTAGTGATGGAAGTCTATTACAACTAACTGCAAAAGCAACCGTCCTTGAAACAAATTTATTTACAGTCCATGTTACCAATTGAAACAACTTTGAAATGGTGTGTAAGACAACAGCTTAATTGTAAAGTTTTCTGTTTGTTTGTTTGTTTCAGTTCCAGACCTGGACGGCCTCCTAAGCGGACTCAAAGTGTCACCACCCCAGAGAATTCACATATCATGCCGCATTCTGTCCCTGGTCTCATGTCTCCTGGAATCATCCCACCAACAGGTAGGAGTTTCACAGTATGGCCCAGTAACCCCCCCCCCAAAAAAAAAAACCCACTCCTCTTCATCCTATAGAACTTCTGTTATGATCACTTTTCAACTATAGAAGATGAATTTTTAATTTTTAAAATCCATATACTCATATCATGTGTATTCTTCTGCAATCGTTTCTTTTTTCTCTAATGAAAACATTTCTCAGCTCTTTGGTATTGCAGTCATGCTGTGTGTTGTGTAGCTTTTGTGTGTAACCAGTGATGAAGTCAGCTTCCAATTCCTTCGCATGAGTGACATTAACTTTCATACATACTGAATAATTTGCTGGCAGTAAGCCAGCATGGTATAGCGATAGTGTGATGGACTAGGAGACCTGGGTTCAAACCTCCATCTGGCAGTGGAAACTCACTCAAACTACCCTTTAAACATCTCATTTACCTTGAAAATTCTACTAGAGTTGCTGTAAGTTGGATGTGGCTTGTCAACAAATTTCAAAACTATGGAAATAAAAACCCCTTTCAATAAATTGATCTATATATTCTTTTCCTTATCAGCTTTGAAAATAACTATGCTACTTTGCACATAATTGCTATGTTTGGACATTCCATCCTTTAGCTGGTAATTTTTCCACAAGTGACATTTTCTTTTGCATTCAGAATTTCACTAATATCAATATTGAAATAGCAACAGTTTCTCTTGTTTCTTAAAATATTTTGAAATCTCACACCTTAATTTGAATTGAAAGAACTACAGCCCCTGCCTTCTATAAACCTGGATGATGGGGGATTCCCTTGAATGAAGTAGGCATGAGGTAGAAAGGGCTTTTGGGGTAGGGTAGAAGATCCATATTGGGTGGAGTCACCGTTTGTCGCTCATCTCAAATGAGTTAAGGCATGATAAGGGATGAAACTGAGTATATGCAGTTATAAATACACAAGGCTTCGCTTCTGTAGAAGAATTAGGAATATGGGAGTGAAAGCCTTCATGGCATTAATAGGGTTTAATCTTGGATTTGAAGCATGTGACAAAGAAGAGACTACATACAACACACACACACACACACACACACACACACACAGAGTCTATATATATTCTGTGATGTAATGCCATCACTGTTTCTCAGTCCTTGGTTTATATTTTCTAATCTTGGCTGTGGTGACACATTCCTTGGTTACTTCACATTTGAATTACTGCAAAACTCTTTATAT
Organism: Intellagama lesueurii; assembly: GCA_037013535.1. Classification (NCBI taxonomy): domain Eukaryota; kingdom Metazoa; phylum Chordata; class Lepidosauria; order Squamata; family Agamidae; genus Intellagama; species Intellagama lesueurii. The sequence goes on from JBAJHW010000003.1 coordinate 124,973,937, forward strand.
GGAGCTGCCTCTGAAGACGGTTGGGAAACTGTTGCAAAATGCTGAAGCCATAGTGTTCATTGGGACTGGCTACTGGGATTGTGCGACAACACCCCCCCCCCCCCGCAACTGTGACATCTTCACTGCCTGCCAGTTCATTTCTAGGCCCTATTCACATGTTGGTCATCATGACCTTTAAAGGTCTTTATGGCTCAAGACCAGGCTATCTGAAAAAATGTATCTCCTTGTACCATTCCCCACAAACATGAAGAACAGCAGGGGAGTACATCATGTAATCCCACCACTTTCACTGGCATGTTTAGGAAAGATTTTAGAGGGTTTTTTTTTCTCCTGTGGCTGCTTCCAGATATTGAACTCCATTCATCAGGTGGTGTGGTTAACCCTTTTCTCCTTTTATTCTGATGGCAATTGGAACCTTGCTTCTTTGGAGAGGCTGTTGGAGAGTCAGCAGGCAATTGAGATGGGGGAGGTTCAGTGGGATTTTAAAATCTTTTTTTTTTTAGAAATTTTCTGTAATTTTTAATATTTCTTATAGTTTAAAATTTTTAATTAATATATTTTTTAATAATTTGTGAATTTTTAAATGTACTCCTGTAAGTCACCATAGATCCCTATAAGAGGAGAATGGCAGGATAGAAATTGAACAGATAAATAAATAAACACATAAATAAATGAAAGCTTATTGTTTCTGCTAATAGTTTGCAAAGGGTTTGAGGGGACATGGGTAGAGGTACTCCATCTTATATGTGTGTTCCATACTCTCAAGTTGATTCCAGTTTATACAACCCTGGTAGGGTCTCCATGGTATGTGAGATTTTTTGTTTTACCAGTGAGTTTCCGTGGCTGAGTGGGGATTTGAATCCAGGTCTCCTAAATCCTAATCTGACACTCTATGAACTTCACTTCTTTGGCCCTTGTTCAATTTTTCCTTCGATGTGTTTCTTGCTTTTGCATGTATAATCTGTATTTGTTCAAAAAAAGTGAAAAAGAAAAGAATAAGACTAAGTGTAGAACTCATAGGTGACCTCTTAGTATGTAGAAATGAGTGTTTATACAAGGAACATGAGAAATACAGAGTGGGGAAGACAAAGATGAGATAGCATCTTCAAAAGTTCAAATGCTTTGTATCTGATACCAGGTTCTCAGAGAGTCTTTATTTCTTTGATTTCCTCCTTTAAATAAATGAGTACTTACTGGATAACAGTTTGGTCTAGTTCTATGTATTGTTCAATTGATAATGTCTTCTTTTGTATATGAAAAAAATGTGGCTAACATATATTTGACATTTACAGAGGTCTTGTATTATTAATATTGATGTTTGCAACACATAACTTCCTATAGACTTGCACATAGTTTTATGCTTACAAAGTAAGTTCTACAGTACATCAACTAGTACATGCAGAATTAGAGTGGTCTTTAAACCTATCAGATTATGTATTTTTTTCTTGCAGTGGATCAGAGCTGGTGTAGACAGTATGCACTCCATTAAGGCCATCAAAGCATAATTCCCTTGTTCAGTTTTGAGCCATTTTCCAAATTTCTCCTGTGATATTATTTTCCCTTACCTGGATAGAAGACAACCTTCACAGTATTCAAAGATTTAATAGGAATTTAATAATTTATTACTTTGTGCCACATCTCCCATTTCCCTGTATGGTGAGAAGTTCTGGGACAGTGCTTTTGAGGGTTTGGATTCCATTGCAAGGAGAGATCTCTAGTGGCTTTGGCCATGTTGTAATATTTCAGTTAATTCATCAGAGTACATTTTTGGCAGTCTGCAAAAACATTCTTATAACCAATAAGAGGGAATACATTATTGGGAATACCCCAGTGCCTTTGAAATGCTTTGTGACTTCAAACAACACCTCTTAGTTCTCAGCCCTTGTCTCTGGGTAAAACTAGATGTTAAGAGAGATGCGTATTCATGGTAATCCACCCATTTTCCCTGCACAGCTTGATTTCCTCAAAGGTACATACATACCTTGTCAATCAGTCTAGCAAATTACCTGTTACTGTCCAGTGATGTCCAATCACAAATCTCAAGGTGGCATCCAGCATATTGATGTACATTGGCCAAAATCTTGAAATGTAGTTACATTGGTAGAAGGGAAAAGGTGTAAGTCATTTGGCAAATTGCCACTTAGATTCCTAGTTCTGTGCTAAGCCACCTGATTGATTATGTACAATGAGGAATCCAGATGGCGACTTGCTGATTATTAGCAATTTGCTCATACAAGGTGCACTATTTCATGTTTACTAAACACAATATCCTACAATAATTCACTTATAATACTCTTCTAATCTACTCATGCATGTTATGAAAATAGCAGTCATGTATACAATATGAAAGTTTATAATATCCAAACCACATTAATTGAGATATATACAGCCACAGGGAAGCCAGGAAAATTTATCAAGGCTAATATATGTTTATAATATATTTGTTGTTGTTTAGTCGTTAAGTCGTGACCGACTCCTCGTGACCCCATGGACCAGAGCACGCCAGGCCCTCCTGTCCTCCACTGCCTCCCGGAGTTGGGCCAAATTCATATTGGTAGCTTCGATGACACTGTCCAACCATCTCGTCCTCTGTCGTCCCCGTCTCCTCTTGCCCTCACACTTTCCCAACATCAGGGTCTTTTCCAGGGAGTCTTCTCTTCTCATGAGATGGCCAAAGTATTGGAGCCTCAGCTTCAGGATCTGTCCTTCCAGTGATATATATACAATTCCTATATTGATATATATGATTCCTGTATTGATAAATACATATCTGCTGGGAAGCCTAGAAAATCTTTCATGATAAATGCTAAATACATTAATAGTGCTTAATTCATATAGTCCATCTCTTGTTATGCTTGAGATTTCCTTTACAGGATTTAAAAAATTCTCATCTTTTTCCCCCCAGAATCTAGTTTTGCTTTGGTAACAAACTGTCCTTATTTCTTGGTAACAAACAGTCCATTGCTGCTGACCAAGATGCTTGCATATAAACTTGGTTTCTGTTTTCCTTTTCAAAGCACTAGGACTCAGTATTAGAAGTGCCCCCTAGCATCAGCTTAAACTGTGCCTTTTAACTTTGAGATTCAGTCCCAACAGGTACTGTGGTCAATTATGTCAGAGGCTGGGAGATCCAGGAAAACAAATAATGCTTTTATACAGCCTTCTCCCGTTTTAATTTTAGGAAATACTTGACCTGATCAAAATGAGAATTGCAAAAATTTAGAATTGCTAGCAGATGTAACAGAGTTACATAGAGTTTTCATCTGTTTTTAAAATTTTGTGTGAAAAGAAATAACACGCAGTGTGATACTACCTTTTGTGAACTTGGTGTGTGTCTTAGAGCTAGCATTCATATTATTTTGTTCTCTGTAACCGATGTGGTGATCCGTCAGACCAGCAAACAGACTGGAATATGTGAGGCAGAAGAAATATTCCTATTCAAGTACAAAATGGACAGTGTGAACTGCACCTCCCCCATAACTCATAAAGAGAAGAATGGAAAATTAAAAGACTAACTTTTAGTTAAATAGCTCAAATTTGATGGGTTCATCAGTTGATAGACACAAAACAAAGTTGCTTGTAAATTGCTGGAAAATCTTGCTGAGACATAGGTCAAGGTCTACAGATGTAGAGTGTTGATGGCACATGTTCAGTGATGGAAACAGGACATTTCCAACTCTGAATGTATTTGAAGTGCATGAGCCATTTGTTGATTTAGTATGTGTTAGTGTTTTCTTCTAACTTAACACCTCCTTATGAAACCAATATGATATGAATGTAGTCTTTACATTACATTATAATCTTTTATAAAATGGAGGTGTATACTGTCATAAGCAGCGCCTTGGTCTATGCGTGAAAGCTCCGAATCAGTGTTGTTATTCTACAAAATATTATTTTAATTCTCAAGCTATGTGCTGTGCCAAACAAAATAAATTAAATTATCCATCTAGAGAGGACGATACCGGCTGTGTTTCTGGATGATTCTCTTTTTTGGCCTCAGCTGCTTTCAGGAGGAATGTCTGAATCAACAAGCACATGTGGCTGCTACCACACACTGAAACTGAGCATTTTTGGATATACAAGTAGTTGAGCCTCAAATATAATTCACAAAAGGAGTGTGCCTCTACATTCAATAGGAGTAAGGGAAACTCTGCAGGGAAATATATCATGGCCCTTAAGCTTTGGTATCATTTTATAGAGTGCCTGTTGTAATTAGAGGTAGTTACCAACATATAATGTTTAGTTTCTGATTTATTAGTTTTGTAAACTTAATTTGAATGACTAATTTTGAGGAACTGCAACTTGTAATATTCTAAAATTTCTAGAATTTAGTAGATATTCACTCCCCTTCCTTGTGAACAAATCTGTTCCTAAAACTTGCCTTGGGCTATCTGGTATTCCACCTTTGCTTGTGAATCACAGCTGTTCTTCTCATCTCTTCAAATGGGAACATTGAGACATGTGTAATTCTATTTTTTTAAAACATCCATATCCATGACATTTTCATTAATAATCATTACAAATTTTACTGGACCTAGATTTACACAAATTTAATCCAAGCATTAGTTCCAAACACCAAATTTGCTATGTAAAAGTCATAAATTTGAAAAGGATATGCATATGAACTCACTTTCATGTATTACCCTTCTAACCTTAGGGATTTGTTTAACAAACCTGAACATAAATCCAGACTATTGGAGACATAAAGGAAAATTAATTGGGTGCTCCTGTATTTTCTCTTGGAGGTCTTTCCTAGTATTATCCTTTCTCATTCTTACTTTTTAGGATTTTAGTTCCCTCTGGTGTAGCAACTCTTAATCAATTCCTCCTAAATATAGCCTATAGAATTGGACAAGAGTACAATTTGAAATCATGCATTTATTATTGTTCTTTTCTTCTTTTTATTTCTCTTTCCTTGTTCTTGGTCAACTGATACATAGCTCTAAGCATCTCTTTCTCTCTCATAATTAAGATCTGCAATAAGAAAGGAAGATCTGGTGTTGCACAGATGTGGTGGAGGTATTATATTGAAAAATCACTAATGTACAGTTGTTTGAACAGAAAGTTTACTGTTAGTTACCCTTTGCCTTTATGGCTTGCATGTCCTCTTGGTTAATCACACTCTTTGCGTTTGTTTGTGCACTGCTGCCTCTTTTGAAATTTATGATTTAATAGTATTTAATTGTATTTATTCATGTAATATAGATCCCAATAGAAGGCTTCTCATTTCATCTCTGTTGCATAATACTAACAACATCTTATACATTTCTTAGCTCTACATGCCTTTTGCAGTGTCGTTCCTATGGTAACTTAATGTATTTCCTTTTAACAGAGCTTGCTGTATAATCATTAAGAGTTTTTATTTGTGATGCTGCTTTTTTGTTTATGTGTTTTCCTGCCTTGTGTCTGTGCTTGTAAATTGCATTATAATCCTATCCAACATGCACCAGGCACCCAGTATCTTTTTCTGTTTCAGGCATGGCTGGAAAATATATTTTGTCAATTTTTGTTTGTGTATCTTGTCAGTATAGTGATAAAAGGATGTATTTAGTCAGTTTGGCTACAAAACTCTTGATGAAAGATATTTATGGTCTAATATAGCTTAATACCTGTTACAGATTAGTCCAGTCTTCCTCAACTTGCTACCCTCCAGATATGTGTACAGTGGGAAATACACTGCAGTGCATCTGGACAGCACCAGATTGGGAAAGGCTAACTGACAGGCATTTAGCCTGCTGTTTGGACCACTGCCAGGATGGGTTGGTTTACTCCTTTTTCCAGTGATCACATGATATAATCGCTGGAATGAACCATCCCATTAATGTAATTTCTAGAAACAACCAAAGCGAGCTTGCAGTTGTCAAAGCTCCTTCTGCTGCTGCTTTTCTATATTATGAAGTGACTTAACATGATAGACACTTCATTATATCAGCAAATTGAACACTTCCTCTGCTCTATGGAGAGGGATTGCAGAAGTTACATTTTTAAAGATTGTGTTAGATTCAATGGATTTGGCAGGTTCTGGATCTGACCTTTAAGACAGTTCACAAGGAAAAGGGGGGGAAATCCCCTTTGTTGCCCCCTCCCGTCTCCTCCTGCTTCCAGGAGAAAGATTTCAATTTTTAATTTTTTAAATAAGTGATACAACACTGCCCGAATTGAATCTAAAAGTCCACAGAGTAGAGGAAGGGTTTAATTTGCCAATATTGTGAAGTGGCCATCTTGTTAAGCCACTCCATGATATGGGAAACTAAGGGAAGGAGTCATACCAAATACAGGTTCTGGAGCAGCACGTACCATTTGGATGCAAGGATCACACCAAATGGCATAGCAGACCCTGACTTGACCTCTAGCATGTTCCAGCCCACTCCAATGAGTCCATGAAGACAAGCCCTCAGTTTTCCATATCATGATTTAAAAAACAATAGAAACAACGGTTTGACATTTTGGTTTGGACAAATTTCTTAGCTGGGAGTCTCCATAGTTTATCTGTTTTGAGTGTTACAGCAAATCCCTCTTAGATCCAAGAAAGGGAGGAAGGAAAGTACATGGAAGCAAAGCTGACAAAATGCTACTATTTGATGCCTAACTGATGTAATGGCTGACAAAAAAGTGATCAGTTTAAAGTACATCTTCATTATATAGTGCTTATAGACCATATTAGTATCATGCATCAGGGTTTTAAAAAAAATATTAAGTGAGTTGTGTGGTATTTTCTTACCCCGTGAGAATTTCAGTACATTGATAGTTACAGTAAGGTTAGTGCTGGGATTAGGGTTAGCAGAAGGGTTTAAAAGCCACTTCCTGAACCTACTGAGAATTCCAGTGTTTCCTTGAATGGATCCAACTTAATGATAACCAGAATCCATCCCTTCTGTTTCCTTGTATCACAGCTTGCCAAAAAGGAGGATGGGCCATTTTCTGTCTCATTATATTACACTGGCTAAGGCAAGCAAGTGGGACGTGGTGGCGCTGCAGGTTAAACCGCAGAAGCCTCTGTGCTGCAAGGTCAGAAGACCAGCAGTCATAAGATCGAATCCACGTGACGGAGTGAGCTCCTGTCGCTTGTCCCAGCTCCTGCCAACCTAGCAGTTCGAAAGCATGTAAATGCGAGTAGATATATAGGTACCACCTCGGTGGGAAGGTAACGGCGTTGCGTGTCTAGCCGCGCTGGCCACGTGACCACGGAAACTGTCTACGGACAAACGCTGGCTCTATGGCTCGGAGACGGGGATGAGCACCGCGCCCTAGAGTCGGACACGACTGGACTAAATGTCAAGGGGAACCTTTACCTTTACCTAAGGCAAGCAAAAGGATGGGTTGGAGAAGCCATAGCAGAAATCAACATGTTTGTGGTGACATTTTTGTCCAGTCATCTGTTGCTTTAAAAAGAACAAGAAGAAGGAAAAAGGGGGAAAAAAGTTTAAAAATTGTACATGGGAGATGGCAGAAACGTAAGGACATTGATTACAACTTTTCAAGCAATGATGTTGTGGAATGTTCTGTGTGGAGCGTGCCACAAAAAGTGATACAAATTATCCATCCTTGTACATGCAGGCATTAGATGGTATTGAAGATTTTACTTCTATATGGTAATTCCCACATCAGTGTGCCATGCTGAAAAATCTCAGTGATTCTCCTTGGTTCCTAAGTTGTCAGCCCAAATGAAGAAGAAATAAGTGGTGCAGCACAGGGATTTGGCTCCACTGCTACACTTGCAAGGAAAAAAAGAAAAAAGAAAATAGGATGCCATAAAGTAAATCCATTGACCACTGAGACTAGTCTAACATTGCAAAACATTATTAATTGACAACTTTGTTCAGATAGGATAACCCCACCCCCTATCATACATAATTCTGATAAAACTGTATGTAAAACAGAGGTAACCTAGCCATCTTGGTGACATCATTAACTTTGATGAACAAGAAGAACTGTTTAAATAAGTGATTCTACCACTTCCGTACCTATATGATACAGTCCTAGCATGAATGTGTAGATCCACCTGTACAAAATCCATGGATCAGTCTTCAGTCTATTTGGGCTGCTTCACTGAGATTAATAGAATAGTTCATAATTCTGAAAGCTATTATTTTGTGCTCATGAAATAATTCCATTATGCATTAGTGCTTTCAAGAGTCTATTTTAAACTATTTCTGCCTTTCTTCATATATGCATTACCACCACTTTCCTTCTCATACTGTAATTCCAATTTAGTTTAATGCAACATTTTTCTTTTAAAAACAGTAATCCGCCCATTTGTCAAACCTTTTTATTCTGCAGCAGTAGTTGAAACAGATAGTGGTAGCCCACAAGATGCTCATATACTAGGCTTCATATGTATTTAAAGGCTGAAACCTTTAAAAAGTCTGTGTGCTATTCTGGATGATAGGCAGCCATTCACGCCACCCTCCAGATTACCTTAATGTGTCACAGGTTTAGGCTAGCCACATCATCTCCCCTTCCTATTTTCAGTTTTGTTTTTCCAGCAGGCAACCAACATTCCAGGTCTTTTGTAGGACAGATTGCTTGGATGCTTGTACTGACTGGCTTTTGGATTTTCTTCCTCTTTGAGTGTTTAACAAATATTTTGGTCTAAATCCAGCCCTACTTAGTGATACAAATATGACTTAAATTCTCTGTAATAAATCCCATTCATTTCAGTGAATCTACTCAAAGTACAACTAACATTGCATTTAGGCCTATGCTTACATAGTTTAGGATTTATCAGAGTACGTTGAATATGGTCCTTCTTGTTTTTTAATGCCTAAAATTTATCAGTAATTTGATGCCTTCAGTCCAACCAGTGGTTACCCTGGGATGGGATCCCTTGTAATAGACACACTGAAATCAGTTAGGCATGAATTACAGTGTAATCCAGACTCCAAAATATGCTGGCTGTAGTGGGTTTGGAATTGGCAGAAGCCTTTTGTGCCAGCACAACTCCTTTTTGCTAGTTGATTTCGGATCTGCTGGTACAACTGCCAGCGGAAAATCCAGAAAAGAGGAAGACTACTGGAGGAGGTGAGTCAGGTCCGAACTCCTCTCAGCCTAGGCTCACAGCCACTGTACTAACACAAAGTTAGGCCAGGATCACAGTAATCCTAAGTAATTTCCAACATCCTTATGCTGGTAGAGGTTTGGATTCACAACAACCTCAATTGGCCTAGTGTCACTGAAGCCAGCCCTCAGCCATTTCGCTAGTTAAGACAGCACCCTGAAACAGTTGACTTTGTTAGGCTGCAATTCTGTAACTACTTAACTTCAAATATACTCTATTGAACTTAAGAAAACTAATTTCTGAGTAAATAGATGTAGTGTTCTATCAGTCATACATTCGATTTAGACATTATTATGATGGCTGTACAAAAACAGCATCAAGAAACCACACTGTGTTACTCTCCCTGCACACAATTGCACATGCTATTGTTTGAGTAGATTTTGTGGAAACAAAGATGAATGTGTAACCTGCTTTGCCATAATTTGCTTTTATAATCTATAGCAATCTTTTATATTTGTGACAGCTGAAAAAATCTTTACAGTTGTGCAGTGTTTTCATGTGTAAAAGATGGACATTTTCAATTCCATTATATATAAAAAAGCTGGCAGTCAAACAATCATGTATTTGGCTAGATTGCTTTTTTACTTTATTCGTTGTGTGTTTTGAGACCCTTAATGCATGTTTGCCTACTGTGTTTCATGGAGAAATCAAATTCGTTCCATGGTACATAAATGTTTTATGCAATATTTCATTGAGAACATTAAATAAAAATAAAGAAGTGTTGACCCCTGGCACCTACACCCATTTCTTATGTCAAATGGGGAGATGCTGAAAGCTCTCTGTGCTTGTAACCCTTCTATCTAGCTGTGACCCTCCTTAACATTAAGCAGGTGACTCGATTAAACATAAATCAGGCATAAAATGCCCTGCATGAGGCAGCACAGTGAATCAAGCAAATTATCAAATGGCAAAACTCATTTTGTGCTCAGGGCAATGTAAGCTGCCAGTATTTATACATCAAAACTTCACTCAATGTAAGATTGATTTTATTTTATTTTGTTTATTTTAATTCCCTATAGCAAGCTGTGTTAGCCCTGTAAAATGTTGCCTGCATCATTAGGCTCCTAAGAAATACTTTTTAGCAAGGAGACTGAGCTCAAGCTTACAAGAAATGTAATCCACATAAAGGCTGATACGCCATTGCACTCGATAGCTGGTTGTAACGGACCTGATCATTTTTCTTTTTCTTTGGGTTGCAGTGGCACTGAAATATAACCGCCTGTGACTGTATAGATTTTCTTTGTCTATTGACTCTATCAAAAATAAGACCACCAAAGGAATAATGTAATAGAATCAAAGTACTAGTAGCATCCAAGGTATTTTTCCAGTTCCAGTTGAGATGTTTGGATTAAAGTATATAAGCCCAGTCTTAGGGCTGAAATGAATTTTTATGTAAGATGATACATGTCTTCCTTCACAGTTGCTTTTTATGCTGCTTTAAAACATGTCAAAATAATCCCCAGCAGAGGAATCTAAGAGGAATGTCAGCTCTGTGGTTATGTAAATCGAATTGAGTGCTTTACAGCAGGTTTAAGATTTTTATAACTCAGAAGTTGTTAACAGCCAGCTGGTTTGTATCTGTTTTTTATGGTTATTCTTGTCATATGCAGCCTCCACAATTTTTAATTATATTTTATGGTATGTGTTTTCTCTCCTCTTGAATCCTGCAGCCACTCTTTCCTTTGGAATATATGTTCTATGAGAAGTAGAACAAGCATCAGTTTGGGACTCTATTGTTGTATAATTACTTCAAATAGTTGGTAACAGAGTTGGAATGTCATATAAAAGTGTACAAAAGCTGTGGCTTGCTGTTGCAGTCTGTGACTCTATATACAGTCAGTAAGTTTTGGAACACTCCGTAAATCATGTTACTGTTGCCTTCAATAGTAAAAACCTGTTTTTTTCACATGTTAATTGATTTCATCGTTAACTTTATTTATTTATTTATTAAATTTATACCCCGCCCATCTAGACCGAAGTTTACTCTGGGCGGCCAACAATAATAGATAAAATAAAAATAATATAATAAAATAAAAAACAACAGTAATAATATAGTTCAAGATGGGAAAAATAATCAGGTGATGACAGGAGGGAAAGCCTGCCTAAAGAGCCAGGTCTTAAGTTTGCTCTTAAAAACACCCAGCGAGGGAGCCAGACAGATCTCTGGGGGCAGACTGTTCCAAAGGTGAGGCTTCACAGTTTGGAACTTGCTTCACAGTTCAAAATATTATTTGTATTTGAGACATTTGTGTTCAGGGGGTTTGGTTTGCAGAACAGGTTTGAGAGCACAATTTGTTCCACATCCATCTTGGACTGCATCATATAATTAATGTGATACAGTGGTGCTTCGACTTATGAACGTCCCTGCTTACGACCATTTCGAGTTACGAGCAGCTCCGGCCGCAAAGATTTTGCTTCTACTTGTGACCGGAGCTTCCACTTATGAACAGAAAAAGGCAGGGGGAAAAGGCGGGAAATTCAAATTTCTAACTGTAGGTGGCGACGAGGCTGCTTCTTTGTAGCTCTTTCGCCCCAGCAGTTAGAGAGTGTGCGTTGGAGGAGGCTTGGGACTGCCTCCTTCTGCTTCTGAGAGTGTGTGTGTGTGTTTGCAGGGAGACTTCGGACTGCCTGGTAAGGTAAGGTGCTGTTTTCTGCTTTTTAAAAACTGTTCTGGGTGTTTTTGCAGCATGGTTTTGAGCTGGGGGGGGGGGTTATGTTTCTGTGCTGTGATGGGTCTTGGGGGGTTTGTTTTTTGGTTTCCCCCCATTTCCGATGGGTCTTGGGGTTTTTTGTTGCTTTTTGGAGTGTTTTTTCCCATTTCCGATGGGTCTTGGGGGGTTTGTTTTTGGTCCCCCCCCATTTCTGATGGGTCTTGGGGGGTTTGGTTGCTTTTGGGTTTTCCCCCCATTTCCGATGGGTCTTGGGGGGTTTGTTTGTTTTTTGGCTTCCCCCCATTTCCGATGGGTCTTGGGGGGGGTTTCGTTGCTTTTTTGGGTTTTTTCCCCCATTTCCAATGGATCCTGCATGCTTCCCTTGCTTTTTCCTTTGTTTTCTTTGCATTTCCGACCTGCCCCCTTTGTTCTCTGTGCATTTCCGATCTGCTCCGTTTGTTTTCTGTGCATTTCCAATGGTCTTGCATGCTTGATTGCTTTTCTTTTCTCCCCCTCCCCTTCTGGAGGAAGAGATTAATCGTGTTTCCAATGAGTCTTGCAGTGATTTTTTTTTTTTTTTGTGATTTTTTCCTTCGGCTGAAATGGATTAATTGCATTTTAATGCATTCCTATGGGAAATGGTGCTTCGACTTACGACCATTTCAAGTTACGTCCATCTTCTGGAATGGATTATGGTCGTAAGTCGAGGCACCACTGTAGTAATCATGGAACAGGTTAGTTGTTCCCCTTGAACCTCTCAGCTGAGAGGTTCTCCAGCACAGTTCTGTACATAACTTCTCATAAGTAATTCCCATTGATGTCAGTGGTACCTCTTTCTTGGTAAATGTGCACAGAATTTTATCCTCAGCTTTGCAATTTACTGTAGTTATTTTTGAATTTGTAAAAGGGAATAGTATTTTTAAATTTGTAAAATACTTTATAATCAAAATACTGCCCTTGAATATTAATTTGAAATTGAATTTTGATCATTTAATTTCCCCTCCCTTAACCTAGATGAATTAAATAAGAGTAATATTTTTAGTCATACAACCAAGTCTATTTCAGCATCTTGCTGATATTTAGCACAGTAAAGTGGTTTGGATACACTTTGAAAGAAACAATACCATATCTCACTTTTGTCATAGCAATATAAGAGTTGAAGTACAGTATATTTGCCTGAGATGTCATTATATGAATTCTGTGGATAGGTTCTGCCAGAGCAAGGAGGAAATACCTGCTAACAGTGGCTACAATTCTAGACACATGTAGATCACATTATCTGTTGGATTAGTAAATGCACAGCCATGTGCGGTGGTTCACCTAATGTCATTTGAAGAAAACATTTCTAGGGAGCATAAAAGAAACAATATCTGCTTCTGCTGTATAGTCAAATAATTGATTTGTATAATCCAGTTTCATTACTTTAACAGTCCAAAATCAATGTAGGTATCATCAGCCAACTTAATATCTATAGACGTTAGGACTCCAGAAGGCTATTTGTTTTGCACTACCTTATAATATTTAAGCAGTTCACTGATTAGGGAGTATTTGTTTTCACATGCATGCTTTTATGTCTAAAAGAACTGAAGAATTAAACATGACAACATTTTTATTCTGTACAATCCAGAAGGGCAATCTTCAATTCATTGACTAGGTTATTACATAGAAAGTAGCTGCCCTAAACTACTCCAGAATGAATTATTTGAGATCTGGAAAGCTGATGTCAATTAAGCTAAAATGAATTTTCGAAGTAGTTTCTTGGAAATGTGTGGTATATTAAAATTTTACTTTTCATTTAGGCCTGAACTGGCAGATGCATGGTTTCAGTCACATCCCTGTCAGATTCCTACCCATCATGCATACCTATCTGTACTCTCCATGGAATTCCAAGATTTTCTGTGTGTTCTGTTATGAATTGTGGGGCCAAATATAATTCCACATAGTCAACCCATTGTGGCTTCAACTGCAAAATGGGAGTGCTAACAAATTCAGTCTCATACACTCTTTTTATTGTTATCATCAAAATAGCAAAGATAAATATTTGTCTTTGCTTTACTAGAACTGATTTTCCATCAGCATTATATGAGTACTATAGGTTATCCTCAGAGGTAACTCATGTAGTTTTACGTTAGATGCTAGCAAATTCAGTCTGAAAGTTTTGGGAACTGCCAAATCTAATTCTGCACAATCTTTGCAATTCAGGAACCAAATATCTGAAGCAGGAATTCCTGTGACTGTTTGAGTTCATTCACCAAGTGGTTTGTCAACTTACAATTTTGTTTGCCAATATATATATTTTCCTACCATATTTATTTACACCTTGGGTGTGACAAATAAAATAGTAAAGTAGATAGGCAGACATTTTCTCCATCCACCCCCCTCTCTCTCTGACACACACACTTAACCGGCACCCTAGAGCTTCTTTTTCTCATACACACAGACAGAGGCAGGTGTTTTGTCATGCATATAATCTCATTCTTTGTCTCCCATTTTCTCTCTTGTACTCCCTATTTCATGCACACATACCATTCTCAATTCTGCACCATACCTACATGCTCATCATCCATAGACTTACACACCATACTTTATTTCTCATTGCTCATCCTCATGCACTCATCTCTCTCAAATACACCCCTTTCTATCTGACATACATACAGTCATGTAAAAAAGAAAGTACACCCTCTTTGAATTCTGTGGTTTTACATATCAGGACATAATAAAAATCATCTGGTCCTTATCAGGTCCGAAAATTAGGTAAATACAACCTCAGATGAACAATAACACATGTCATATTACACCGTGTTATGATTTATTTAGCAAAAATACAGCCAAAATGGAGGAGCCATAGTTGAAAAACTAAGTACACCTTATGATTCAATAGCTTGTAGAACCACCTTTAGTAGCAATAACTTGAAGTAATAGTTTTCTGTATGACTTTATCAGTCTCTTACATCGTTGTGGAGAAATTTTGGTCCACTCTTCTTTACAACTTGGTTCACTGAGGTTTGCAGGCATTTGTTTATGCACAGCTCTCTTAAGATCCTGCCACAGCACTGCGAGGTCTGGACTTTGGCTGGGCCATTGCAACACCTTGATTCTGTTCTTTTCCAGACATTCTGTTGTAGATTTGCTGGTGTGCTTAGGATCATTGTCCTGTTGCATGACCCAATTTCAGCCAATCTTTAGCCGTTGGCCAGATGGCCTCACATTTGACTCTAGAATACTTTGGTATGCAGAAGAGTTCATGATCGACTCAATTACTTTAAGGTGTTCAGGTCCTGTGGCTGCAAAACAAGCCCAGATCATCACCCCTCCACCATCATGCTTGACAGTTGGTCCACTTTCGTCTTGTTTATCCAAAAGACATTGTTCCAGAAGTCATGTGGTTTGTCCAGATGCAACTTTGCAAGCCTAAGTCATGCTGCCATGTTCTTTTGGACAGAAGAGGCTTTCTCCTGGTAACCCTTCCAAACAAATCATACTTGTTCCGTCTTTTTCTAATTATACTGTCAAATACTTTTTCTGATTTTCTAATTATACTGTCATAAACTTGTAACATTTAATATGCTAACTGAGGCCTGTAGAGTCTGAGATGTAACTCTTTGCTCTTGTTGTAATTTCTCTGAGCATTGCACAGTCTGACCTTTGGGTGAATTTGCTTGGACTGCTAGGAAGATTGGCAACCGTCTTGAATCCACTTGTAAATAATCTTCCTCTCTGCAGAGTTGTTTGGAAATGTCCTTATAACCCTTCCCGGATTGATGGGCAGCAACAATTGCTTCTCTACAATAAATGATTATGTATTTCCTCTTTGGCATTGTGTTAGCACACACCTGAATGCTCCAGACCAGCAAGCTACTAAAGGTTTGGTTTTATAGAGGTGATCACAGTTGCTGATGATCAGTTACTTAAGGGTATTTGATTAGCAGCACCTGGCTGCTACATAGACTTTAATTCCTATGGAAGCAATAAGGGTGTACTTAGTTTTTCACACATGGCTTCTCCATTTTGGCTTTATTTTTGTTAACTAAATGATGACACGGTGTAATATGTCATGTGTTGTTGTTCATCTGAGATTGTATTTTCCTAGTTTTAAGCCCTTCTAAGAATCAGATACCCTTCATGGATTGCTGCCTTATCGTGGCGAAGGGGCTTGAGTAATTCGGAGAAGCTATGGGCTATGCCGTGCAGGGACACCCAAGACGGACAGGTCATAGTGGAGAGTTCTGACTAAACGCGATCCACCTGGAGCAGGAACTGGCAAGCCAACTGGCTAGCTCCAGAGCTAATGAAGTGGTTGGGCAAAGCCAAAAGGACGCTCAGCTGCGGATGCGCCTGGAAGTGAAAGGAAAGTCCGATGCTGCAAAGAAGAATACTGCATAGGAACCTGGAATGTAAGATCTATGAACCTTGGTAAGTTGGATGTGGTCAAACAGAAGATGGCAAGAATAAACATTGACATCCTGGGCATCAGTGAACTAAAATGGACGGGAATGGGCGAATTCAATTCAGACGATTATCATATCTACTATTGTGGGCAAGAATCCCGTAGAAGGAATGGAGTAGCCCTCATAGTCAAGAAAAGAGTGGGAAAAGCTGTACTGGGATACAATCTCAAAAATGATAGAATGATTTCAATACGAATCCAAGGCAGACCTTTCAACATCACAGTAATCCAAGTTTATGCACCAACCACCAATGCTGAAGAGGCCGACATTGACCAGTTCTATGAAGACTTACAACACCTTCTAGAACTGACACCAAAGAAAGATGTTCTTCTCGCTATAGGGGATTGGAATGCTAAAGTAGGGAGTCAAGAGATAAAAGGAACAACAGGTAAGTTTGGCCTTGGACTTCAAAACGAAGCAGGGCAAAGGCTAATAGAGTTTTGTCAAGAGAACAAGCTGGTCATCACAAACACTCTTTTCCAACAACACAAGAGGCGACTCTACACATGGACATCACCAGATGGGCAATACCGAAATCAGATTGATTATATTCTCTGCAGCCAAAGATGGAGAAGCTCTATACAGTCAGCAAAAACAAGACCTGGAGCTGATTGTGGCTCTGATCATCAGCTTCTTATAGCAAAACTCAAGCTTAAACTGAAGAAAGTAGGAAAAACCACGGGGCTAGTCAGGTATAATCTAAACCAAATCCCTTATGAATACACAGTGGAAGTGAAGAACAGATTTAAGGAACTCGATTTGGTGGACAGAGTGCCTGAAGAACTCTGGATGGAGGCTCCTAACATTGTACAGGAGGCAGCAACAAAAACCATCCCAAAGAAAAGGAAATGCAAGAAAGCAGAGTGGCTGTCCAACGAGGCCTTACAAATAGCAGAGAAGAGAAGGGAAACAAAATGCAAGGGAGATAGGGAAAGTTACAGAAAATGGAATGCAGACTTCCAAAGAATAGCAAGGAGAGACAAGAGGGCCTTCTTAAATGAACAGTGCAAAGAAATAGAGGAAAATAATAGAAAGAGAAAAACCAGAGATCTGTTCAAGAAAATTGGAGATATTAAAGGAACCTTTTGTGCAAAGATGGACATGATAAAGGACAAAAATGGTAGGGACCTAGCAGAAGCAGAAGACATCAAGAAGAGGTGGCAAGAATACACAGAGGAATTATACCTGAAAGATCTGGATGTCCTGGACAACCCAGATAGTGTGGTTGCTGACCTTGAGCCAGACATCCTGGAGAGTGAAGTCAAGTGGGCCTTAGAAAGCATGGCTAACAACAAGGCCAGTGGAGGTGATGGCATTCCAGTTGAACTATTTAAAATCTTAAAAGATGACGCTGTTAAGGTGCTACACTCAATATGCCAGCAAGTTTGGAAAACTCAGCAGTGGCCAGAGGATTGGAAAAGATCAGTCTACATCCCAATCCCAAAGAAGGGCAGTGCCAAAGAATGCTCCAACTACCGTACAATTGCACTCATTTCACACGCTAGCAAGGTTATGCTCAAAATCCTACAAGGTAGGCTTCAACAGTATTTGGACCGAGAAATGTGGGGAAACACTCAAAACAGATCTGCTCTTATTGTCTATCATACTGTGTGAACTGAATGGGTGACTTTGGAGTGGATGAAGCTGTCAATTTTGCTTCTTTCATGGTCAAATGTTTTTCTATCACATGTTCTAAAAATGGAGAAAGTTTCAAAAGTTAAGTCACTTCTCACTTGAAAGTTTGATTTTTTTAAAAATCTCAGCTTCTTTCTGTCCTAAATATGGAGACATTTCCTTCCTTCCTTCCTTCCTTCCTTCCTTCCTTCCTTCCTTCCTTCCTTCCTTCCTTCCTTCCTTCCTTCCTTCCTTCCTTCCTTCCTTCCTTCCTTCCTTCCTTCCAAAATCTGCTGTATGAAGGTCAGAATATATATTGTTTTAAACAGTATATATTATATACTGCTTATAAACAGTATATAATATATACTGTTGAAAGTGTAGCTGGAGGTAGCCTTTTAAAACTGAAAAGCAAGTGCACCTGGGTCCAGTCTAGATCAGAATCAGCTCCCAAGATAGAGGAAGGTTTAAATTTCCCCCCATTTGTTTTATTTTAAAAATGTACATAGACACAGGTTTTAAAAAGCGCTCTCCAACCCTTCATTTAATTGGTGCTAATGAATTTTTTCTTCTTACTTTAAACACTGTACAGGGACAATTTTAAAATTTCCCCTGCTTACAGAAGAACTAGTGTGGTGGGACTGACTGTCAAACAGCGAAGCTAACTTGCTTTTAAATGCCTGCAAGAATGTTGTGTTTTGCACTATGGTGTGATAATCCTGCTTTCAGCCCTTCTGGAATTATTACTATAGCCTTGGAAATGCAGTACTTCCTTTTCTGAAGCATGACCAGGGTTGGAGTGTTATTCTGAAACAGAAACACTGGATGCTGTCCAGTCATAGGGTGTCTCTGCTGATACATTTTAAGCTCAAGTCGGGGTTCTGTGATGAGCAAGGAATATACTCAAGCTGTAACAGATGCATTTGCCATCCTGAACTCATAAGCAGAGTTTGCACTCTAGACAACAAGATCAAATTGAACAAAAAAGTATGATAGATGCCATAAGACACAAAGGCATAAAGAACCATAATCAAGTTGCACCTCTGAAAGTAAGTGACATGTGATGTAGTTATTTTCATTGAAGTAACTTCTAGTTATGTGAGAAATGGCAGTTTTCAAGAGTTCTCAAAAAATCATACACTAAATTCTGTCGTGTAGAAGAATTAAAACAACAAAAACAAACACAGTTGTATATGTAAAGGAAATATATATTAAAGATGAAACTCATTATGCATTTTAGAAAATAAGTCGATATCTTGCACACGGGCACTTGGAAGTTAATTGCACTCATTGTACCGTGTATTAACTTGGTGTACATATCATTGCGATTGTAGTCATAAAATGGTGGTCCATTCACAAAGCATAATTTGAACCATATTATTCTGGGGAGGCTTACAGACTGTTACAAGTAACTTAGGAACCTAGTGACTATGTTTAACTTCTTATCTATTCTAAGATAGAAAGGAAGAAATGTAAGAATTTATCTGAATCCTGGGAATATTAAGCCAAAAAATGATTACTACTGGGGCAAGAATAGAAAGTGAGTAATATTCTCATTTTATATATTAAAAATCTGCTTTAGAACACTAAGCTCTCACACTTGTTCAAATGCTATCCATCCAACTGACACTTTAATTCAATGTGTTTATCATGTTTCAGTTTTCTTGCTCCCAATTATGAGTTGTTGTAACACGGGAAACAAATTGCATAATCAATGCAGTGAAGAGAGAAACATATACTAGCAAAACCTATTTAATCATACACATGTAAGTTTATTTTTTCTTTCATTACATTGTGTGTATGGATTCATAACAGTTTTATACAGGTGTAGGGTGTAATTCTCAAGTCATCAATGATACTTTATATAATTAAGAAACCATATAGCAAATGGATGATGTCCAACCCACTATCTGAGCTAGAGGCATCTTTGAAGCTGCCAAAATAATTGTTTCTGTTATGTGTCAAGAAGCAAAATATTACGGTAAAAACATCTTCAATAATTTTGCATCTGGGTCTGGAGATTTGCAGGCAAAAATAAGAAACAGAAAGTGAATCCTGCAATTTGTTTTGGGAATACAACACTACAGTTGTTGTTTATCACTTAAATGTGCGTGCATGTGACCTGTGTGTGTGTGTGTGTGTGTGAGAGAGAGAGAGAGAGAGAGAGAGTGCCTGCAGAAAGAATAATTCCAAAAATAGTTTGATAACGTAACTTTTATTATGTGCTAAATATAAATCAGCTGCATTCTGGTATGGTGTAAGATTCTCGGGCAGATTTTACTAAAGCATACACATATACCATTTTTTAAATGTTAGATCTAATCTTCACATGGGGTACCATGATGGGCATACTATCATATCAAGGTAGAGATTAGCTCTACTTTCTTCTTGGAATTCCCTGTGTTTCTTGAAGTCCTCATAAATTAATCAGTTAAGGCAGGAATAGAACTCTAGTTCTGCTTTTGTTCATTGTTTCGTAAAATCAGCTAGTGGACTTGATTTGTACCTGCTCAGGAAATGTGTGGATCTGAGTTTCGTTATCCCCTGGATCTTGGACTTGTGAAAAGTTTTGACCCACATCTTAGCTCAGATACATGTAAATGCACAATAGGGAAGAAGATTTAGAGAAAAACGTTTTGAGAAAATATGTTTAGAATATGCAATTAAATTATTGTTCATATGGAATTTTTGAATATATATTTTTCAATAAACAACTCATTAAGAAACTCAAAATTCACCAACTTACAGGAACAAGAAGAAACTGAGTTCTATGTAAATACATTTAAGTGATACAGATTAGAAGTACAAATACAGGAACAGGTGATACCTTTACCGGACACTAAGAATATATATATAAAAAACACACCCTAAAAAACAAACAAGCTTCAATGAAAAATAATCTTCTTCAAGGCTGTGTATCAAGTTCTTGTGGGTAGATCCAATTTATATGCTGTTATTAATGTCCCACATTCACATGGCTTATGATGTTGACGCCAGGTTCGCTTCTTAGATGGAGATAATGCAGTATGCAAGTTGTTTTCAAGCTCCTCCTCAGCTAGCAGTTTGGAATTTATGGCTCATCTCTTAAAACACAACTTCATTTCTCTGTTCCTACTGAGGATCTCCCAGAGCAATTGTTTTGAATTTTACTGAGTGAATTTTTTCTAGGAAGGAGTTGGGAGAAAAGTAGGTAGCAGGATAGGAACTTTTTATTCCAACCTATCTTGTTGAGTTAGGTCTTTACTGCTTCACATGAAAGAAGGAGAGGGGAAGAGGCAGTCTATGTCCATTTGAGTGAAGGAGCAATTATTAGAGGGGGTGTTTTTAATGAAGAAACATGAATGAATGTCCTTTCCAGAATCCTAGCATTCATGTCTGTTCTCTCCTTCTGCAAATCTTAGAGCATAATAATAACAATAATCATGACAATAACAATAATCTTAGACCTGCAGAGCTGAAAGGAACTCTGTGGATCATCAAGTCCAGCCCCTGTCAAGGAGGCACAGTGGGAAACCAAACACCCAACCTCTGGCTCAGCAACCAGAGACCTAGATCACTGAGCTGAGCAGCAATTCAATCATATTCTTACAACTGCAGAGCAGGAAGGGACCCTAGGGATCATTGAGTTGAACCCCTGTCAAGGAGTCACAGTGGGAAATCGAATTCTTGATCTCTGGCTCTGCAGCCAGATACCTAAACCACTGAGCTCTTCCCCTTACCCTCAAATCATTATCCTCTTGCCTTGTCCTCAGTGGTCTGGATGAAGTGCACTGGTGAACAAAAAAGATCCAGAGCATAACACATATTTGTGATAAACATGCATGACAAAAAAAGACTATTCCTCTCTACCCTCTTCTTGCATTTAAAGCTTGAACTTCAGCTGTCCTTTAATAGATGCTTTCATTTGGTTAGGTGTACTTATTGCCTTTACACAATCAGCATTCTCTTTTCTAATGTTAAATGTAATGGTCATGTTACAAAAAAAGATAGATTGTGCCTTATCAATGCTGCGAATAGAAGAAAGTGAATTGTAGAATGCCTCAGTACGTATCCAAGGTTAATTTCCTCTCCAGTAAGAAGTGATTTACTGAGTAAGAAGCCATTTGTGCAATATATTTTCCAGTGAGTCTATAATCACTATAGGATTTTCAAGCCACACATACATATGTTATATGTTTTACAGAGTTGAAGTGAACCAGGCTAAGAGTCTGAGCCCTATTATTTGACAAATTCAGTGTTAGAAAAAGTGTTATAGAATGTTTAATATGCTTTTTTTAGTACATCACAATAATGATATCAGTGTTATCAATATCGAATGAACTCACATGTTTTAAATGAAAGTGCTAGTAGCTTTGGCTTGCATAGTCATTATGTAGACTGATTTAATTGTTCTTAAGAATTACTCAGTAGATGGGATCAGTGAATTGGTGCTTTTGAAGAATGGCTAGCCCAGAATAGGGGTGGAAGGAAGGGAGATGGCGTTGGGACATCTTCTACAGATGTGATTCGAAGAGATGTATAAGTAAAAGATGCTCTTATTATCCAAACTGTCTTCATGTTGTTTCCGCAGGATGGGCCATTTTGCTGCCCCTCTCACAGGAGATGGACGGCACAGCTATGTTCCCATATTCTTCTTGTTAGTTTCCTTTGGTGTTTATAGTTATAGATTCTGGATATATCTTTCTGTCCTATAAGTTCACAAATATTCTAGGTGTGCTTGTGAGTGTACTTTATTCGGCTTCGTTTTCAGATGAAAGCTTGAGGCTCTAATGCTTCTTGTTTACAGCATGCACTTAACATATTGTTATCCTGGCTCAAAATTGGAAGTAAAGATCTATGCCCTATTTCATTCTCCTTACAATCATGAGTAATTTTTAATCCCCTGTTGAAGAGGCCTGTCATATCTGGTTAATTTTGAACCATTAAAACGTAGTAATGCTGCTGAAACTCAAATGAGTTGAACCTGAAGTCCACTTTAGTATGTTTGCAACTGCTGAATGTATGACAAGCCATGTCTTTGATCTACCAATGTTTTCTATTTCAAACCAAGGTTAATTTATATTTTCTGTGCTTGTGTTGTCTACGCTGTGGATGAGGCAACCAAACCTGTCCATCTTTCAGTGTCTTCTGTTGTGTGTTGCTGTAACCTTTCAGATTCTGAAGGAATCCCATTAAAAGTCCTATTTGCAGTGCATGTGTGTAGAATGGTTTTGCTTTAATCCTTTAATTAATTTTTACACCTGTGATGCTTGTAATGTTCATCTACTCCAGTTGTAAACAAACTGTATTTGGTAACAGCCTGTCAGAGAAGGATGGATTGTGATGCATGACATCATGACACACTGGATGAGGACTAACATTGTTTAATGCAAACCAAGTTTCCTAAGATGAAATTTTGTGATTGACCTTTTAAAAAATCTTCTACTATTTCAGAAGTTTTGTATGAGTTTGTAGTGTTAGGTTTGTAGCTTTCTAAGCCAGTTGCAAATGAAGATAGAACTAGTTGGCCTATGAGTGCTAAAATTGGTGACTTTACCCAGACAGTATTGTCCTAGAGATATAGACATTATTTGTTGGGCTGACATATCCCTACAGGCCTAGTACAAAAGCATTTCGGTCTGTTCTATCTTCACATCTGCACTTCCTTTGAATTCTTCTCCAAACCCCACATAGATACTAGATTTGTGTATTTTAAGAATCGGCAATCCCCACTTCTAGTGACATGAACCATCATATTTGCCAACATTTTTCCTATCACTTTTTCTTAGTCATTTGTGAAATTAGCTAGTTGGTATACTTGTATTCTACAGAATTTGCATTGGACCCTCCTGTTTGACAGTCTCTTATGGTGACACGAAAGTTTCTAGACCGATGACTCAGGCATTGTGCAGACATGTGTCTGAAGACATGGATTGTAGTCCATCAAAGCTCGCACTGAAATCAATGTGTCAGTCTCAAAATACCACAGTATTTTTTATTTTTGTTATTGCTGTATTGTTATTTGATGATTCCCATTTGCCATCATCTTGGTTCTTTGATTTATTAGATTATTGGTGTTTTATTTGTGTATAAGTGTGGTTTATTTCTTAGGATATTATTTGCGATTTATTTTATGTTTATGTTACTTTGGATGTAAACCGCCCAGAATAGTGCCCTGCACTAACTGGTGCAGTATACAAGTGTAATGAATGAATGAATGAATGAATGAATGAATGAATGAATAAATAATTCAAAATCACAAACTTGATAGGGCAAAGATAAATACTAGAACAGCTTTAATTTTACCTAAGTAAGCAGTCCTTTTCGCCTCTTTCAGTGATCCACTAGAAACGTATGCTTTCAAGGTTGTGAGGGATATAAAAGAGCAGAGTTATGCATCTTTTGGGCTGAAACACTTGCTTAAATTTTACTCAGTATTAGTTCAGCCAGAGTTCCTTTTCCTCATGCTTTGTGTTAAGCTGTGGATTCGCATCATTAAAGAGGAAAAAGTGAAAACAACAAAACAAAAAGCTCCTGGTGGTAGAAAGATTATGATTATTTAGCTCCATTTCTTGCACTTAAAGTTGTTAACGTGTATTTTCAGTAATTCTGAATTATAGCATTGTTACAATTAATTAATTGTGTCTTTGTTCCTAAAGCTAGATTAAAGACAATGGATAAGGATGTTTTAAATCCTTTCAGTATTATTTTCTGGTTTTGACTGTATGAAGTGTAACTGAAATGCAGTGAGCAGTAATTATTTACTTTTTAAAATAATCTGAGTCCATTATATAAAAAAAATCCAAGATAACTTGTGCCACATAACTGAAATGCTTTGTACTCTGCTGTCCATGCAACATGTTTCTTTGGCTAATAACTTTTTAATATAACAAAATATGTGTTTGTATATGTTCACAAAATCAGAAAGACTCTGACCCAACCCAAAGTACGCTTTTGAGAGTGGGCCAGTTGCACATGAATACAGATGAGCAAGAAATGCTGTCCATTCCTATGTAATAGTGACACAGAAACAACAAAACATGTGGGCTTATAGGCATATGAATGGTTCTCAAAGTTGGATACCCTCTGTGCAGAATAGGCATAGAGGAGCTATGGACTGTCCGGACCAAGAATATGAGAGAAGTCACAAACAGTATGTTGTGTAAAGCCTGATGTATGCGGTGAGCAGTGGCGTAGCCATACATGTGATCCAAGTCTTCTCTTGACCTCTTTCTCCATGACCATAGTAAAGTGTGCACATACACAATTGACATATACTTGTATCACCTGTAGGTTATAGAGTACACAACATTTATTACAAAGTTGCATCAACGTTACTTAAGTTGTTAAAACATTTTAGTTATTGCTATTAAGTATTCAAAACACACACACGCACACACACACACACACACACACACACACACACACACACACACACACACACACACTCTCTCTCTCTCTCTAAATGGAAATTCTTTCCTTGGTCCTTCCAAAGTTTATATTAAAATTTGTAATCTGCCTTGACCAAGGCATAGTGTGCCCAACCAAAACCAAGTGTTGACTTATTTTGGTGCAAGCAGGCTGGATACTGTTGGTTTTCTGAGATGTATAGCAGCATGCTATCTAGAAGAAAGTCCAGATAAATTGCCCATCTGTTAAAGAATAGTGAGCTCTAGTGTATGAGAACTTGCGACATGACCTGTATGATCACATTTCCAAACATAAAAAGAACAGAAGAGAAAGAGATGAGATAACCAGTTTATATATGATAGGCTTCATAACCGGGAGTCTCACCACTGAGCCATGCACAATTGGTGAAGAATAGATATGTAAGAAATTGTTTGCAAATTTGTAAGACTCTACTCTGTGTTATTAGAACATCATTTTTTCCCTTCTAAAGTGTCACAGATGCTATAAATTAACACTGTTTTTAAAAGAAAAGCAGTGGAGCTCTTAGTAATAATTTGGAATCCTATACAAGTTTATTCCACTGAATGCAATTCAGTGGATTTACTTTCATGGAAACATGAACAAAAGTGGACTGAAACCCCCTTTTTTTTGGAAACTAACCAATCCCCCCTTTGTCCCTCAGGACAGAAAATAAATCTGTTTATTTAATCCTACATGTATTTGTTTCCACGTGAATTGGACAGTGCATCCTTAACACACTTTGAGGAACTCCCTGAAAAAGTTGAGGTCACAGGAGTCAGTGTATACCAGAAGAATTCATGCCCCCATCCCTAAGCTGACCCCTGCTTTCACAAAAGAAGTGTCTGTGCTTTTTATCTGTTCAGAAGCATGCATTTTTTTTCCTTACGAAGTTGGAGACAATATCTTTGTCTTGCTTCTAGGCTAAAGAGGTTGTGATTTTTTAAAAATCCTGCTTTAAAAGTCACACATGGCTGTAATTTAAGTTTTTTTTAACCTCCTTGTCCGTAACAGTTGAAAGAAACCTTCAATGAAAGTTTATTAACTAGACCAATGCCTGAAGCTATAAAGGTTCATTTATTACCAGTTTCTTGGCTGTTTTTCTTCTTCTATTTTTCAGTTAAACTCCTAGCGTAAGATAATACTTCACAAAATTAAACCTTTGACCTTCTGTAGAGTTAAGTCTCCTTTGATTAGATAAAGTAACAATTTATGGTCCAGCTTGAGGTTGCACATGAAATGAATAATGCAACAGACTGAAAAAGAACTGAGAATCTATTGCTTTTGAAGAGATCACTGCTAAAAACAACAACTACACTCTTAATTGAAGTGTTTTGATTCCATATGCACATCTGAAATATTTCAGACTGTTCATAGAAAATACAGTTATTGTTTGGTGGCATTTGTTTAATATATATACTTTAATTCTAAGTAAAGGCATTAGATTAACTCCCTTGAAATTAATCAGAAAACAAGACGCTACTGCAGATATGTAGTAGGCACGTTCTTTCTGTTTTTACCATAAATATAACTCTCATTTAAATATGATTTACTTGCAAGTATGCAAGTTTAGGATTGCAGCCTAACATCTTGGTTCTGTGTCTTTAGTCAGAAGTGAATCTTACAGAACATAATGGGATTTCCTTTCAGGAATTAGATTGCAGCCTAGGCAGGAAACCACTTGTGCAATTACCATTCTGTGTAGAGTTTTCCCAGCAGGATTCTGGGAAAATAGATAAACCCAGTAGAAAAAAAAATACAACATTCAGATCTATTGGAACAAATGATTAAAAACCAGATGTAACTCATAGAATCATAGAATCATAGAAAAGTGAAGTTGGAAGGGGCCTGCAAGGCCATCAAGTCCAACCCCCTGCTCAATGCAGGAATACAATCAAAGCATATCTGCCAGGTCATTATCTAAGTTTTTCTTGAATGCCTCCAGTGTTGGAGCACTCACCAACTCCCGAGGTAACTGGTTCCACTGTCATACTGCTCTAACAGTTAGGAACCTTTTCCTGATATTCAACCGAAATCAGGCTTCCTTTAACTTGAGCCCTTTGTTGCGTGTCCTGCACTCTGGGATGATCGAGAACAGATCTTGCCCCTCCTCTGTATGACAGCCTTTCAAATACTTGAAAAGTGCTATCATATCACCTCTCAGTCTTCTTTTCTCAAGGCTAAACATGCCCAATTCTTTCAGCCTTTCCTCATAAGGCTTGGTTTCCAGCCCCCTGATCATCCTTGTCGCCCTCCTCTGAACTTGTTCCAATTTGTTAGCATCCTTCTTGAAGTGTGGTGTCCAGAACTGGACACCAAACTCAAGGTGAGGCCTAACCAGTGCTGAATAGAGGGGGACTAGCACCTTGCGGGATTTGGAAACTATACTTCTATTAATGCAGCCTAAAATAGCATTTGCCTTTTTTGTAGCCACATCCCACTGTTGGCTCATATTTAGCTTGTGATCTACGACAATTCCAAGATCCTTCTTGCTCATAGTTTTGCTGAGCCAGGTGTCCCTCATCTTGTAACTGTGCAATTGGTTTCTTTTTCCGAGGTGCAATTTGCACTTATTCCTGTTGAATTTCATTCTGTTGCTTTCGGCCTAGTGCTCCATCCTCTCAAGGTCATTTTGAATTTTGTTTCTGTCTTCCAGGGTATTAGCTATGCCACCCAATTTTGTATCATCTGCAAATCTGACAAGCACATGTTCTAAAAATGAAGAAAGTTTCAAAAGTTAAGTCGCCTCCCACTTGAAAGTTTGAATTTTTAAAAATCTCAGCTTCTTTCTGTCCTAAATATGGAGACATTTCCTTCCTTCCTTCCTTCCTTCCTTCCTTCCTTCCTTCCTTCCTTCCTTCCTTCCTTCCTTCCTTCCTTCCTTCCTTCCTTCCTTCCTTCCTTCCTTCCTTCCTTCCTTCCTTCCTTCCTTCCTTCCTTCCTTCCTTGTGATAGAAAAACATCATGGGGCACTTTGCCAAAGGCTTTGCTGAAGTCAAGATATACTACGTCTACAGCATTCCCTCTGTCTATCAGGGAGGTTACCTGATCAAAAAACGAGATAAAATTAGTTTGGCAGGATTTGTTCTTGACAAATCTGTGTTGGCTTTGCCCGAACTCTTTGCCCGAACTCCCCCAAATTTGGCAGAGAGCAAATTTGCTTTCCCCTTTCCAAATTTGGTGATGATCCAAAGTCCAGTTTCAAGATTATCATTTTGTGTTTGGGCTTCCTCCATTTTTAGAATTGCCTTGTAGAATATTCATTTGCTCAGCTGCCCAGTAATATAGCTCTATTAGCATGCAACTATAATACCAGCAGCTACAGTATGTGGAATGTCAGGATATATTCAGTGCATAGGCTTTGTGTGATATTGCATGTATTTGGCAGGATTTAATATGTCTACTCTCTCCTCTGAGGTTTATGGGGGGGCGGCGGGAATTGAATTCTCAACAATGGAGACGAGGAGGTCTGGCAGTTTTTACTAGACACAAAGACAAACATAGGTTCAGTGAGTTTGCAGCAACAGATACCAGGGAATACAACTGGCCCTCGTAATTTAAATCAGATAAAGCATATGCAATAGATAGTAACCGTGAAGTCAGCAGAATAGTTCAAGAGAAAAAAATACAGTGAAAAAAAAAATTTCCCATGAGAAAACACTGAAAAACTTGAAAAGAATCTTCATCCAGACCTAAATGCTACCTGTGAGGAGTCAGTTCTGCCTGGGTACTTTGCAGACCTGTGGTCCTATCAAGAAGCTGCAGAGATTTTTATTTCCTATTAAAGACTGTCCCCAGACCAGAACCTCCACAGACAATCTGAAAAAATAGAGATAATAATTGGGGAGAAGTCATAACTGCAGAATGTTACATTTTCTGTCATGCTTTATTCTGATTTTTGTGGGCAGTGAACTTCAGTTATCAAAAGAAAATATATGTTGTCATTCTTAGAACTGTAAATTTTAATCTGAGTCTTCTTAAATGTGTGAAGGAGAAAGAGAAATTAGTCTGTTCAGTATGACTGTGGAGAGGAAGAAGGTTTGTAAAACAAGTTCATTCAGTATTGGATATTGCTTTTTTGTGGGGGGGGGGGGGGTTGGTAGTTTTTCACTGTCTAGCTGAAGTTAAGACCTGAGTCCCTGCTAAGACTCAAAGAGCTTTGAATTGAGTTATAATTCAGGCTCACCCAGGTCTTACAAGACACCTTGAACAGACTTTTCCCAGTGAGTCTATAGGAACTGTCAGCAGTAGGGAAGATTACTGCAACACCACGATTGTTGAATTGAACTTTAATTTTTGATGTTTTGCTTTTTGAATTAAATAGTTGGACAAGATTAATTGCACTCTGTGAGAGCTTTAAATGAATAGCTGTGTTAAAGCATTAAACGTCTAAGTATATCACATGGGGGAAGCTGGGAGGTTTAATGAATAAATGTATTTAATGCATAAAATGCCTGAGCTAATTTTTAAAAATTCTTCCACCAACTGCTTTTATTGAATTAAAAAAACACACAGCATCCTGTACTTTATTCTTTTTCAGTTGTGGTTGTGCAATTTCATATTCCTGCATCTTGTTAATTTTCTGATTCCTCTGAAGTAAACAATAAATTTCATAAATTAAATATACACGCTTCAGAACATGCTTCTAAAGATAAAAAACAAGGCTGTAAACATTTATGACGGAAACAAACTAGATTGTTCAAATACTGCCATGATGTATCATGTATATCAATATGGCACTGATATCAGTTAGAATGCAAACAAGGTTTTAAATGATGTGCCCCTTCATTTCAGCTGGAGAATCCACTTTACGCCATCTGCCTATCAGATGGTTAGGAACCAGGACTGCGTATTAATGCCACATGTTCGATTTTTCCTCCCTCTTGTAATGGTTAGATTCATATTGCTAATAGCTGTGCAGGAGCACTGTCGATGAAATTTGTGTGACGCTGGAGTGATGAGATATTTATAAAGTGGCCTGTCTCACTGAATAATCAGCAGGAAGAATGCCAGACATAAACAGCTTATCAATTTCAGAATATTAATGATAACTACTGCTTGCAGCTATAATAGGCTCACTTTTTTCAGGGGGGCATTTGTTTACATTATGAAGAAACAAATGCTGGAAGAAAATTATAAATACATTTTTAAAAAAATCAATGCACTTATTGTGTGTATTTTAAACTGGTTTTGGTGGATTGACTTTTTCCATCGAGCTTTCTTAATGGCAAGTAATGTACTTGTCCAAATGGCATAGAGAACATGAAACACATAAATGCAAGGAACATTTGGATGAAGATGTGCTAATTACCTTCTGCCCAGTGCACAGTTCAGCCTTTTGTATTGTATTGTATTTCTCAGTGGTACAGCCACAGAACTACCGCCTGACTTTCTATTCTTGATTCCCCCCCCCCATTCCTAGTAGTGAAAGACGCTAGAGTGCTGTGCGTCTGCAGCTTATATCTCTTCAAACAGCCTCTTCCAGACTTTGTACTGTTGCAGGTAGCTGGATCTCAGGTCCTGTTGGGATTTGCTGGGGCAAGGGGTATCAGTGTATTCTTCTCCTTGTACTGAATGGCACAAAAGACCTGGATTGGACAATGTTATGAGATATTTTGGATGTACAGTATATCACAGAATTGAGTACACCCCCTCACATTTCATAAATATTTTAGTATATACTTTCATGTGACAACACTGAAGAAATGACACTTGGCTACAATGTAAAGCAGTGAGTATACAGCTTGTATAACAGTGTAAATGTGCTGTCCCCTCAAAATAACGCAACACACAGCCATTAGTACCTAAACTGCTGGCATCAAAAGTGAGTACACCCCTAAGTGACAATGTCCAAATTGGGCCCAAGTAGCTGTTTCCCCTCCCTGGTGTCATGAGACCCGTTAGTGTCACAAGTCTCAGGTGTGAAGGGGGAGCAGGTGTTATTGCTCTCACTCTCTCAGACTGGTCACTGGAAGTTTCACATGGCACCTCATGGTAATGAACTATCTGAGGATCTTGAAAAACTAATTGTTGCTCTACGTAAAGATGGCCTAGGCTATAAGCAGATTGCCAAAACCCTGAAAGAGCTGCAGCACGGTGGCCAAGACCATACAGCGGTTTAACAGTACAGGTTCCACTCAGAACAGCCCTCGCCATGGTCTACCAAAGAAGTTGAATGCCCGTGCTCAGTGTCATATCCAGAGGTTGGCTTTGGGAAATAGACGTATGAGTACTGCCGGCATTGCTGCAGAGGTTGAAGGGGTAGGGGGGTCAGTCTGTCAGTGCTTAGACAATACACCGCACACTGCATCAAATTGGTTTCCAGGGCTGTCGTCCCAGAAGGAATCTTCTTCTAAGATGATGCATAAGAAAGCCCGTATACGGTTTGCTGCAGACAAGCAGACTAAGGACATGGATTTCTAGAACCATGTCCTGTGGTCCGATGAGACCAAGATAAACTTATTTGGTTCAGATGGTGTCAAGCGTGTGTGGCGGCAACCAGGTGAGGAGTACAAAGACAAGTGTGTCGTGCCTACAGTCAAGTATGGTGGTGGGAGTGTCATGGTCTGGGGCTGCATGAGTGCTGCCGGGGAACCATGAATGCCAACATGTACTGTGACATACTGTAGCGGAGCATGATCCCCTCCCTTTGGAGACTGGGCCGCAGGGCAGTATTCCAACATGATAACAACCCCAAACACACCTCCAAAACGACTGCTGGCTTGCTAAAGAAGCTGAGGGTAAAGGTGATGGACTGGCCAAGCATGTCTCCAGACCTAAACCCTATTGACCATCTGTGGGGCATCCTGAAACAGAAGGTGGAGGTGTGCAAGGTCTCTAACATCCACCAGCTCTGTGACGTTGTCATGGAGGAGTGGAAGAAGACTCCAGTGGCAATCTGTGAAGCTCTGGTGAACTCTATGCCCAAGAGGGTTAAGGCAGTGCTGGAAAATAATGGTGGCCACACAAAATATTGACACTTTGTGCCCAGTTTGGACATTGTCACTTAGGGGTGTACTCACTTTTGCTGCCAGCGGTTTAGACATTAATGGCTGTGTGTTGTGTTATTTTGAGGGGACAGCACATTTACACTGTTATACAAGCTGTATACTCACTGCTTTACATTGTAGCCAAGTGTCATTTCTTCAGTGTTGTCACATGAAAAGATATACTAAAATATTATGAAATGTGAGGGGGTGTACTCACTTCTGTGATATACTGTATATTAATATACAGTAATCAACACATTTTGGGTGGCCTTACTGGCAAACCAAACTTTTCTCTTTGCCAAGACATGTCCCAATGCCTTATCAATCTAGGCATTAAAAGGTAAAGGTAAAGGTTCCTCTTGACATTTAGTCCAGTTGTGTCTGACTCTAGGGGGCGGTGCTCATCACCATTTCCAAGCCGTAGAGCCAGCGTTTGTCCATAGACAGTTTCCATGGTCACGTGGCCAGCACAACTAGACACGGAACGCCGTTACTTTCCCACCATGGTGGTACCTATTTATCTACTTGCATTTTTACATTTTAGGCATTACAGTAGTCTTATCCTAAGGATCCTGCTGCATTCTTAAAAAGAAGGTGGTCAGGATAAATAAATAAATAAATAGATAAATAAATAAATAAATAGATAAATAAATAAATAAATAAATAAATAAATAAAAGCATTTGTGCCATGTTATTTTGGCTCAGAACTGGTTGAGGGATGGTGGAACCACATAGGCTTCCTCCACACCTGCTGGGTGACTGGAGTTCTAGTTTTCCAGCAATTGCAGAGTCAACCATCATACACTTCTATCATCCCTCTCAGCCTCAGAGATGTCAAGGGATCGTGCAAGGACCCGATCTCACGTTCTGTGACTGCCAACTGGTGGGAACTTTAAAGAAAACTCCATGATTTTTTGCCAGCTTGGGACCAGTGAAGGGCAGCAGATCAGCACAGACTTGCTTTATCATGTTCCACCTGTGTGAGAAGTACAGAGACAAGTCTTCCTTGTCCTTCTCCAGCTCAGGGTCAGAATGAGGACTCAAAAGTCTGTTTTGGATCTTTGCTTCACCCCAGCAAACACAGAGATGAAAGAAATCACAGACCCCTTATCTTTTCATTGTTGCCAGAACTAGGTGAGAGATGAACAACTAAATAATTGAGAGGAGATAGTAAATTGCTTACTTGATGAAGATATTATGTAAAGTTATTTTTTAAAAAATAAAATGAAATAGTACCAAAACATTTATTTTCATTCTCTTAAAATTTCAGTTTTCCCTTTAAATTCTCCTGGCTGGACTTTGAAGAAGTATAAGATTCCTCATAACAAGAAAGTCTTAACCTAATTATCATGCAGAATGGTAATGGTATAGTTGAATATATTGGTACTGATATTGTTTACTGAAACAGCTCTGACAGATAAAATACCTTGCTTTACACGGTGTGAACATGGCATATAGTGTATGCAGCTGTCTGTTTTTGTCTATATTTGGGGAAGCATAGCATTGGTGAGGAGCAATTAGTCTTTTATGGTGTGTCAGATTTAGCAATACTTGACTTTCAGGCCAATATCCCCTTAAAAAAATAAATGAAAAAACAGATTTACTGTTGGATCCCAAAATTTGTGTGTAGAACCCCATGATCCTCTCATTCCCCTCTCTCCCCTTCTTGTCCTTATCCCTTTTCAGTGTCCCCTGAGCATCTCCTAATGCTTGGAGCCTCCAGAGCATAACACAGTGAGGAAATCCAGCTGGAAGGGAAAACTGGGAATCCTTTTCTCAGTAGCAGAAGATTCCTTTGGATCCAGGCATAATGTGGACATTTCTTCACCTTTGCCTAATCAGATCCATTAAGAGCTAATCCAAAAGAGACTGTGTAACAATGCATGCAACAGGAATTTGTGCTCCAGTCAGAGTTCCCTCTAAACTGTGTGTGAGCACAGCTGCCCACCCAGTGTTTCCGTTCCATTTGCTTCCGGTCATGGCTGGAATTCCACATGCCATGGACAGGAGCCCTCACGCAGCACTCTGGAAAATTAGAGGGAATTTTGGCTCCAGTAGAGAGCAAATAAAACCATGGTATACCTTAGATGACCTCTTTTATGGGCTTACCTGGATGGATGGCAGAGCCGAAAGAGTGCTCCTGCTTCTACTGAAATATTGGGAAGAAGCACAAGCTAGGTGGTGGCCTCTGATAGAACAGAATTCAAGCAAATAACTTGCCTTGTACAATATCTGCGCTAAAGCAAATTCTCTTCATCTTGCTTGGTTTAGCACAGATACGTTTCTTTAGAAGAAATGTAACCAAGGGATGACTCTCTGTATCTAGTCCAATAAGAATAATAGCACAGGATGTCAGATTAACTAAAACGTATTGAGAGAATACTTTCCCCCAGTGTACCGGTTAATACATTCCAGTTCTTTATGGCTATGTTGGGTACATTTTGTATACTTTTCTTTTAAATGGTTCTAAAATCTTCATTGCACACTTGATATCCAGTCACTTGAAAATGTGTTGCTTAAAGATGATGCTTAGATTCAGTTCAGATGCAAACTTGATAGAAGTTACAGCTTCATTAGTTTTATTCCTATTCCTTTTTCAGGTTTGACAGCTGCAGCAGCAGCAGCGGCTGCTGCCACCAATGCAGCTATTGCAGAAGCCATGAAGGTGAAGAAAATCAAATTAGAAGCTATGTCGAACTATCATGCCAGTAATAACCAGCATGGAGCCGAATCTGAAAATGGGGATCTGAATTCTAGTGTGGGTAAGTGTTCAGCCCCAAAGAGGATTCCTATGTTAAAAACGCTATAGCAGTACTGATTCTTCTATTTTGATGGAAAGAGTAGCATTCCTATAGTTTTTTGTTTCCCTCCGAACTATATTTATGTGACTTCAGGGTTTTTGTTTTGTTTTGTTTTTTGTACTATAAGTAATATTGCCTTTGTAAGTGGCTATTTATTGTTAGTATATATTTAAAAGAATAGTGTGTGAATACCCATTTTTCAATCAAATGCTGAGATCAGAGTACTCTTCTGTTCTATCAGAAATATTTCACTTTAGGTTAACAGCCCACTTGTAGGCAAATGAAGCAACAAAGTATTTAGATTTAAGGCTATGTTTGTCCCATTGAGTTCTAATGAGGCCAGTGACATACAATTATCATACTGTGAATTCTAATGAGTTGAAAGCAAAATATTTCATTCTTGCACTTCCAGTGCCGAATATAATAAAGAACATATAGAACAAAGTTTGGAAACATCAGGCATTTTACTTTTCAAGATAAATTTCTAAATGGTAAGCACCTTTCTTCCCTTCCTGTGTTAAATATTTAGAATGATTAACAGCATTTTCTGTCCCATAAGACACAGGATCAACATGATGTGTTTATGCGTGTAGCCAATTTGTTCTGCGAAAATATACTTAAAATTACAATAGCTTTTAAGGTCATTCCATTTTAACAGTTCCCTTCTGCTCTCTGAGATAAATGCACTGAGGCAACTGAAAGCTGAGTTTTAGTACTGTTAACTGTTGTACATGGCACAGAGAAAAAACAGACAAGACAATCTGATATACACCTCTTTTTCTATTTTGCAAGTTTTTGAGATTATTCTTAAGGATGACAACTCGACAACTTTTTTGTTCTGCATCTTCTTGTACATATTTATTATTTAACTCATATTCAAGAACAAAAGGAACAATTGTGCACATCAGCGCATTCTGAGGACATTTCCCCCTTGCTTTTCAGTTAATGTTTCAGTAACAGAAGAAGGGGGGGAAAGAAATCTTAAAAGAAACTCTTTGAGAAATATTGAAGGGAGGTACAGTGGTGCCTCGCTAGATGATGTTAATCCATTCCACGAGGATCGCTGTCTAGCGAAAACATCGTCTAGCGAAGCACGTTTTCCCATTGGAATGCATTGAAATCGCTTCAATGCGTTCCAAGGGAAAATGCAGTCGTCTAGCGAAAATTTCCCATAGGGAAACCTCGTCTAGCGAGTGCGGGTCCCCATAGGAATGCACTGACAGCTGCACTGACAGCTTTTCACCACTAGTCGGCGCACTCCTATGGGGAAACCTCATCGTCTAGCGAAAATCGCCATAGGGAAACATCGTTTTGCGAAGCGCAGTAGCGATCGCAAAAAGGCATCGTCTAGCGATTTCCTCGTCCTGCGAGGCAATCGTCTAGCGAGGCACCACTGTATGTGCATAGCAGTGTGATGGTCAACTGTGAAAGTGGCCTTGAGGAAGGAAAGTTTGGGAACAGCAGCAGTAGCTAAATGACATGAGCTGTAGGTGTTGCAAGAAGCATAGACTATATATTCTTTAAGAGGGGAGAATGGGTAGCAAAAAGTGAGATCTAGGTATTGGCAATCTTTATGCAGCTGAGAAAACAGAATAAAAAATAATGTCTTTCGTTTTTAACTTGCAGAGTGGTAAGACTAATGTGATGGATTTGGAGTGTTAAACAGGATTTGGCTGCTTTTTTATTTTATTTTTTTAATTTTTTTCCTTTGTTCAAAAATATGGCTATGGTCCCACCAACAATTTGAATCTGTTCAGATTTTTTTTAAAATCAGGTTCAAGTCATGTATTTAAACTGGTGGCTGCATTCACATGCACTAAATGGAAATAGATTTTTTTCCTGATAATTTAAATCAGTTTTGGCATCTGCATTGTGTGTGTGTTTTTTTTAATATTCTATTAGTTTTTCAATCTATCTACATTCAATTCGTGCTTATTAAACATCGTGTTACATGGGTTGCTTATATTTGTTTTTTGTGTCTTGATGTCTTCTTAGTTGTCCCGTCAAAATCTATACATTTTTTAAACATTTAAACCATTGATGTGTATATTTTAGTATACAATATTGGCTACTATCATAATATTGTTCTCATAGTATACAATGTTCTCAAAGTCCTCTAATAACATACATAATAAAAGTAATTCCGGTTCCAAATTTATATAATTTTGAGGTGACTTAACCGACGAACTTTGTATGTTATATCATTAATAACTGAATAGGTTCCTAACACATAATAGATGTTATCTAAAGCATTTTATACAGATTTTCTTTATATAATTGTTTAGCCATTTCTATCTCCAGATTTTCTATCATATCTATATCAGTATCATATCTAATGTATGTTAATTAAGTACTATTTGTTTTACCTCATCCTTATATCTAGCTTCAATTTACCTTAAGAACCACCGTGCTATGCCTTTACCCTGATTAGTGATCCCTTATTTCAATTTAATTCCCTTTTCTAATATATAGGATATGCCCCCTTACAATTCCAGAAGTTAGGTATATACATGCTTTCCACGTTGAAGGAGTCCTTAATATATTTTTTTCCTTTTTCATCTTTCTAAGTAACTCCTTCTCTTATTTGTCTTTTCCCAATTCTTGTTTCTATCTCTCTAAAAATTCAGCCATGCCTTGTGCCACCTGAGAACATTTTATACATTTGATCTATCTCCAATAGATCATCCAGGCTCTTTTTTATTAGATCTGCTGATTCTCTCCCCTTATCTTCCCTTAGCACACCTAAAATTCTCCTTGGCTCCAGGGTTAGAGTTAAATCTCCTAGGTTTTCTCCTCTAATTTCCTCCAGCCCCTCTTTTGATTGGCATACATCATCCACCACCCTCTCATTTCCTTGTTCATTATTCCCTGTCTCCTGTTGACTATAGTTCTTCTTCAACTGGTCCTTGAATAATTTCACCTCTTCGTTATGGGATCTCACTATTTCTAAAATTGTTTGAAAAGTAGATTTTGTTTCATCCCAAAATTGTCCATGTTGTAGCATTATGTCCCAGATGTCAAATAATTGTATTCCAAGTAAAAGTTGTCCAGATGCTTAAAGTAATCAGTCCAGTTCCATCAATACTTGCTTCCATAGGTCCACTTTAATAGATTGATCATCTTTAGAGTTAAGCTTGAATCCAGTCTCAGACATAAAGAGTTTTCCTCGCCTAAAGTCTCGAGGTTTAGTCAAGTTCAGAACCCAGGATACAGTTTAGAAGTTCCACTTTGGCTGGATTGGGCTTTCTAGGGTTAATTTATCTGTAGTTCAGTTCCGTCCTCAAAAAGAAAGGGAATTCCAAACAGCCATAAAGTGTTGAAGGTCACTGATTCTAGGCTTTTTGCCAACACCTTAGATAGCTGTTACAAGTAGCATAAACAAATTTTAGTTTCCCAGAGTTGTTGCCAATGATGTTTTCAGGAGAAAGATTCTTAAGTTTATAACAACAGAGTAATACCAAACTTCCTTCCTTGAAGTATAATTAAATGTCTAATTAATATCCAATTTATTTGCCTTGTGTCTCCCTGCGTCTCCTCCTCTCTCCAAATTCACTGCTGCTCAGTCAGTGTTGGGGAATAGAAGACGCTATTTCTGCCGTAGGAATTTTCTTGTCCAGGGATAGTAATGCAATAGAGTTAAAAAAATATTTCTCACCCAGTGGTAACACAATGTTAATTAGGCTGATTTATTGCTTCTCCATTGCCGGCTGCCAATGACTTGCAAGCAAGCTAGTTCAGCTGCTTGTTTCCGCCCTCTGGTTGATTGGGGAGTTTCCCAGATCAATCGTGGGTAACCGCTGTTTCCCCCCCCCCCCATGATCAACAGGCTTCTCCCCCATTTCGCCACCTCTTTGGGGTGGTTTTAACCCCCTGGGGGGTCCCAGACAGGTTGGAATTCAGCCCAGGGGACGGAGCTCTGTCCTCTTGCTGCTGTCTCGTTGCAGCGTCAAGCCGGAAGTCAGCATCTACATTGTTGAAATCAACTCATTTCCACAAAAACACATTGAAGTGAATTGATTTTAGAAGGGAAGTATTTTTAAAAAGCCTCTGCTGGCCAGTTGGAAAAAAAACACAACACCTTGCTTTGTGCTCATATAAATCGATTTCACCCTTGTGTATTGTGAACAATAAATTCTAAATC
This sequence comes from Intellagama lesueurii, assembly GCA_037013535.1. NCBI lineage: Eukaryota > Metazoa > Chordata > Lepidosauria > Squamata > Agamidae > Intellagama > Intellagama lesueurii. Next base: position 125,013,046 of record JBAJHW010000003.1, read on the forward strand.
GAGATAAATAATGCTTAAATGTGGTTCTTATTGACAGTGTGACTGCAGCCCAAGCTACAGTATCAAGATGTGTTCTGTTAGCAGTTGAGCATTTGTTGAACAATTTCTTGCACATTATTTCCACATGTCAAAAACAGAAAGACGTTGAAGTTTTCATAATACATTTCTATAACAAATTAATTTGTTGATAAATTACTTAAATGGCAGATACTTACTCAGCTAAAAATTTTTGTGGTGCTGTTTAAAATATTTATAAAGAACAAAAAATGTGAATGATATCGAAACTCCCATACATTTCTGGAATCTTTATTTTTTCTCAGCCTCTGTAATCTTTTCCCTTTTTGGTGTTGTCAACAGCCTCAGTTGAACCTTTGAGACTTTGGGGATAAGAATATTTCCATCAGTCTTACAGAGCTACCCTTCTTCTGCAACACTGAAAGCAAAAGCAAATAATAGAACTGCATCAATTGGTATTTGAAAGTGAAACTCTAGCTACCCATTGTCATAGTATGCAAGAAAGGCTGGAGGAGAACCATTATTCTTTATACTAACATTGACGCCTATATTTACTTTACAATTCCTTGAAGGGAGGAATAAATGCAAATCTTTGAAGAGGCTTGAGCAGAGCTTCAAGTGAGCTGCTTCAATGCTGTTGCTAGCCTATCTAGAAAAACAGTTTAAAATTTAACATCCGTGTTGGGAATGTTTTTATCTAAACTGGATATAGCTAGTAGCTAGTATTAGGACGACAGCTAGTTCAAAACATCTCTGGTTTAATTCTTCATCCACTGAAATCAGCAAGGGATTTGAGGTCACATCATATGTTAAAGCAAAGATATATTTCCAGCACTTACAACATTATCCCTCCAGGCACTGCAGATCTTTCAGTTCTATATGCCTGAGATATTGGACATGCAAATAAAGCTGTGCTATCTCCCAGTTCACCAATTACAAACCAAATTAAGCCATTGTGGCAGATGCAGATTGAGCCAGACTTGTGTTAGAATAAACAGTCTTTCCCACTTACACTGCTTCTAGACTAGGAGCCACTCTCTCATCTAGCGAGGCCCTGCAATGAGAATGGTGTTATCAAGGTGCAGGGCGTGTATTGGAACATACTGTATTTAAGAAGTGGGGCAGAGAGCGGGTGGGAACGCTGAAGAGTAGTTTGTGTGTTTAGAAGAAGGATATTCTGCAAAAGCACCAAAACTTCCTTCCCTTCCCAACCTTGCTGCAGCCCTCAGATCTGCCCCCAAACCAGCTCCAAATAACTTTTCAGCTCTCCAAAGGAGTTTTTTTGGGGGGTATATGGGTTGCAGTAAAAAGGGGAAATCATCTTCTCTTTTTGTTTCTTCCTGGATTCTGCTGTCATGCCAGTTGAAGTCCAGCATTGGTTCCTGCCCATAGATAGTAATTTTAAAAAGTTGTTTGGGAAGCTGTAGTCTGTTCCCCTGTCTGGCCCCAGTGGCTGCAGATTCTCCTCTGAATGGGATCTCCCCAGCAAAGTCATGACACAAACTCCTTTAACAGATAGGTCGCATGTCTTCCCCATAGCTGTGTACACAGGCTGTGGTGAATTAAAAGTGGAAGTTTCCAAATTACTCCTCCCAGTTACACCGGGATAGTGAAAAATTCAAAGAAACAAAACCAAACAAAAAGAGAGAGACAAAAACATGTGGCACCTTAACGACTAACTATTATATAACTTGTCTACGAAAGCTCACATTAAAATATAATAGTTTCTAAGGTGCCACATGTTTTTGTCTGTCTTTTTTGTTTTGTTTTGTTTCTTTGGATTTTGCCTGATATGCTTGCACAGACTAACATGGCTACCTCTTCTAAAACTACAACCAAGTTCAGGATTTACCGATCTGATTGTAGGGGAGCAAAGCTTGTTTACAGTGTTTTTAGTGTGAGGCCCAGAAACAACCACGGTTACTGTAATTATTTCCATTTTATTAGAACTTGGCATTTGGTATCTTGATGAAATGACAATTAATTGACCTGTATCTTTCAAAGTCAAAGGAAGGGTAATCTGAGTTCATTCTCTAGCCAGAGAATCAAAGCGTTCCTAAAAGGTCATACCCACTCCCTACTAGGAGTTGTGGTCCTATACTGTGACATTCTCAAAATGTTCTCCCTTGCTTACATTTATGTTGTGTCTGTTTTTAGATTGTAATCCTAATGTCACCCCCTTTCTTTTCTCTTAAAATGTAGCAGGAGCAAAACTATCTATGACCAAAATGAGGAAAAGTCCATTAATAACTTGTAATTTATTATTTCTCCATTTTATGTAATCATAATCCTGCAGCTTTTTACTTGTAAGGCAATAGGAAATCCACGTGGAGGCTCCAAATGCTCTCTCTCTCTCTCTCTCTCTCTTTCTCCTTTTCAAATGTGTTGGATTCTTTTAGTTTAATATTTAGTTGCTGAGATGCTAGTCTGCATGGTGATAAACAGTCTAGTACTGGCATCTGAAGGTGACCTGTCAGTTCATATGGACAAATCTCCTGCTTACTGAAATGTACAAAATAAATCATTAAAGCAGGCAGGTGCTCATTCCCAGTTTTAAATCACCATAGATTTATGATTTGAATTAATGCTTCATTTGGTCATAGAAATAGATGCTGAGACAAATGATATGCAGTGGTTGGAGCTTCCATACTGTAGCCATCCTAATATTGATTACTGAGATGTCTTTGCAATCTCTTGTTTATATCAAGCACTGTCTTGTGACAGGTTGGCTGATACCAGCTACAGTGCAGATAAGAAGGAAAAATGTCCTGGTTTTTCTTTAGCGGCAACTTCTCACACAGCACAGGGTGAAGATAAATTATTTTAGCGTGGTCATTTAAAGTAAAAGCAACATAACACAGCTTTCAAAACTGTGCTGTTCTTAAGAGCAGGATATTAAAAGTGAAATGTTTTTTCACCCAAAGGACAAGGTCACATTTAAATGTAGCAGAAAGTATTTTTATTTCTGTAATTATCCTTTTAGTACTAACACATGACATCCTGGTTTAAAATAAGCTGGCTGGGATCCAAAGGAGTACACTGTCACATTCCACATCTTAAGTTCATACTTTTGCTTATTTGACCTTTCAGAAGGTGGTTCCCAAACTTTTTCTCCAGCCAGATAAGGGAGAAATATCATACATGCACTAGAACAGTTCAGGCTGGCTGTCCTATTAATAATCATTACCATTCCTTTCTTTTTCCAAGCCCTAGCCATTTTTTTAAATGGTGGGAGATATGACCTCAGAGTCTCCAGTAGAGTCCTGGAGTGGAAGCAATGCTGGCTGCCATAGTTCCAGGTAAGCCAGGAGAAAAACACATCTGATGAGTTCTCCATAGCAACAGCTCCTGCTGTGCTGGCTGATAGCTCTACTCTCTGCCTTGAGAGACAACATGCACACAAACCCAATAGCAAATTGTTTCACCAGCATCTTGTGTTGATGTGGAGTCAGGCAAGAGGGGCAAATATATAAATACGTAGTGGCATGTGGCACCTTTATAACTTATTCTTGTAAATCATATCGTTCCAATTCGCATCCTTGTGGTATTTAAGACAGCTGTCTCAGCTAGCTAAACTAATTGCACGGACTTCTAGTTTGCTTCAAAAGCAGTGCTGCATGAATCCCTGCCCCACCTCCTCATCTGAGTGGGTGGCTGATGGAGAAGGCGGAAGAGGGAAGAGGCACTGGAAGAGGTGATTGGGTAGTTGTGCAGAGGAGGCAGAGAGGGAAGCAAGTGTCACCTGATTAATGGGTGAATGTGCAGGGGAGGTGGGAGGGCACCGTGCCTGCACAACACCTGTGCAAGTGTGGCAACAAATTGGGCCAAACCTCCGAACTTAGGTTTGTGCCCATCTCTAGTCATTAACAGCATTACTTAAGTCTTTGCAGAGTAAGGGCCACAGTTTCCTTTATTGAGTCCTGTTAGGGCTTCCCCTTTTTCTAACACTATTATATTTACCCAGTGAATCCTGTCATCATGTAATACTGAAATGTTGAGCAATATGGTTTAATAATCCAGACAAATACTGAAACAGTTACTAAGACTGTTATATTTGAATCTTGGAATTAATTGTTTTGCAACAGGTTAATGTAGTATAGAACTCCTAATTTCTTATTAGAAGGTGGTCAGTTTGGAGTACATGGGTCGACACAGGTAGTTTAGGACCTGCAGTTTGTCATCCCAGTTTAGGAAAACAGTCAGTTACATCTTTTTGGATTTTAGCCACTAAGTGTGCTAATTATCGAACTCATACCTGTCAGGTTTTTTTCTTTGTTAAAGAAACAGAAAGATGCATAGCTCTGTCAAAGACAGTCTGTGCAAAGAAGAAAACTCTCAGCTGCAGATCAGCTTTGTGTGGATGCTATCGATGAAAAAAAGTCACATGCTAGGTAAAAAAGCAGAAAGTCATCAAGCTGGGTTATGTGATCTTTAAGGAAGAGGTAGTAAGGTAAAGGTAAAGGTTCCCCTTGACATTTAGTCCAGTCGTGTCCGACTCTAGGGCGCGGTGCTCATCCCCGTTTCCAAGCTGTAGAGCCAGCGTTTGTCCAAAGACAGTTTCCGTGGTCACGTGGCCAGTGCGACTAGACACGGAACGCCGTTACCTTCCCACCGTGGTGGTACCTATTTATCTACTCGCATTTTTACATGCTTTTGAACTGCTAGGTTGGCAGGAGCTGGGACAAGCGACGGGAGCTCACTCCGTCACGTGGATTCGATCTTACGACTGCTGGTCTTCTGACCTTGCAGCACAGAGGCTTCTGCGGTTTAACCCGCAGCGCCACCACATCCCTAAGGAAGAGGTACAACAATGTATTTCGGTATCCATAGGCCAGCATGATTAGGCCTTTCTGCCAATTTCAGCCCTCCATGGCATAAAAAACTACTCTGGAGGGTGTCCCAGCCCAATTATGTTTAAATAGTAAAAAAAAAAAAAAAAAATACACATCAAGTGCTACTTGGGGGCATTTTTTCAGGGTATCAGAACTGTACCAGGGCTACATGTGGGCCACTGACCACACTTTGCTCACATCTAGCAGATCAGGTCTTTGCACATAACTTGTGATAGGTGGCCAGTGTTAGCTTGGGCTGTAGTAAAATCATCTGTTTAAATCCAAGACCCGTTGCCTCTTAGGATATAAGCATTTTTGTGATATTGTGCTGCTGTACATGAGGACCTTTACAGATTATATAGTGATTAATAGCATATGACCAATAAGTTAAATATGCTAGAAAAAATAATTTTACACACACACATGCCCCCCCCAGCACACGTAAAGAATAGGTCAGAATTAGAGCAGCATAATCATTGCAGTTGAAGATTTATATGATTTTATTTACTTTATGTATTTATAAGATATATAAAGTGTTTATTACTAAAGGATTTCAAGTTACAGCTATCACAAGGTTGGGTACAGAATTGAAAAAAATATACGTTGAAATATGTCATAAAATAGCAAGTTAGAAATACAGTCTTAAATCAAACTACAAAACGTTCTACAAACAACCTAGAAATCTTAGAAACCAGTATTATTGGGTGTCGAAAACATTAGCTTTAAAATGAAACAGAAAGTTTGTTTTCCAGAGAGAGGCTATGACTTAACTCATTGCTTAGAAACACTGAAATATTGCACAAGCAAACCAGTGGCTTATAAAATGGATGGAAAAATAACAGCTGAACATTTTGCCTCACATCTCAAGATTCTTTTAAAAGGGGACTATATTCCACTAAGAATAGCCTGGAGGCTGTTGCAATCAGGCCCTTACTGTGAAAGCTGTAGTAAAACTGCAATCACATGTATGCCAACAAATACTCTTTGAAGCTTGTATTAACATTCTGCTTCAGGGGATTTCAAATCATGTAAAATTTGTGGGAGCAGTAATTTTAGGTTGGAACAAGAAGCATTTTTCAGAACCACCTGCTGGCCTGTGAAGGCTCTCCTCCAGGGCTGTGGAGGGTCTATGTCAGTGGTCCCCAACCTTTTTAAAACCATGGACCGTTGGGGGGGGGCAGGGTCCGCGCACAGGTGGGCGGGGTGCACACATGGATGGGTGGAGCACGCGTGCGCAGGTGGGCAAGGCGGGCGGGCGGGTGGGGCACACTCCTGCGCATGCACGGGTGGGCTGGGTGCAGTTGCAGGTGGGTGGGGCACACTCACGCCCATGCACAGGTGAATGGGGCGCACGCAGGGATGGGCAGGGCACCTGTGCACGGGTGGGCAAGGCGGGCGGGCGGGTGGGGCACACTCCTGCGCATGCACAGGTGGGCTGGGTGCAGTTGCAGGTGGGTGGGGCACACTCACGCCCATGCACAGGTGAATGGGGCGCACGCAGGGATGGGCAGGGCACCTGTGCACGGGTGGGCAAGGCACCCGTGTGGGTGGGCGGGCCGTGCGGGCATGCGGGCATGCATGGGCGTGCGGGCGTGCAGGGGGGGCAGGAGATCTGTCTCAGTGGCCGGGTCCTACCAGGGCCACGGCCCGATACTGGGCCGCGGCCGGGGGGTTGGGGACCCCTGGTCTATGTCTAGCAGCCATGGTCTCAACTAATGTTGCCTCAGAGATCACTCTAAATGTGCTGGAGTGGATGTTTATGTATCTGTGCACATTTAAATAAAGAAAGAAATAATGGCAGGAAGGCAGATGGAAGGGCAGGATATTCCCCCAAGAACTCATGCAGGTCTTCCAAGATTACCCTGCCACCTTTTAGTGTTTATGGTATTAAATACCTGTTGTATCCATGGATGTCCATGATACTCATTAATAACTGTGATATCCAGAGAACAAGCAGAAAGCTTCAGGCCATGTCCCACCCATAACTTCAGACCACAAGTAGTATGTTCACATCCTAAGATTGCATATGCAAAAAGTATCTGTTCCAGGATGAGTAGACAGTGCACTATCTATGCTCATCTTTGGTTTTTCCAAAACTACTGCATCCAAGTGCTACAGATATGGGCAGTTTCATCTCACAGTGGAAGGAAATCTGTTCAACAAGCTTTTAGAGTTCTAACATTCCATCCGTTGATGTTTATAAAGAGGTCTGTCCTGAAACAACTATTTAGCTTAGTATTTTACAGATAAAATGGTGGCAGAAATGTCAAGTTTCTTTGCTGCCATGGGATAAGCTTAGAGTTATCTTTCCTATGTTCAGTTATACTTACAATCAGTCTTGTGTCATTTGTTCTTTAATCATTAGGCCTCTGAATGCCAAGCAGCGGCTACAACTATAATTTCATTGAGTAATCAATTTAAGAGTGATCCTTTCAATGACGAGTCACCTCACCATTTCAGGTAGAGACTAGGGCCTTTATAGGATCACTAGCTAAGATTGTTGCATACTTAAGAAGGTGTCCTAGATTCATCAGCATGACCACTAAAGTTGTTCCTCCACCCTTGTGAAGGTTATAAGTAGCCTTATCTATCTATTATTTCCTCATTTTGAACAGAACACTAAAGCTGGAGCATTAAAAGCTTCATGTGTCGGCCTGGTATTGTTTAAGATAGGTTGATGTTTCTCACTGCCACTTTAAAATTGTGAGCTGTTTCAGATAAGGTAGCCCTTTGAAATTGCTATGCCGCCCCACCCATATTTTTGAGTTGCAGAATGGACCATCCCTATCTTGTCTTGGGTTTTCAGCACCAACTTATAGGCATTTAATAGTAATTGTCTCTTAAAATTACCAGAATAGCTAGCCGGTCAGAGAGATTTCAGTGTAGTATAATTCACCCTAGGCCCTTCGCACAGAGCTTTTAAAATCTGTTCCATCCTCAAAAGCTTATGATTTGCTGAGTCAGATTTCTTGGCCATGTGAAAGAGAATGCTCTGCTGAACATTTTCTAGACCCTGAGAATAGATCAGGTACCACTATAGAGACAGGTGTATTGTAGTAGGCGCCTAAAAGATGGGTCAGAGTCTCATCCTAGTGGGATCTACCAGGAATCTGCCACTGGGCCACCATTTAGGATTCCATTCTGTCACAAAATACTGTACACAGTTACTCCAAGTGCAGGTATCTAAGGGTCTCTACCATGAGATCACATGTAGATTAGTGGTTCAGATTTGTTATTCCTATGTGCCTTCACAAGGCTTATCTGACATGTGACTATAATTACGTTTTCAAGGTTTGTGAGGTATTTAAGCAATGGTTTTACCAGTACCAGCCCCCCAAGGAGTTTTCATATCCAAGCAAGTATCTGAACCCAACCTTCATGAGTCCTCATCTATCATTCTGTCCACTATACCACACTGGTGACTGTATACCCAGTGTGTTAAATAGGAAGTCTATGATACAGATTTTGCTTCAGTGAGGAATATGATTAACAGCCTAAGAGAAACCAACATTTTGTCAACCGGAATCCAGTTATTACTGGATTTGTGATTCCCATCTCCCTCAGCCGGTGCTCAGGGATATGCAACTATAATGTGGTAGTATTTGGGGGTAAGAGGAAGCAAAGTGACACACGATTTATAATAGCAAATCCATGCAAATCTGGACAAACAGATCAGTGAAGCTGGTACTGTGATATCAACATTTAAAATCCATATATTGAGAGAAAAAGGACAAAAATGAAGAGGACTTATAGCTACTAGGAACAGAGATGTCCTAATTTTGTGGATAGTGTTTTATTAAGATGGAAAATTACTTATTTCCACCTCAGCCATTAATGTCAGAAAAATATTATGCAAATGTTCTAAAGCATTTTCTAAGGGCCAGAGAACTTTTGCCATTACCTAATGTCTGAAGCACATATCTTGTAAACAGTGATCAACAATAGTAAATTACTTGCAAGATAGGAAATGAGTTCATTTATAATATGATCTCAAAACAGATGTTCCAAAAACAAATCTCATTGTTTAAGCTGCAATTATACTTTTTAAAAACTCCTGCTATTATTTCTTTAAGGAAATGAAGCAATCAGAAAGGCTTTAGTGTTATCTGTTTCTAAACACAGTTAGGAAGTGTAAGACTGACTTTGATAGAATAATCCACGAACAACCACAAGATGTGTTGAAAATGGAGGGGTAGTTTTGACACATTGGACTTCCTTTTTATCTGCACAAATTTACAACACTGAAAACAGCAAAATAGATGTTTCTCGTAAATCCAGATCTGTTGACTAAGTTAAATAGTTGCCTTTTCAAACATTATATTCTTTGCTCTTTTTTAAAAAAAGTATCAACGCAATTGGTTAGAAGATATTTGTCTCAAGTGACCACCGTTGAGAACAGTACAGTATTTAAATATAGTCATTTCCTTTCTCTTGATTCATGTGTCTATTTTAGAAGGAAGAATTAATTTTATGGCTTCAGGAGAGGGGAAAAAAAGTATTTGAGTCCTTGAGAAAGCAAATACAAGGAAACAGAGAGCACATGCAGGCCACTGAGCACAGCTCTGCAGTTGCACATCTGAATCTCTTCCTTGGCAATGTTAATGAACCTCAAATCCTCCCTATAATTAGATGAGGGAATTGCTTATATTTTCAAACAGATGATGCTGCTATAATGAAACGATTGACAGGGAATTTAAGACTGTCTACAGTAGTCATTTGGTTTCTATCCCCCCCCCCCCGCTTTAAGTTTAAAAAGAAGATTGGCTGTAGACTCAGGTCCTAGGAGAGGTAGTAATTTACATAGAATGCTATGACAGGTGTCCTGGAACAGTGAGGAAATAAAATGGAAGAAGGAAGAGTGATGGGCAGGTACACCACTGATTTGGGGAGGGAGGTGGTGTCCTGTTCTTCTCCTGCCTGGGTCCTTTTAAAAGGGGCCGAGACTCAAGAGATGGATCCGGATTGAGTGCACAGCTGTAACTGCTGATGAGCTAATTGCTCCTTATCTCTCAGCCCCATTCATCTTCATTTTTTACCAATTACTGAGAATTATCTGTGTTCTCAGTTGGATATGAGAGTTAATCCTTTTTGGTTAAGCTGGCAGTACTGTGAGCAGATTCCAAATCGGAGGGTGAAAAAGGCAAAGCGTGCTTTTTGAAAAAGTCTCTGTTCAATGGCAGTTTTGTTACTTCATAAGGATTCCACCCCCTTGTTTAAAAAGTTACCATTCACCATCTTTTGCTTTCCTTTATTTTGTTCATATCCCCTTTGGATGGATGTATATTTAAGTCCGTCTCTTCTCTGCTTTTATATATGTTTCCTTTTATGCATGTTTCATGGAGAGATTTTAAAAATGCAGCTTATATTAAACTTAGCAACTTCATGCAAAGTTGTATTTTAGGAGAAATTTATCTCATGACAAATGTCAGCAGATGAGTTAGATATGATATACGAGTACTTGCTCCTGTTGATATAAAAATTTAACCAGCACAGTTAGACATTGCTCGTAAGTTGTTTAAGACTTATGGCATATATTTGGCTATGATTCAGTCACTCTTTATCAACTATTTTAGGATCTCTGGGTAAAACTGTTAACACCAAGTCTTTGCAAGACAATAGTGAAAGAACCCTAGAGTGCTATACATATGACAAGCACCTCACTTTCCTGTTAAAAATGGACA
>JBAJHW010000003.1:125028573-125291073 GCA_037013535.1 Intellagama lesueurii
GGAAATTGGTCAGGGAAAGTCAGGGAAATTGGTCTGAAGTCAGGGAAAGTCAGGGAAATTGTGATTAAAATATATTCAAGCAGTGGATTTTTTACCTGCTGTTGCAAGAGCATGATCTGTTCTTGTGGCAACTGGAATAGAGAAGTAGCAGAATACAAGTAAAACTTAATGAAGACTTTTCCCAGCTCCATGTTTTTCTCGGCTCCACCCCCAACAACCAGCCTAATGTGTTTGTTGAGCTCTGTCCCTGCATGATTTCCAAGGTCTGCCTGTAGCATTTGCAAAGCAAGGCTAGTTTAAACGTTTAGCAAGATACAAATTTTAAACATCTGTTTTCATCCCTACCTGCTAGTACTGCATTTAACTTACATATAAAGATAAGTGTCGCTGAAATAGTCCAATGGAAAGGCAAGAGCCAATACAACTGGTTCCAGCGACATCGCAGGAGTTGCCAGAACGACACGAACTGCCTCCAGGACTCCGGCTCCGGATTTTGCCTTGAGGTTAACTCCTGAATCCTTTTTCATCAGTGGATATAGCCACAAGGCAGTGGAGGTTTGAAATCGGAGTTTTCCTTCTCCTAGATGGGCTGCCTTCCAAGGCTGACGAGCCCCACCTACCTGGCCTGCTATTTCAGCAACGTGGAGAGGGGGGATTTGCTGCTTGGGTAACAGCCTATCCTCCATATTATTTTACCCAGGCCTCGTGCTCTGGAGAGGACACTCCAGCTTCGCATACAGCGTCGAAACAACATGGGAAGTAGCAGTTACCGGTTATAAGTCTTTGCTCGATTGGCATAGAGCATGACGCCAGGGGCTACTTCCGACGGTGGGAGAGGTCATTGCTCCTCATTAGGTAGCTACCGCCCGCCTTAAGCTGGGCAGTCCCCAGCCAGTAAGGTGCTACCTCGCCACGGTCTGTTAACCTCACAGGGGTGGGTGGGGTTTAGGGTGAAAGCCGACAAGCAGATCGATAACCCTGCACCATGCAACAATCCTAAGAAAACGTCTGCCCTAAAGTTGGGCACCTAGAATGATCGGACAATGACTCCTGGCTTTTCTGATGACCTGCAGGAAATAGACGACGTGCGCAAGACAGCTGTCATCGACATGGAACTGAGATGGACATTGTTGCCCTGCAAGAGACGAGATTGCCAGACATGGGATCTGTCAAAGAAAAAAACTTCTCATTCTTCTGGCAGGGAAAACCATTGAATGAGATCAGGGAACATGGTGTTGGCTTTGCGGTCAGAAATACTCTGCTGAGATCCATTGTTCCACCTACTGTGGGGAGTGAAAGAATCCTGTCTCTGCAGCTCCACTCATCAGCGGGACCGGTCACCCTCATTTGTGCATATGCACTAACTCTGTCATCCCCAACATAAGTCAAAGACAAATTCTACGACAATCTGGCAGCTACTATCAAAAAAATCCCCGAGAGAGAGTTGCTGTTCATTCTCGGAGACTTTAACGCTAGAGTTGGTGCTGATCACAATTCTTGGCCCACTTGTCTAGGCCGTTTTGGCATTGGAAAGATGAACGAAAATGGCCAACGCTTGCTGGAGTTTTGCTCTTATTATGGTCTTTGTGTCAGCAATACGTTCTTTAATACGAAGCTTCAACACAGAGTTTCCTGGAGACATCCAAGATCCAAGCATTGGCATCAGCTCGATTTGATCCTCACTAGACGTTCTAGCCTTCCTAGTATTACGATCACACACAGTTACCAGAGTGCTGATTGTGATACTGATCACTTCCTGGTGTGTAGTAGAATAAAACTGCGAGCAAAGAGGTTGTATCACACGAAAAAGGAAGGAAGACCACGTATTGACATCAGCAAGACTCGCGATCAAAGAAAACTAGAGGAATTTGCCCAAGCGCTTGAGGAAACCCTTCCAGGCCCAGCTGATGCAAATGCACTTGAACGATGGGAACATTTCAAGAATGCTGTTTATAACACCGCCTTGTCCACATTTGGCAAGAAGACCAAAAAGACGGCAGACTGATTCGAAGCCCATTCGGAGGAGTTGATGCCAGCCATCAAGGATAAGAGGAGAGCTCTAGCAGCATACAAAGCCTGTCCTAGTGAGTACAACTTGCAGGCTCTTCGAGTTGCTTGTAGCAAAGTCCAACAGGCTGCCAGGAGATGTTCCAACGATTAGTGGCTTCAGCTCTGCTCTCAGATACAGACAGCAGCGGACACAGGTAACATCAAGGGAATGTATGATGGTATCAAGCAGGCTTTAGGTCCAATACAGAAGAAATCTGCTCCCTTGAAGTCTGCTACAGGCGTGATCATCCAGGACCAAGCACAGCAGATGGAACGCTGGGTGCAGCACTACTCTGAGCTATATTCCAGGGAGAATGTAGTAACCGAGGAGGCACTAAATAACATTGAGTGCCTGCCTGTCTTGGAAGAGTTGGACAGCGAACCAACTTTAGCAGAAATAAAAGCGGCCTTGAATTCCCTCACCTGGGAAGGATAACATCCCTGCTGAAGTGCTGTAGTCCTGTAAAGAGATCGTCACCACCGAGCTGTATGAAATCTTTTGTATTTGCTGGAGGGAAGGTGGAGTACCACAGGATATGAAGGATGCAAACATCGTCACATTGTACAAGAACAAAGGAGACAGGGGCGACTGCAATAACTACCGTGGCATCTCTCTTCTCAGCGTTGTAGGGAAGCTGCTTGCCCGTGTTGTGCTGAAGAGACTCCAGGTGCTTGCAGACAGAGTCTATCCAGAATCACAGTGTGGATTTCGAGCTAATAGGTCCACCACTGACATGGTATTTTCCCTCAGACAGTTGCAGGAGAAATGTAGGGAACAACGACAGCCACTCTTTGTGGCCTTCATAGATCTCAGAAAGGCCTTTGATTTGGTTAGCAGGGACGGCCTTTTTAAAATACTTCCCAAGTTTGGATGTCCACCTCGACTCCTTAACATCATCAGGTCCTTTCATGAGGAAATGAAGGGCACTGTAGTTTTTGATGGCTCAACATCAGATCCCTTTGACATCCGAAGCGGAGTGAAACAGGGCTGTGTCCTCGCGCCGACCCTGTTTGGGATCTTTTTCGCTGTCATGCTGAAGCATGCCTTTGGAACTGCAACAGAAGGTGTCTATCTCCGGACTAAATCAGATGGAAAGCTCTTTAATCTCTCTAGATTGAGAGTGAAGACCCAAGTCCACCTGAAATGCATGCGGGACTTCCTCTTCGCCGATGATGCAGGTGTTGTTGCCCACTCTGCTGAAGACCTCCAACAACTCATGAATCGCTTTAGCAAGGCCTGCCAAGACTTTGGATTAACAATCAGCCTGAAGAAAACACAAATCATGGGCCAGGGTGTGGACTCACCTCCCTCTATTACCATCTCCACACAAGAATTGGAGGTTGTTCATGATTTCATGTACCTTGGCTCAATGATCTCTGACACTCTCTCCCTAGATGTCGAGCTGGATAAACGCATTGGCAAAGCAGCTACCACGTTCTCTAGACTCACAAAGACAGTTTGGCTTAATAAGAAGCTGACGGCATATACCAAGATCCAGGTCTATAGAGCCTGTGTCCTGAGCACACTCCTGTACTGCAGTGAGTCCTGGACCCTTTGTGCACGGCAGGAGAGGAAGCTGAACACGTTCCATATGCGTTGTCTCCGATGCATTTTTAGTATCACCTGGCAGGACAAAGTTCCAAATAGAGTAGTCCTAGAAGGAGCTGAAATTTTTAGCATGTATACGTTACTGAAACAGCGACGTCTACGTTGGCTTGGGCATGTCGTGAGAATGGCTGATGGTCGGATTCCAAAAGATCTCCTGTATGGAGAATTAGTGCAGGGAAATCACCCCAGAGGGAGACCACAGCTGCGATACAAGGATATCTGCAAGCAGGATCTGAAGGCCCTAGGAATGGACCTCAACAGATGGGAAACCTTGACCTCTGAGCGTTCAGCCTGGAGGCAGGCGGTGCATCATGGCCTCTCCCATTTTGAAGAGACACTTGTCCAGCAGGCTGAGGCAAAGAGGCAATCCCGAAAGCAGCAAAATCAGGGAGCTGGACAGGGGACAGATTGTATTTGTCTTCAGTGTGGAAGGGATTGTCACTCTCGAATTGGCCTTCTCAGCCACACTAGACGCTGTCCTAAGTCTTCCATACAGAGCATGTTACCATAGTCTCGAGACTGAAGGATGCCTAACTAACTAAAGATAAGTGTGTTTTTGGGTCATGCTTGTGTATGGAATGGACGTTTTGTCTCCTTGCAGCACAGAGTTGCAAATGAGTTTTGCTGCTGTTGGATTTCACAGTCAACTAGCACTTTCTCCTCTGCACCATGCAAAGTAAATTTTTCAAATGTGATTGCTTTTTCCTGCTGGAGTTAACAGAGTACCAGCTCTCTCACCCTCTTCCCTGACTTCTCTCAAGCATAAAGCTTTCAAATGAGGGTTGTCTTCTTCTCTAGATTGCAGAAATGATCTGCAAGCATTTAAACTCCACCTCCTTTCTTGCTGCTGATCTGCTCATTATACTTTCTGTAACCAGAAAGTGTAAGTGAAACTTTTCCAGCTGTAGAAAGTTCCTACATGCCAGAAAACAAATCTGCTAACATCTTGGTGTCAGGCAGGTGGTTCTGTGTACAGCTGTATCTGAAACCACATTTTGAAGATGGCTTCTAAGAGGACAGTTTTTAATATACAGTGACTGGATTTCAAACTTCATTCTGACTTTGTTCCATGGTTATCACCAGTTGCTGGACACAAATGCAAGGGTATTGTAAAGTGTGCTACAAAACCTTTGAACTAAGTAATATGGGAATTAGAGCTGTGGAGTCTCATGTACAAGGATCATTACATCAGAAGAACCTGAAAATTAAATCAAGTCAACAGTCCATCGCAATATGTTTAGGTTCAAAGCCATGTACAAGTTCAGATAATAAAACCAGAGAGGGTGAAGAGACAGCCCCTGCGAAAACTGGAAAACATGATCAGAGTGATGAAAATGGCAAAGAATTACCCACCACACAAACTAGTATGGCTGCCTATGCAATCAAGGACTGTGTTAGGACAGCAGAGTGCCTGTGGGCTTTGCAACTGGTGATGAAGAAGAAGATGTCATTTAACTCTTGTATAAGAGCATTAGTGAGTTATTCAAGCGAATGTTCTCAGATAGATAGCACAACAGTTTCATCTTGGAAAAACAAAAGCAATGTATGTTGTTGCTTTTGGCTTGGCATCATATTTCTCTGATCTTTTACTGAAACAGCTGAAACAATGCCAAACATTTGTTATCTCTTTTGATGAAGCTTTGAATAAGATGGTTCAAAAGGGACAGATGGATTTAGTGGTTCAGTTTTGGGATGATTACTGTCATAAAGTTTCACACAGTATCTAACCAGCGTTTTTCTTCAGACTACTACTACTGATGAAGACCTTCTTCAGAAGTTTCAAGAAGGCATGTCTTTATCAGTTGCAAAATTATTACAGGTATCTATGGATGGACCAAATGTAAATCACCTTTTTCTGAGAAAACTAAAAGAAGAAATTAAAACCAACCTTGACTGTAAAGGAGAAGGAAAAGAATTGATTGACTTTGGAACTTGTACCCTTCATATTGTACATGGGTCTTTTAAAACAGGTTTGCAAGCAGTGAAATGGGACCTGAATTCAGTCTTGCACAACATGTGTTATCTGTTCAAAGATTCCTCAGCTAGGAGGGCATCATACACTGCTATGACTGGAAGCACACTATTTCCCCTGAAGTTTTGCTCAACTAGGTGGTTGGAGAATGTTAAGTGCCTTGATAAAGCT
Source organism: Intellagama lesueurii (assembly GCA_037013535.1). Taxonomy (NCBI): domain Eukaryota; kingdom Metazoa; phylum Chordata; class Lepidosauria; order Squamata; family Agamidae; genus Intellagama; species Intellagama lesueurii. Next base: position 125,034,375 of record JBAJHW010000003.1, read on the forward strand.
ATGACTGTTTTTGACAACATCGAAAAGTACGTGGAAGAAGCAAAACTCCCCCACAGTAAACCTGCAATTTGTATAAAAGCTGCAATGTAGGATCCACTCATGAAGTGCAAAATGGCTTTCATGAAAACGATTGCTGGAGATTCTACAAACATTTCAAAACCAAAAAACATTGGCACCTTTTTTGCATGAAGAACTTTGTAAGCTAATCAAGAAGCTAATGAGTCGTTGCATAAAATCGGAAAAGCCGCAAAACGTGTCTTCTGGTTATTATTATTATTATTATTATTATTATTATTATTATTATTATTATTATTATTATTATTATTATTATTATTTATTGTATTTATATCCCGCCCAATTGGTCCGATGACCACTCTGGGCGGCTAACAACATTTAAAAACAAAACAATTAAATATAAAATCAATATAAAATCAATATATAACATCAAAGTCAATTATTCAAGATGGAAAAAAAAAAGAAAAGGAAAAGGAAAAAAAAATCAAATAGTGACTGGAGGGAAGGCCTGCTTAAACATCCAAGTTTTTAGTTGGGTTTTAAAAATGCCCAGCGAAGGGTTCCCAGTTATTAACAATTGACATGAAATTGTCTGAGAACTTGCTTGACAGAAGCAAGGTTAACATTGGCTTTGCAGCAAAGAAGCTGCTGAAAGAAACTAAACTGAGTGAACATCAAGTGGCTGAGTTTTGCCTAGAGTGTCAAAACATGGTAGTAGCTGTTGTTGAAAAGTTGATTGAGAGAAGTCCTTTGAAGTTGAAGATGGTGCGTGGCCTATCAGCATTAGATCCTACTATCATTTTATACAAGCCAAATCTTGGAATCACCAGCATAGGGGCTGTTCTTTAAGCTCTACATGCAGCAAATCAGATCAATGACACAGTAGCAGAAAAATCAAAGCAACAATACGCTATTTTAACCACAGCTGCCCACAATGAGTTCAAGGCTCAATTTCAAGCATATGTTGCAAAACAAAATGATGAAGTTGGACTGGATACGTTTTACAGTGGTATTTTGATGTCCAACAAAAGTGTATCAGGCCTGTGAACTGTTGTCAGAATGTGCCTTATCCTGTCTCATGGTAATGCTTCTGTTGTAAGTGGATTTTCAGTTAATAAGTCAATGTTAATTGAGAACTTGCATGAAGAAACTGTTGTCTGTCAACGTCAGATTTACAATGCTATCTTGATCTGTGAAGGACTTGCATCTGTTGTAATTTATATGAATCTGTTGTAGTCAGTCAGGCTTGCTCATGCACGCTACACAGAGCACTTGGAGGCTAAACACCATAAGCAACAAGAAGAAATTCAGAAGAAAGAAGAAAAGAAGAAACTTTAGGGACAAATAAAACATCTTGAAAATGCTAAAAAAAGACTGAGAGAAGAAGCCAAAATGGAAGAGGAAACAATTGATGAGAAACTAAAAGAGTTACAAAATAAAAAGAGAAAACTGTAGAAGTGATAGATTTATATATTAAATTTTATTTAAGATATAAATGTATTTAAATTGTATTCTAATTTCTAACTTGATTATTACTGCAATTTCAAAACAATAAGTTTTGTAATGTGGCTTCAGAGTAACCATTTTAGATAGAACGTTTATATAATTTTTAGTGTACCTTTAAAACAATAACAAAAATGTTATGTCATTTGTTAGCATTCAGAGTTTACTTGAATTGAAGTTTGTATCTTGGTGTAATTTTTCGTGCAGTTGCAAAATAGATGTTGGTGCAGTTTGTGTTGAAAGAAGCTGATATTAAATCTCTTTGACAAATATTTTTGCAGTTGAGACTTGTAAAGTTGTAGAGTGGAACATTTCATTAAGACTTGCATTAATGCAACACAACCTATTCATTTTTTAACTTGTGGTTATATTTGAATGGTGGTCAGGGAAAGTCAGGGAAATGAAAAATAAAATTTCAGTGGCAACTCTGGATGAACAAAATTACCGTATTTTTCGCTCCATAAGACGCACCTCTCCATGAGACGCACCTCATTTTTAGAGGAGCAAAACAGGAAAAAAGTTAGGAACAGTTAGGAAAAAGCTGTGGAGGAAGGCCAGGTAAGCTCCCGGAGGTCTACGGGTGTGTGTGTGTGTGTGTGTGTGGCGATTTCGGCCCGCTGGGCCCGCGGGGGGTGGGTGGAGGACGGCTGGGAAGGGAAGGTGGCGATTTCGGCCCGCTGGGCCCACTGGGGGGGGTGGAGGATGTCTGGGAAGGGAAGGTGGCGATTTTGGCCCGCTGGGCCCGCGGGGGGGAGTGGAGGACGGCTGGGAAGGGTCTGGGAAGGGAAGGGAAGGTGGCAGTTTTGGCCCGCTGGGCCCGCGGGGGGTGGTGGTGGAGGACGGCTGGGAAGGGTCTGGGAAGGGAAGGGAAGGTGGCGATTTCGGCCTGCTGGGCCCGCGGGGGGTGCAGAAAGGCCGGGTAGGGTCTCGGAGGGGTACTGCAGGCATCGGTTTGGGCCTTCCTCCACCACCGCGTGGGCCCACCGGGGCCGAAACCGCCATCTCCCTTGCCTTCCCAGACCCTTCCCAGCCGTCCTCCACCCCCCGCGGGCCCAGCGGGCCGAAATTGCCACCTTCCCTTCCCAGCCGTCCTCCACCCCTCCGCGGGCCCAGTGGGCCAAAATCGAGTTGGGCCTTCCTTGGGGGAAAGGGGAAAAAACTGGATCTGAAGCTGGCTCGCTTATCCTCCAGAATGTGCCATTTGGGGGCCTTAGTCTAGATACATTTAGTGGAAGCACCTAGAGCAATGGGTTTTCACCTACAGAGCTATCGGACTGCCAAGAGAACTCTTTCCCACTTTCAGGTGCAGCAGCAGGGGACCCCTCTGAATCCCCAGGATACAATCTTCCAGCAATCAGCATCAAGGAACTTGAAGGATTGCAGTGTTAATTACTGTTCTAGTTTGATGAGCTTCATGTATTTTCATAAAGTATAATTCCTAATATAATATTTATTTATAAGATTTTTTAGCCGCGCCATTACCAGTGGTCTCTGAGCGGCATACAACAATATTAAAACTTTAAAAACATTAAAACCATTAAAAATAAGCAATATTATAATAATATCCTATATTAAAAACAATAATTAAAACATTAATATTAATAAATCCTGCTGCTCATATGGCCAGCTAAAGAATACTATTTAATTAAAATGCTGGCTAAACAGATATGTCTTTGCCTGGTGCCGAAAAGCCAAAAGTGTTAAAGCCAGGCGGATCTCTATAGGGAGGGCGTTCCAAAGTTGGGGGGCAACAGCTGAGAAGGCCCTATTTCGACATGCATCCCCCTCACCTCTTTCAGGGATGGCACCTTCAGAAGGGCCTCCTGGCCTGATCTTAGAGGATGGGTAGGCTCGTATGGAAGAAGGCGGTCCTTTAGGTAACCAGGTCCTAAGCCGTTTAGGGCTTTATATGTCAAAGTAAGCACTTTGAATTGGGCCCAAGCAGCAACTGGCAGCCAGTGTAAATTTTTCAGAACTTGTGTGATATGAGTCCGTGCGGTGGCACCATTTACCAGCCGCGCATCCCGGTTCTGTGCCAGTTGCAGTCGCCGGACCGTCTTCAAAGGCTGCCCCACGTATAGCTCATTGCAGTAGTCCAGTCTGGTTGTTACCAGTGCATGTGTGACTGTTGCCAGGCTCTGCTCATCCAGGTAAGGGCAAAGTTGATATATTCTCTGCAGCTGTAAGAAGGCACCCCTGGACACCGAGTCCACCTGGGCTTCCAAGGTCAGACCCGGGTCAAGGAGCACCCCCAAGCTGCGGACCCTGTCCTTTAGGGGGAGTGTAACCCCGTCTAGGGCAGGGAAATGGCCCTTTAACCTATCTGGTGGAGCACCTACCAGCAGCACTTCCGACTTGTCTGGATTGAGCCTCAGTTTATTGACCCTCATCCAGTCCATTATCGAGTCCAGGCACGAGTTCAGAACGGCGACTGCCACACCTGGATTGGTAGAGAATGAGAGGTAGAGCTGGGTGTCGTCAGCATATTGCTGACTCCTCAGCCGAAACCTCCGAACAACCTCCCCCAGCGGTTTCATGTAGATATTGAATAACATGGGGGACAGTATAGAGCCCTGAGGAACCCCATGACACAACCGCCATGGATCAGAGCTACTGTTCCCCAGCACCACCTTCTGGACACGATCAGCAAGGTAGGAGCGGAACCATCGTAAAATGGTGCCTCCCATTCCCATCCCAGCCAATCTGTCCAGAAGGACACCATTGCCGATGGTGTCGAAAGCTGCTGAGAGGTCCAGGAGAATCAACAGGGATGCATTCCCCCTGTCTTTCTCCCGGCAAAGGTAGTCAAACAGGGCGACCAAGGCAGTCTCCGTCCTATGGATCTAGATAATCCGTTTCATCCAGGAGAGCCTGGAGCTGCTCAGCCACCACACGTTCCAACACCTTGCCCAGAAAAGGGAGGTTCGCTACTGGTTGGAAGTTGATCACTAGACCTGGGTCCAGATTAGGTTTTTTTTAGGAGTGGGCGAATCACTGCCTCCTTTAACGGGGCGGGGACCACTCCCTCTCTTAACGAGGAGTTGATGACCTCCGGGATCCAGGTGCAAACTCCCCTGGCAGATTCCTTTATTAGCCATGATGGGCAATGGTCGAGATGCTTATAAATGTAGTTCTGTAGCTGTGTAAATGTGTAGTGCCAGGGATGAACTTTGGTCACATGAACCAGTGCCTTTGCTTTTAATATCATAGCTATTGTCTATGCTGCTTGCCATAAAGTCACACTTACAAGAGTGATACAAATGGTAACAGCAACTGTGAATGTGTTTGAAGTTTTTATATGGGAAAGCTGCATCCAAATTAAATGATACATTTTGAAAGTCCATATGTTATTTCATAGAATCATAGAAAAGTGAAGTTTGCTTCCTCAGAATGTCGTCGAGCAGAGCTGTTTTGGGTGGTCTGGGATCTTCTTCAACCGGGAAATCCGGTGGAGGGCCCAGACCGCTCATCAGCTTGCTGTGATGAGTTTGTAATTCATTTTGAGGGGGAAATCGCTCAGATTCGCAGTGGGTTGGACTCCCCCATTAGTGCAGAATCAGAGGATGTGTCCAGTGTGCCATGCTTAGGTCAAGTATTAATGGATGAGTTTCAATTGTTGAGACCTGAGGATGTGGACAGGGTGCTTGGATCTGTCCGTTCTACCACCACTCTGCTCGACCCTTGCCCATCTTGGCTAATTGGAAGATCTGCCAGGGGGGTTCGCACCTGGGTCCAGGAGGCCATGAACACCTCTTTGAGAGAGGGAGTGGTCCCTACTGCCTTGAAAGAAGTGGTAATTCGGCCACTCCTTAAAAAGCCTAGCCTGGACCCAGGGCTGGTGGTTAACTACCGACCAGTGGCGAACTTCCCTTATTTGGGTAAGGTGTTGGAGTAGGTTGTGGCCAGGCAACTCCAGGCACTGCTGGATGAAACGGATTTTCTGGATCCATTTCAATCGGGTTTCAGGCCGGGCTTTGGTACAGAGACTGCCTTGGTCGCCCTTGGTCTATGACCTTTGCCGGGAGAGAGACGGGGAGTGTGACCCTGTTGATACTCCTGGACCTCTCAGCGGCTTTCGACACCATCGACCATCGCCTTCTGGATAGGCTGGCTGGGTTGGGAGTTGGGGGCACCGCTTTACGGTGGTTCCGCTCCTTCCTGACTGACCATGTCCAGAAGGTGGTGCTGGGGGACAGTTGCTCTGCCCCATGGTGTTTATGTCATGGGGTTCCTCAGGGCTCAATACTGTCCCCCATGCTGTTTAACATCTACATGGAACTGCTGGGAGAGTTCATCAGGAGGTTTGGGCTGAGGAGTCAGCAATATGCTGATGACACTCAGCTCTACCTCTTGTTTTCCACCAATCCAGGTGAGGCAGTTTCTGTGCTGAACTCGTGTCTGGGCCTGATAATGGACTGGATGAGGGTTAATAAATTGAAACTCAATCCAGACAAGACGGAAGTGCTGTTAGTGGGTGCTTCGCCGGACAGGCTAGAGGGCCATTTCCCTGCCCTGAATGAGGTTGCACTCACCCTAAGGGACAGGGTCCGCAGACTGGGGGTGCTCCTGGACCCCGGTCTAACTCTGGAAGCCCAGGTGGACTCGGTGGCCAGGGGTGCCTTCCTTCAGCTGCGGAAATTATACCAGCTACCGCCCTACCTGGACGAACAGAGTCTCATGAAAGTTACGTGTGTACTGGTAACATCCCGTATAGATTACTGCAATGCGCTGTATGTGGGGCTGCCTTTGAAGACGGTCCAGCGACTTTTTATCTTTTTATTGCTTTTAAATTGTTGTAAGCCGCCCAGAGACCTTTGGGTAGTGTGGGCGGCATATAAGTTAAATAAAATAAATAATAAAAATAAAAGTTGGAAGGGACCTACAAGGCCATCAAATCCAACCCCCTGCAGGAATACAGTCAAAGCATTTAATCTATGATGTCTAAAATAGCAGCCACGGTTGTACACAATCAAGATTGGGACTGCACTGCACGGAGATAACTGCAGTTCTCCCCCATCCAACCACTGCCACTTTCATGATGAAAATTTCCCTTCCCTCCCAAAATTGTTACTTGCCCTGGGAAAGAGGGTACCGTGGACACCAGTTTTTGTTGGACTGTCTATAGCACAGTTGAAATAACTTAAATATTTGCTCCGTGCACACTATGGTTCTGATCTTCCTCAGGCCTTCTTGTGGCTGCGACTTAAATAGCAACAGTAAAAAAGAATGTTCACACATGTATTATTTTTTTCACCTCATATTGCCTTCAGACTAGAGATGGGAACAACTCACCATTTTGGCGAGTCATCCTACTTCATGAGTCGTCAACTTTTGATGACTCACGAAGCACGAAGTTGCCCCCATGAAGCGATGAATAATGAAGTTATTCGTTGATTAGTGTGGGGGTTATTTAAAAAAACGCCCCTGCCCCCCCGCTGCCACTGCCACCCCCTCGCCGCCATCACCTCACTGCCGCGCCACCCCTGCCTCTCTCCACCCCCGCCGACACCCCCTTACCGTAATTGTCGCCGCCACTGCCGAGGTCTCCATCAGGCCTCTGCAGCAACGGCATGTAAAAAGGGAAACTGGCTGCCCTTTGCAAAGATGGCGGCTGCGGCTTCATCTAGGGTAGGGAAGCTGCAGCTGCACCCTTTGCAAAGATGGCAGCTGCAGCTTCCCTACCCTAAATGAAGCCGCAGCCACCATCTTTGCAAAGGGCAGCTAGTTTCCCTTTTTACACGCCATGGCTGCGGAGGCCTGATGGAGACCTCGCCAGCGGTGGCTGCGATTACGGTAAGGGGGGGTGGGGGGGCTAGGGTAGGGAGAGGAAGGGGGTAGGCTGTGGGGGTGGGTGGGTGCCTATCGGCCTGCTGATCAGTTGATCGGCGGCCGGTAGGCAGAATGATTTTTTTTTAATTACGAAGGATGAATAAAATGGGAAAATACTCGTCAAGCCGTTTTCGTCGGGACTTAAAATTTGATGAATACGGATCGATGAATATTTAACAAATCGGCTATATTCGTCAAAAAAACTGATCCGTTTTTATATTTGTCCCCATCTCTACTTCAGACCACAGAAGAGAGAAATGGTTTAGTATGCTGACAAAAACAATGTGCTTTGTACTTCAAGGGTGCAAAAACATTGAGAACAAGAACAGTATCTCAAAACTCCATTAAGACTAAATATTATTTCTGATTTTCCATTATTCCAGACATGCTTTTTATTTTACCCTCATTTCTTCTATATAGTTTGTAGCGAGAAATAAAATACCTTGAGGTGCTATTCTGAAGAACAATTCAGTCAGATGGTTGGCATTGCTTTAGACGTCTCATGGTCTCACATCATGATCTACCCTCTGGCATTTCCTACAGTTTCCTTATCACTGTCACAGAGGGGGGAAAACCTTATAAATTATATATTCAAAATATGTTTTCTCAGCTTCTGTTTGGTTTTCAGATACTCTCAGTGCTTGTTCTAAGACATGCTCTTGAGGCCTTTGAAAAGTATCAGAAACTAACACCATTTAACCCACAAGAAATAAACTGATGTTTAAAACAGACCATGAAGGGGTATCGATAAGGAAAACAATTCTGTGTTGTTAATACTATTTAATAGCTGTCACTTTCTTAAGAGTTTGGTTGATTTTTATAATTTTATACTCATTTTAAAATGCCAACACAGACGATTATAATAACAGATCTAGCAACAGAAATCATTTGAAACAACACAGTTTTCCAACTGTGGCCAGAATTCTATTGCACAATTATTACTGGCATAATCACAATGGTGTAATGGACACAATAAGTTGCTACTAATTAACTAGTTGTTGGCATTTGTAATAATGTGCTGGTTGCACAATTTGACATGTGACTAAGAATGCAAGCAGCAGCTTGTTAATTAGTAGAAACTCATTCCCATTACTTATGCAGTTACACTTGACAGTGGCATAAATCCACAAAAGAACTTTGGCCACTGTTTTTAAAAGTATTCCTCTCTGTTCGTGCAATTTATCTTAGAAGACAGGCAAGTTAGCCTCGAATTTATTTTTCCCCTCCTAGTCATGTGCATGCTATACTTATTGGCACAGTGAACCACAGTTGCAGAGTATGAATTTTTGTAACCTAAACTGAAATAAAAGCAAAGTGTCCTGCTTATAGTGCTTAAAGCACTCTCTGAGCAGTTTACAATTGAATTCAGTTATTCAGGCTACACATCCCCCCCCCCCCCCCCGAGCTGGATACTCAATTTTATCAATCTTGGAAGGATGCAAGGCTAAGTCAACCTTGAGCCAACTAGCTGGATTGAACGCAGGTTGTGAGCAGAGTCTTCACTGTAGTACTGCAGTGTAACCACTGGCCACAAGGCTCACTGAGTTGTAAAGGACAACCACTTACATAGTCAGACCTGTTCTTTCTCTCTTAACTCCATGCCACTACCTGCCTAATGACAAGTCATTTTCAAGACTGCGAATGCCTTGTATATTCTGGAGTGAGGTCTGCTAATATTGAAGCAGTTGAGTGCAAAATTCTTCTTTATGGATACATGCTACTTATTTTGGTACTGAGCTGTGCATGCACAAATGTCTTGTATTGATACGTTTACTAGATAGCATGTTACACTTTTGTTATGCACACACAAAACCTCAGGACATTAGATTATACAGGTGTGGTTGACATTTTAAGAGCCCCCAAAAAGTTCACTTTGGTCCATAGAGGTAGGTGGAATAACAGGCAGAAGAAATACAACCTATGTGAAATAGCAGTCAAATGACCAAATGATTGATTCAGCATAATATCCATGCCTTCTCAAGGCTGATCACCGTTCTGCACTTTGGAGTATAGAATATGGGAGCCTGCAAAAATCTCCCAATCCCACTTCCAGATTCCTGGTAGCTGAGTTTAGGATCCCCAAGGGATATGTAACCTTTACTCTGCCACATCCAGATGGTAAGGCTTACCGTTTTATAATTTAGCAAATCTGTTGAGGCCCTTTTTCTTTAAGTTATACACCAAATTTTGTGTTTCCATTCCTGGATAGAGGGATTGGATTCATCTGATATTGAACTTGTACTCTGTTGGTGGCAAACTGTGCAATTTTAAGCATGTTGACACAGAACTTCAGGCCACCACTGCCTCACTAAGAAGTAATATATTTATTGAAAACAAAATGAGAACAAATAGATTATTGCTAGATGCTGTGGGCAGCTGTCTATTTTAAAAACACAAATAATTCCTTCTATGGAAAAATAATGCAAAATTCATCTCCTTGCACAAAACTCCCAAATGAAAAACAAAACAAAACTGGTGGACTTTTAACTGGATGTCGTAATCTACTCACTCCTCTATATATTTCAAATTTCAGTTGTTTCTGATGTGAAGATGCTATGCTTTGTGGGATAAATGTGGTCTTTCACATTTGGGGCTGAGAGTCTGTCTCCGCCTTGTACTCGATTTCTTGGTCAGGTTGCTTGTCTCTGGTCCTCATTTGCCTTTTGTAAAATGAGTGTTGGAGCAAAAGCCAAACAAAACAAAACAAAACAACTCACAGTGGATGAGAGAGAGAGAAAGAGAGAATGTATTTTGAAACACATCCCACCTCTGCCTTGTAATTAGGTCCTTGGGCAGGCTTCTCTCTCTCTCTCTCTCTCTCTCTCTCTCTCTCTCTTTTGCCTTGTCAGTCTGTCTATTGAGACATGGGCATTTTATGTTCGGCCATGTCTACTGTCACAGCAGTTTTGTTAATGGTGTGCCCCAACCAGGGACCAGTTTATGAGAGTGCCCACAGCATATCCTCAAAATTGCAAATAGGCTCACTGGCCCCCAAAGCTTAGGGGCCCATTTCTGTTTTTTATTCAGTATTTAAACATTAATTATTAACTTACTTCCCTGACAATAATATTGTTGATGATGCTAGACAACTTTCTAGTAAATGTTTGATGGTGTTACTTATTCATAAGATAAATGAATTGTGAGATGTCTGATTGCTTGATGATGTACTCATTTAGTTGTTCTCCCCCCCCCCCACTAATCTCTGTCATGTTGGATTTACAAATGGAACAGAGTGACCTTTGAAATGATGATGGAAATGAAGAGATGAACACAACTTGAAAGGACAAACCAATTAATATAAATGTGTTGCACATAAAACTGATTTGAGTCCATAGCTATCTATGTAAACCTTTTCAATGCTAACAAGAAGAAAGAGCAAGGGAATGATGCGATGTAGGCAAGGCACAGTGCATGTTTTTAAATAAACTTCTCTATAAATCCACCCATCATTTGTGCATGCCACTAAAGAAAAAGTAGGATATTTTATGCTTTATTTCAGCTGAAAAAATAGATATGAAAAATAAAAGATATACCACATATCTGATTTTTATATTTGTAGAAAATTTGAAATCATACAGGCAATTGATAATTTATGCACCTATAGGGAAATCCAAGAATTTATTTGCTTACTCAGGGCTTGTGTACACAGGATCAATTGGAGCAGGCTGGAGCAGGCTAAATAGGGTCACTTATTGTTTGGGAGAAGTCTGGTATGCCATTTGGTGCAATCCTTGTACTTAGATGGCATACATACCTGAAGGGTCCCTATTTGGTCTGCCTCCCTGTTGAAAACAACAAAAACAAAACAAAAAAACCCATCCTTGCCTGCTCTCGTCTCTTTCTGCTTCCTGAAGTAAGTTTTCAAGGTTTTAATTTTTTTTTTCTAACTGGTATAGTGCATCTGTGCTCTCATAATAGACTTTAAAAAAAAAAAAAATCCTTCTGCCCCTCCAGGGAGGAGCAGAGGAAGTCTTTAATTTCCCAATATTCTGAATTGGCAAGCTGTCTTCCCAAGCTACTTAACAATATTGGAAAATTGAAAGCAGAAGACAAATTTAAACCCACATGCTCCACTTTGTTTCATTTCCAGTGATCACATGTGGTGGAAAAAAACAAAAATGGAGCAATCCTACCCACACCAAAAAAGTAGTGACTGCTGACAGGGACCCAGAAAGGGGCTGGTAGGAACACTCTTGAGGATGGGCTAGATCCAGTTGCCAGAAAAAGGAGCAAATCAGCCCATCCCTGCAGTGGATCAAAGAGCAGGCCAAATGCCTGTCTGATTGCACCCTTATTTAAATATTTTGTTCTCTTTATATCGTATCCTTCATAAAAAAAATATCATGGAGGGTGACAATGGTGCTGAAACAACCAACAATGAGTAAGAACTCATAATCAGAGACTCATTGCAGGGGCAACTGTTCTCATACATGGCCAGTGAGCAGATGGGCTTTAGATCAGTGCCAAAATGTCAGTAAAGTTGGCATGAGATGTATTTCTTGAGGGAAAGCATGCTAAAGTTAGTGCACTATCACATGATGACATCATGGGTATCCATGGGGACACTCCCTCCTGCAATCCTAGATTAATTTATCTATAGCATACAGGTGCCTATCAGTCCAGTCAGCAAAATGTTTAGAGGGACCAGTCCTACTGAGACTCCACCTGACAAACCCAGACTTTCTACACTGTTCTGAAGACAAGGTTCGCTTGGCCAGCAGGCAGCTCTGATGAATGCTACATGTTCAGATCTAATATGAAGAGTGGCTGATAAGATAGGACAAATAAAACTAACACCCCAACCTTCTCTAGAATCCCCTATTCTGATCAAGCTTAGCCATTTCTTTTCCCTCTTTAAAATATACTCTTTGTAGACCCAACCACTGTTCTCTACACTAAGTTCACCAGTGTTTCTAAGGTGAAGGGAGTCATTTTAGAATATTGTGATCCTTTTCACAACAGTTGAAAATGTTAATGCAAAAAAATATGTTAAAAATATTTAAATATTTAAGGCAAAAAGATTAATCCAGTACATTCTTAACTACTGCATGTATTCATCCAGTGTTTTCCCCTAGAGAACATCTGCTGAGCAACGAGGAGTCTGGAGAGGCAAGGTTTCTGCTCACATGTAGGCTCTCTGCAAGAGCGCAAATCCTGTAAAATTTGGCTTCTTGCCTGTGTGCAGCAATTTGTCCTCTTTAGACATGCTGCATGCTCTTAGTGGTGCTGAGTTTGGTCACAATTTAATAGGACCTACACTGCTTTACCTCTTTCCTGAAAAAAATTATATCATCCCACTTGATGATAGGACAAGACCCATTCCTGATCTAAGACCACGGGCAGGATACTTCTAGTAGACGTGTTCCTTCACAAGTCGCAAGCCATTTAGGCCTGTATAAAGGCACCATCAGTACTTGCTATTTGTTCTGTAAAACATACAGGCAACCAGTAGAGGTCTTTCAGGGTCATTCTTATCCCTGGCAGCATCCTGGCAACTGCATTTTGCACAGGTTGTAATGTTAAGATAATTTTCAGCAGAAACCCCATGTAAAGCATATTACGGTATTCTGAGGGAGAGCTTATCAGAGCATGTGGAAGTGTGATGCAGCTGTTTTGCATGAATTGTCATAGCACGTTTGTTGAAATGGCACAAAAGTACTCCATTCAACTACTTGGCTAAACTGGGTGGAGAAGTATCCTCAGCACATACACCTTTTATTTCAGAGGGGAGTAATTTCCTCATTCCTTTCTATCTCTCTGGAGCAGGGGTGGGCAATTAATTTCTATAGGGGGCCACATGAAAAATCTGAACTGTGTTCGGGGGCCGAACCAACTTTACTTAAAAATAAAATGAAACAGTGATGTTATGATTGTTTTTATTTTAAACTTGTTAATCTTCACAAATACTAAAGAGGTTTTTTGCAGCATGTTAAAGATAAGCAACTGATCAACTTTAGACAAAAAGCTATAAATGGTTTTGATGTCCGGCGGGCCGGACAGGAGCGGCTCGCGGGCCGTATGTGGCCCTCGGGCCGCACTTTGCCCAGGTCTGCTCTGGAGGATACATATGGAATACAAAACACTAGAAGAAACAGAAATGTATTCCATTTTAACCATATACTAAAGAACATCAAATATGTACAAAAGGTTGAGAATATTTTGTTCTTGTGCATTTTGTTTATTCATCCTACACAATATTTTTCTTGCAGTGAAAATATTCTCCAGCCATGTCATTCTTGCAGGTTTTATTCTCCAGTTCTAGGGTTAATTGTATAAATGCACACACCTGTGCTGTGAGGGAAATGTGCACAACACAGGCTGAAGCATCTGGTAAGCAAAAAACATAGATTCTCAATTTATGGATAGTAGTATTACTACTTCACTTGATCTAGGCACTATACTTGTGTCTGTTCAGCCTAGTATTGCAGTGGTTTTTTTTTTTTTTTTGCTATTTATTGCACTGACGACTCATATTTAGCTGGTGATGTACTAAGATCCTTTGATCCTTTTCACACACAGTGTCATCCATTCTGTATTTGAGTACGTATCTGGTTTTTTCCCTGTCTAAATGTAGGACTTTACATTTTTCCCTCTTAAAATGCATTTTGTTTGCTTTGGCCCAGTTCTCCAATCTGTTAAAGTCATCTTGAATCCTAATTCTGTCTTCTGTCGTGTTAAATATTTGGAGTCAGACAGGCAGACAGATGGACAGATAGAGTGTGATGCAGAATAGTGGTTCACAGCCTTTGACTGGTCAAATGTTTTGGACTTCAACACCCAGAAGCCGTATCAAGTATAACCAGTAGCTGGTTATTCTGAGAGTTAGTATTTGGAGGACAACGGGTAGAACTAGAAAACATCCCAGATTCTTTCTTTTACTACACATTGCAGGGAGAGACAGTGGGCTTTTTTTTTTTCAGATAAGGATGCAAGCAAGAGAAAGGCTGGGTAAAATATTTTAAATATAACTAAATAAATAAATATCATCAGTATATTCATTCCTTCTCTCCTCTGAGATTGGTCTAAATAATTCTCATTTTATAAAAAATTCTACAATTATTTTTCTTCTGGACATTTTTTCTTTTGCATGATGCTTTTAATTGATTTTTTAAAAGTCGTATCATTTTAAAATAAAATATTCTCGTCCTTGAATGTTTAAATGGTTTATTTATTTCTTCTGCAGTTGCCCTCTAAAGGTAAAACCCTTTATCATTCTTAGATCAATACATCTATCTTGGATGTTCTTGTTTCAAAATTTACAGGATCTTTATCTCTCTGTTTCTATCTCTCATCTACTTATTTTGTCCCCTAAAAATAAAATTTCTGTTCAGTGCATCTTACGAACATTGTGCACATGTTCTCCTCACAGGTTTAATTACTAAATATGATCAATTTAATAGAAAGACTTCAAAATATCATTATTGCACTGAAAGTAGGAGGGTTGGAAGGAAAGACAAGCTTGACATTTTAAAACACTTGAATTAGACAAAGTTTCAGTACTAATTGATTTTTAAAAGAGTTCCCTGGAAAAGTGAACTCTGAAATGTTTGGAAGTGCCTTGGCTGCATTCCAGAACATTTACTACAAAGCATAAGTAGACAGTTTTGCTGCCACTGAAAAGATGCGTTCTATGCATAGGCTGTTCTAATTTAGTATCCCAGCTGTACACTGACATATCATGCTTCATACATTTCTTGTATTTTTTGGTTATTAGATATTCATGTAACTCAAAGTAAAACACTGAATGTCAGGACTCCATCCAGAGGCCACTTGCTTTTAAGTCCATAAAACAAGATGTAGATTAATCTGTCAATTCTGCATTAGTATTGATTTCATTATTTTAAAAAGTAGTGGATGTACCCTGTACAGTGTCCTTGCATTTAAAATCTTTGAAGCAAATTCCAACATAACTGTTCAGCTGAATAGTTGACAGCAACCAAAAAGGCACTAGTGCATGGGCATATATACTTTAAATCAAATTAAAATCAGTACGGTTTAGCGTACTGAATCTGATCTGGATTGTGAGTTTGTGTGTGTTACACTACAATCCTGTGCATACTCATTCAGGAGTTAATATTGTTGAAGTTTTCGATATAAATAGGATCATAATGTGTGTTTTCTTAGAATTCTTTGTTTCTTGACTGTAGTTGAAATAACAGATTTCCTGTTTTGTAGTGTTGTGCATGTACTCCTGATTTTCTTTTGTCACTACTCTCTCCTGTGCACATGCAAAAATGAGAGAGGAGGTTCCAGGGGTTAGAGTGGAATCTCTAAAAAAGAAAAGAAAAAAGAAAAAAGTGGAGACATATACTAAATATTACTATACTTTGTGCATTATATGTAATAAATGTATGACATGCAAACTGAGAATAAGCAGATGGGGAAAGTGTTTCAGATGTAGCAGGGAAGTCCCACAATTATGCTTTCTGACTTTTAGATCTGTCCTGCTGAATTCTGTCACAATAAGCCGGACATTTAATCAGTTTAAAGATTCATAATACACCAGTGCAGACTCTGCAGTGTAGTTCAGAACATTTGAACAGAAATATGTTCTTGTTTTTTCAACAGTAAAGATTCAAACTCCAGCCCATCAAGTTGAGAGGAAATACCAAGTATGTCTTGGTAATATAATTTATATGCATAGAATGCAAATCTCACACCATTCAATTACTTCACTGTAACTCAAGTGTAAGTGATTTGAACTCTGTGTGCATATAATTGGTGGACTTTTTGAACGCATCTTTATTATGTCCCATAAGGGTTCCCTCATTGGGAGAAAGGTGGCCTGTAAATAAAACAAATAATAAACAAATAAATAAGATTCTATTATTAAGAAGAACCAGAGCTTGAAAGGAGAACTGCCTGCTTGGGCACTGGGAACTGTTATACAGTATAAACCTCTCAGTTCTATAGAAACCAGGAGTCCTGTCCACCTAAGCTCCAGGTTGTTTCGGCTTAGCCTTGTATCTTGTTCTTAGTGCTCTGGTCTGACTATTAATGCTTCAATTTGAGAACCATTGAATCCATGTGATTTACACAATTGTTGACTCACTGAAGTGCCATTAATTCTCTTTCTAGGTATTTCTCCCTTCCTTTTTTAATCTACAGTACAAGCTGCATGCTTTTCTGTCAGATGTCCAGCTTGCTTGTACACTTTTTGCTTTTTTTGTTTGTCCCTTCTGGTATCTCTGCTTCAGTCTCCTTTGGATGGATTCCTAAGCTTCAGCTTTGACCTATGATAAGTTCTTTCTCTGGACTGATCCTCTACTGTTGTGTTAATGCAGCTCTGTTTTGTAGGTTTTCCACAACCCATTTTCTCCCTCACTGCTTCATTTTGACTCAAACTCTGCCAGGCCCCAGGTACATGCCTTGCTACAGCCATGCGGTCATGTGTTTAAAATATACCTAGCAACATTAGAGACTTTGAGTGTAGTCCTTAACCAGGGTGTTAGTTTAGCTCATGTCTACGTTGGAAGGGAATCAATCAAAAATAAATTTAGATTAATATTAACACACTGACCTGAAGGACTATGCAAATACCTTGGCCTGGCCCAGGAACTTCTGTCTTTTATTTTCTAACCTACATATCCAATATTCAGAAGTTTTATGTAACTCATTTTCCATTTAAACAGTTGGAAGAATTACTGTGTATTTTGTGAACATGGAATAAGAATACAAACAGGCTCTTCTCAATTTTTTTTAAAATTACTCTAAGTAACTGGAAGTGGTTTACCTCCAGTGAGTCAGAGGCAGCTGAAAGCAAGGGATTGGGATCAGGCTCAGCTGGCTTGGAGGACAAAGACAGCTGGGAAGACAAAATCTCCTTTGCATCATATCTGGAGTCCTGAGCCTGTGGCCACAGCTGACACTAGTGCCTCAGCCCATTTCTCTCCTCCTTGAATGTTATACAAATGTTTACATTGTTAGTTTTGCTGATAAAATGTAGGAGTGCCGGCACCAAAAGAGTCTGAAACCCTAGTAAAGGGCTATTGGTGACTGAGAACTATGATTTATCCATGTGTATGACATTTCTAGGTGACTCTGCTTGTGTGTATTTGGATCAGATTCTGATATACTTGCAGATGAATTTGATTCCATTTGAAGCATGTAGCTGTTCATTTTTCTTTAGGCTATAGTCTGTATGCTGTAGTTCTATGAATGGTGAAACACAGAAGAGCTCTAGTGCAGTTGGTTGAATGCTCTTCTGTGTCCTCAGATCTTAGTGTGCATTTCTTCTGGGGGAAAAACTTGGCTACTATTAGCGGTTGAACTTTTCTGGCTCAACTGTTGGTTCCAGGACTGTTAACGGTATTATTTTCCTTCAAAACACATGCATGGAATTCTTACATATTTGAAACATATTTTTTTTTTCTAATTTGTTATTACAGATAAGTTTTCATTGGTTAATTCTTGTTCCTAATTCTTGTTCTAACTCTTGATTTGAAAGAATTACAGCACATAAGTTGACATATTTTTGCCTGATTATCAAAATAAAAAATTTTAGCTAGGGGAAAATGGGTTCTGCTGTTATTCTGATCACATAAGGCTCTCTTTAATTGGTCCTTAATAAGCTTGGTTTAACTGGGATTTAAGGAAAGAGCAGTGGTCATTAACATTAGCCAGATTAAGACTTTGTTAATTACCACTGAAAGATAAGTAACATGAAGTGATGGGTCTGAAATATTTTTACACTTAAGAGCAAAACAAGTTGATAATTTTTCATAACTAAAATGAGTAAATTGAAATTTCTTTTTGAAAAATATATATTTAAAGATGTATAATATAATGAAAAAAAAAACCTAGGTGTTCTAATTTCTTTCTGCCTTGTTTGATTTCTATTTACTGTTATTTAACAAGACTAGCAAGCTGAAGAAATCAATAACCCTCTCAGGACTGCATGCAATATTTGTATTTTAAAACATAGATATATATGCAATTGGTATCATTTGTAGTGTTGGCAGAGCCTCATACCTAATGGTACTTTGACAGACACCTCTTCTATGAGGGATTTGCATAATTTCTGGCAATAAGCTAAAAGGCAGCAACTCTTTCCAAAGGCTAACAAATTTCCAGTAGCAGAGCATTTCTCCTAATAGTCAGTTTTTGGTGTCCGTCCTTTGAAATTATCAGAAATTTTGAAAATGGTCTAGATTAAAAAATGTGGGATATTTGTATATGCACTATAGTACTTTAATCTATTCCCTGAATCCATAGGAATGTTTAATATTTGCTTTACTTCCCTTCATTTTATGTCAGTTCCTTTTGATCAGCCTCAACAACAACTATGTTTTGGAATCCCTCTGAATCTATTGATGGTTAAATCCTTTTGTTGTTGTTGTTTTCTTTGTTCCTCCATTCCTTTAAAAAAAGTAGAAGTTAATGTAGTAGTTTTTTTTAGCTTCACAGTCCTTTTGGGCTTTCTGGCCTGGTGTTTTATGGCAGTGCATCTGCTTTTTAAGAAATATCTAACCTGCAAACGTAATATTCCCATTTCAGATGAATATTTTCAGTGTTTTCTTTGTTTGGGATAAACTCATAATATGCAGACTTGTAAAATTTATTTACTTTTTATACCTCAAGGACAAAAAACTGGAGAGGGACAACTTAGAGCTCTATTGTGGGAAAAGGCTTCCCCCCCCCCATCTATTCAGAAACCAATTTCAATCACCTTTGCGTGTCCACCTTCAAAAATACTTCCAGCAGATCAATCTGCTCTTCCAGTTTCCACTGCCTCAGGGCTGATACCAACTGCCTCACTTTCAATATCATCAGTACCAAAGGCCTTGGTTTCACATTCAGTTCCATTAGATACCATCAGTCCCAAATCAAAAAAAGTCAAGCCACAAAATATTTGCTGAAAGTGCTAACGATAAAATGAGAAAGAACAGGTAAAAAAGCAAAGTAAACTCAAAGAATCAGACAATATTGTACTTTTCACTCATTGAGCCAATTGCCAAGAGCCATTGATTCAACAAGAGAATCAAGAAGTTATGGTATCCCACGTTCCATCACTAATACCCTCTGCTGAAATAGTACTTACGGCTTCTTTGGCAGTCACTTCAAAAGATACTGACTTACCATCTCCTCAGTTGTGATCTTATTTGGAGGAAGGCATTATTGAAAGATCTGTGTACGCTTCCTTGGAACAGGCTACACCTCACTCTGTTACTTTACCAGAATAGGGAATGCTTCACTACTGACCACACAATTCTCAGTACCAAGATGTGGAATGCTATGATAAATCATGGTCCCAACATAACTACTTACGATCACTCTCTGAATCTAGAGATTTTTCTGCATATTCTTACTATTCCCACTACTCTCATTGATCCAGATCCCCATCTCACTAGAGAGACTGGGATTGCAACCGTTATGTCACTTCATGCGAGTAAGAATGACAATCACCTGGCCACCAAAGACATTCACAGTGTGCAGACATCAAAGATCTATGGTACCAAACACGATCTTGAAAGGACTGGAAATAGTATGAACAATGGTTACTGCACTCCAGCACCTGATCATCTTGGTTGATACTGTTCCAAGCCAACATTCCCCAGCTACAAGACTGTCACTTTCATTGCAGCCCTAACTGTCTCAGTGTCTGAATACTTCACGAACTATACTTTTGAATCAGAGGCGGTATTGTTTTCCATATTTATCACAATACCACAGACCACTAACTTGTCTAGCTTAGAAACCAACAAGTCACACCTCGTACTATGGCACTGAATCCAACACTATATTGACCTCTCTTCTATTGCAATCAATTGATAGCTTCACAAGAAATAACAGTTTATAATTCCATGATTTATATCATCCTTTTTTCTTCCATTACCACTGCCAGTTCTTGAACAGATTCTTACAACCATAACATCTGTCACAGTTTCACTGAAGATTACATACACAACCTGTATGGACATAACTCTTCCTCACCACAAAGATGCCTGATCAATAGAAGTGAGATTCCTCATCAGATGAACCTGAGGTGGCCTTAACATCACCAGATAATCACTTAGACACTAATCCTAATTCACCAACAGAAGATGACTGCACTTTTGCTGACCAGCTGGTGTACAGTTCTAGGTCCAGGATTCAAGCAGATGCAAATGCCAGCGCCTATACCTGTGGCAAAACCCATTCTACCCTCCTTGCTACATGTTGTGCGACAATCCTGGCAGACTCCATCATCCATTCTGCCAACCTCCAGGAAAATAGACCATTTATACAGGGTTCAACATAAGGACTTTTTAAAGCATCTAAACCCAAATTCATTCACCAGAGAGTCATCACAGGGAAAGTTAAAAGGGAAACCATAGTCTTTCCACCAGACAAGGAAGGAAAGAAACTGGATTTTATGGGTAGATGTCTTTACTCTTTAGCAGTGCTTTCTCTGTGACTTTCTAACTATGAGGCCTGTATGGATGTATATCAACAGTCCCTTTGGGGGGAAAAATATACCACTCCTTATTAGTCTTCTGGAATTCCAAAGCCTTTAGAAAAAAGTCATTTTACATAACCAAAGAACTGCTTGAAACAATGCAATAGCAAAATTGTAGTTAACTAACAGCACATTAAACATTAGAAAATGGTATCAAGAGAAGAGGAATAGAAATCGAATTCTTGGGTCTATTAATAAATGTCACAAACAGATGTTGGTCCTTATTGTGCTGCTGTCTGCTGATTTATTTTCACTGAGATTCCTACCACAACTTGTCACTTCTCTACCAATCATATCCCTACCCACTTTCTTTGGTCTTACAACTTGCTGTGAATTATCACAATGCTATCTATCCATGTACAGTATACTCCCATGTTTGACTTGGGGGTTTCACATGATACTTTTCATGGGTGTGTGTTAAGTGACTCAATAGGTGAAGCAGCAAGAGCAGTTGTAAGAGCTTCCCTGCTCCTTGCATTTGTTGCATGCCAAGTAACACACTATTTTCGTGCATACAAGGATTGATATGTATCAATAAGTCATGTTAGTACCATGCTCATGTCATCATATCATCATAGTATCAGGGAAGGCACTCTATGAGAAAAACAAGATGGAAGCAGATCCTGGCATCAACATATCAAGCTGTGTGCCCAGGGTCAGTTGTGGCTTTCCTTGTTTTACTGACATGTTGTCTTGATGACATATATAGTGAGTGTCAAGGAGAGAGAGGAACAGTACATTCATACTAGGTATATGGTTGGACTGAGCATGAAATAGCAGAATTATTTGCAGCACAATGAAGAGGCTCCAATGGGGGGAACATTTGGGCAGGGAGAGGGTACACCTTCATGCAGATAGTGACACCAACAAGGAAACATTTGTGAAATGCATCATCACAATCCCAGCAGAACACATTAAAGAAAAGCAGATGCCAAAAAACCAAAAGCAGTGCATACCAAAATAGTTATTTGCAAAACATGGGTGTAAACTGTAGTTTACAGCAGTTTATTGCAAAACATAGGCATACAGTGTGTTGTATGCTTTCCAAAAGGAAAACTAAAAAACTCAAAGTCAAACTCTTAACAAATCACCAGTCTGCTTCCTTTGTAGTCAGCAGACATTTGGGATGGACTTTCATGTTGTTTTGCTGAAAAGCCTAGGGCAGGTCAACAACATCTCTTTGACATACCTGGGAACCTATATGTATGGAATGGTACTATTCTGTGGTTCGGAAGTTACTGTTTTCACTCAATTTATATTTGAATTTACACTCATCTTCAAACTGTCAATGTTACATCCACAGCCCTTCCCAAACGTTAGGGGGATTCAATATACAACTTCTATATTCAGAAAGAGTCTCTTAAGCTTCAAATCATGAGTCCTAAACACTGAATGACATGAGTTAGTTCAGGGATCTTTAATCATTAAATCTACTCATTAAACACCAAGGCCTTTTCTTTTCTTTTCTTGACTGCGTAATCAAAACACAATCTTACGTGCTTCTTGGCACAGAGAGGATGTGTTGAAGATATATGAGGTCAGGAATGATATTTCTGTTCCTTCTCTTTCTCTCAACCTCTTTGAAACTGGTTGTTCACTAGTAGAACATATGCTTTGCTTCCAAATGGAAAGATAAACCTCTGCCATTCAGATTGTGGGTGGCTGATGTATTGCAGTCAAATTTCCAGAATAGCACTGCAGGCTCTGTGGACATTCTGGAATAGGGATGGGAAAAATCTGACACTTTTCTATTTTTTATTTTTTATTTAATCTCAAGGTCTTCCCATCTCAAATATTTAAGTTGTCTTTTTTTTTTTTTGTAAATTCTTAAGTAACACACTGAAATGAAATGTTCTTTCATTTGCGTTGGCCAAATTCAGTAGGTATAGCTATTCACACAGTGAAGAAGACTTACCTGACCTATACAGTGATCAGCCAGAACATTAAAACCACTGTGGAGAGCTAGAACTGCCCATCTAGCACAATGGGTGAAACTAGCTGAGCAACTAGCACCACAATATAATGTTGGATGGGAAGTATGGAAGTCTTTGAATAGATTACAGAGTGGTGCTGGACAATCTAAGGACAATTCAGAGAAATGGAGATATTTGTCTGCTGGATAGAGGAAAAAAATGTGTAAATATTGATTATATTCTGCAGTATTCATAAAAGAAGATCTTATGTCTCTAGGGAGACATAATGAGATTGATGTAGCACATTTTTGGTCCAAAATTACTTAAGTTTATTTCTTTTAATATATAATAAACCATATATTGTTATATTTTATATGCATCCTTATTCAGTGTTTTTAATGTCTTTCAAGTAAATATTAATTCCATTCTGTATTAGTGCAGTGCTAATACACAAATAAATAAACTGTTAAATTAGTTTTACTGCATTTATCAAAGTGTTTACCTTTTTCCCTTACACTGTTTATTGGAAATATTTCATGCACTTGCAGTGGTTTCCCTCAATGAAGAATGAGGTTGAGATATGTCACAAATCTTGCCTGGCTACTAGAGAAGTTCAAACTGTTACAAGCAGAAGGGTCAAAGGAGCCTTTACCACACTGCCAAAGCCATAATGCAAGACTAACAATGAGATCATTGCCTCTTAATTCCCTCCTCAATATGTGTGTGTGTGTGTGTGTGATCTGCAAGTCAAAAGGCAAAAAAGTAAGATCCAGGGAATCCCAGTTTACAGCACAAATCCTTAAATCTGTACACTTTGGAGATGTTATAAATGTCTTTCTGATGCAACTCCATAGAGTTTAAATGGCCCTTTATATTAGCTCTTCAAGCCAAGTAGGATAGTTATTTTTAATATTTCCTAGGCTTTAGCTAACTGAAATGCTGCATTTATATTTTTAAAAGTAGCATTTGTAACTGATAAAATTCTAACAATCAGTATTCTGAAACACAGCCTAGTCATTTAGTACAACATCATTTAGTTTAGCCATCTTCCTTTTTGTTTTATTGATTTCCTTAATGTAATTTACCATGACATACTGTACATCATGAATTAAAAACAACAGCAACCAAGAAGCATTCAGGATCAGTTGTGCAGTAACTGATACATTCTTCCGGAATGCCTTGAAATGTCAGCATAGGAGGAGTTGATATTATGCCACTCAATATCTGTGTTAACTCTGAAACTGAGCTGTTGGACTACTAAACCTCTCTTCTGTTCTTGGAGGAATGTTTCTCAGTGGAGATAGACTTGACTTTATATGTAGAAGAAACAACTACAGAGAGCCATGTGATTCTGTTGTACATAGTCTCCTATTTTTCAAAGTATTTTATGCCTGCAAAGAGACAGGTGAGGCTGGGTAAATTAGTTCACAACTAAAGACTGTATGTGCTGAACCCTACATTGGAGTTATTGGTATGAAAGCATTCAATACGGGGGGGGGAGGGGGGCTGCCGACTTTCCCCTCATCAATAGCTCTACCCTCCTTTAAATGTGTAGACTGCCAGCTTGAAGGTGCTGTTAGCCGTGAAGGCCCATCATGTGATTGAGAACCCTGGAAAATCACAATTCTAAATTGCCTGAAGAATTTCCACAGATCCCAGAAACTCTCCTCCCCTTGAGAGTGGGCAGGGATTGGCATTTCTGTGTCCATAAGGGGACATCAAGAAAATAAATTAGTCCAGAAAGACAGATGTCTGTCTGCAACAAATGTTGTTTGGGAAATAATCCAGCAATGGAGAAGGCATTCTTTCATCGAGTGGCTGCTGCTTTCATAGATGCTGCTGCTACACCTAATGAGGGCTTTAGCTGACTGTGAATACAGTGGACTAAGAACCTACCCAAAGTGGGTCAGACAAGAAACAGGACAAAACAATACAGTGGTGCCTCGCTAGACGATTGCCTCACAGGACGAGGAAATCGCTAGACGATGCCTTTTTGCGATCGCTACTGCGCTTCGCAAAACGATGGTCTCCTATGGGGAATTTTCACTAGACGATGAGGTTTCCCCATAGGAATGCGCCGACTAGTGGTCAAAAGCTGTCAGTGCATTCCGACGGGGACCCGCACTCGCTAGACGATGTTTCCCTATGGGAGATTTTCGCTAGACGACTGAGTTTTCCCTTGGAACGCATTGAAGAGATTTCAATGCATTCCAATGGGAAAACGTGCTTCGCTAGACGATGTTTTCACTAGACAGCGATCTTCGTGGAACGGATTAACATCGTCTAGCGAGGCACCACTGTACAAATAAAAAAGAGAAGGCAAAACATTGTGGCACCTTAAAGACTAACTGCTATATTTTAATGTGAACTTTTGTGGATCAAGCCCACTTCCTGAGACATAAGAGTGAGACTGTATGACAGTATTTTATACATAGCTCCATAATCCATTGGGGAATATAGAGGACAAAGTGACAATGGTTGGTTAGTATAGTAGACACAAGTTATAAATTATGTGAGTCAATGTCGCATTTCACACTTGGTAATGACTTAAGGCCCTTGATTAACATTCAGTTCTTTTAAGTCGTCCCCCCCCCCCCCCCTTGAAGCCTTGTTCTTTAAGAGGTGACAATGGTTTGTTGGTAAAGGAACATTAGGTTATGATATCAACAACAGATAACAAAATAATCATTGTAGCATTTCACACCTGGTAATGACTTTAGAACCTTTCACTGATATTTAACCCTTTAAGATGGGTTTCCAGCATCCATATATATTTTATCTTAGCCTTTTCTCTTTGAAGTATTGTTCTGTATCAAATCCTGTAAAGAGTGTTTAGGTAGACTGAAATGTTTTGAAACAGAAACATCTCTGATGTCTGATTTATGTCCATTAATTCTTTTGCACAGAATACAGTAGACTTGTGTTTACTATACTAACCAACCATTGTCACTTCTGTCCTCTGTATCCCCACTGTATCCCCACGGGGGTCATATATAAATATGACAGTCATATAGTCTTACTCTTATATTTGAGGAAGTGGACATGATCCATGAAAGCCCACATTAAAATATAGCAGTTTCTCTATATAGTGCCACAACCTTTTTGTCTCCTTTTTAAACTTTGTTTAGTTTTGTTTTCTTTCTGTCTGATATTTTTGCACAGACTACCATGTCTACCAGTTAGAAAACTACACATTAAGTGGAGTTAGACATTCTTAACAGTGTTGATTGTAGTTTAACAGATGTTGTTTTTTGCTCTGTTTACCACCCTGCTTTTTTCTCCTCTCACCATCATTTTGAATCAAACAGACTTTATAGCCCTTTGAAACGTTGGAAAACGTACAAAACCTGTGATGGTGGGATGATAATAATCCTCAGCGTTATGTACAAATTATCAGTTCTACTGAAACAAGAAATTTAAATAGGTCATTACTGATCCCATTACTAATTTAAGATTTCATGTATTCTGTTTTTATGATAATATACATTAAATCAGCATGCCCTGGGAAATATTGAAACAGAGGTGAGCTAATATAGTGTAGCAATGTAGGACTCAGAAATAATGGCAAGAACAGTAAAAGAATTTAGGTAAAGAGAATGTAATTACTCTTTCCAAGTCTGCTTGGGATATATAGGTTCACACGTATACTCCTGTGAAGAATACTGGGGGATATTTACTGACTTCAGCTGTCAAAACTTCATTTTACTTGTTATCAGAAAGACATTACCGTCAACAGCACAACGAGTCTTGACAGCATGCTGGGGCACCATTTCAGGGCAAACTTGAAGGGAATAAGTACCACCTATTGGCATCACCAATAACTGCAGCAATCTGGTGTTCTTTGGGTGTCTTTTTTATTTATTTATTTATTTAAGTGAAAGAACGGCCTAGCCCAACCTTGCTTAGCAAATGAAGTCTGACAAGATTACAACCTAAGGTTTTGTGACTGCAAGTAGAACTGCTGGTGCCAGCAGTGTTTCAACATTAGATGCATCACCAGATATTTTGCAAGTGATGACTGTTCCCCTTCTAGGCTTGCTATCTTTTGAGGAGTTCAGCTGAGCCTAAGGGTCTTCAGTGTAGGATTGTTTTAAAATGAAATGACAACACTTTTAAGAAAGGCTACCAAAATATTGACACAGTGTTTTATATTAACATCCACTGGCATGCTAACTAACAAAAGTTGGAGGAGTGAGTGTGAAGAATAGGACAATGAGACACTTGGATTATGTTAAATAGCTTGCTTTAGGACAATCAGAGACTTGATTTATAGCAAACAATTTTCAGCTCTGTTTTTCCCCTCACTATATTTATTATTGTTACTTGGATTATTTAATTGTATGACTTGAAGTGTATGTTTTAAATCAGATAGCAATAAACTGAAAGTATTTCTTAAAGAACAAGAAGTAAACCATAGAATGTCACCTATACACATTCTGATAATTTGGATGAGTATTTACCCTCCATTGGAGCATTTAGGATGCACACATAGACAGACATGAACACACACACATACATGCAATAGAGTATTATAGAAGTGAAATCCTGCTACCCTCCTCTATTTCTTCTACTGTATTTCAGTCAAATTTAATTTATTGGAATGCATTTCATTGTCCTATACTTCTAAAACTGAACCACTATTGAAATACCTGTCGGAAGATATTCTAGTTTCTGCATTTGTAGGGTAAGGTCTCTGTGATCTGCCTCTAGAGCATTCCCTAGAAACCCAATATAATTTGCACTAAATTAGCTTTTAAGCTGAGGTCATTTTAAGTGAAAATGATAGGGGAAGTCCTATGACCTTCTGCAGGAAAATTATGTGGTGTTATGTATACTATATTGTTGTTATGTGCCGTCAAGTCGCCTCTGACTTATAGTGATCCTATGAATGATTGATCTCCGAAATGTCCTGTCCTCAACTGCCCTGCTCAGCTCTTCTAAACTCAAGCCACTGACTTTAGGGAGTCAGTCCTTAGCTGTAGAGCACACATAGTTAGTCTGGTTATGAAATTTGGGCCGCCTCCTGCAGATGTTGTGTTTGGTAGTTGTTGTTTTTTTAATTTATTCTGTTTTGTGTTAATATATAGTGATGGGAACACCATTTTCAGAAGTCACCCGGAATCCCTCAGGGAGACTTCTAGGATTGGGAGAGGAGAAATATGGCCAAAAAAGTTCCCTTTCTACTGCCGTTGCCTGCTTCATTCCATGTGCTTTGGCTGGGAAGAATTGCCCCTCCAGTCCCAATGCTTCCTGGGAGTTGCCCCAGTGCACTGTGGGAATGGTAATCTTGCTACCCATTAGACTCTGGAAGACTGTGTACCATTTTTCATTTCAGGAGTTCGCAACCCTGTTCCTGTGTACCATCTGAAAAGGTACAGTTTGAGGAATTCTGTGCCATAGGATTTCTCCCTATATGTATGAATTAGCTCTTATTTATACAATTATACAGCAATGAACACAGGTTTCCTTGGGGTGCCAATCTATTTTTCTGTGAATACGGTTGAAAAAATATACTCCAAAATGCAAAGTTTAATCACGATCCCTGGCACTCAGTCCATTTTCAGTATTAAAAGGTATAATTTTATGAAGGTTTGAGATTTTACTGCACAAGTGGTGAAAAGTTGCAGATTTGGTATGCTTCATTAACTCTTTGCACACAAGATAAAAGTGCTTTCTGATGAAGTATAAAACTAACTTGGGATCAATTTTCCACAACATAAATTCAACATTCATTTCATTCTGTGATAGCATTTGATTCAAACAGCCAGATAGAAATTGCATATCTATCTTTTATCAATAATTATTTTCCATTCTCTTATTTTAAATTATTAAACTAACTGAAGCAATCTGAATATAGATTACTGTGCATTGTAGAAACTGAGGTGATCTGTATGTTCCTTCATTACTGACATTGACTATCTCTTCGAAACACCTTTGAATGATAGACTGCTTGAAACATGGGTTTTTGCTTTATCATTGTGTGTGCATTTACTTTTATCTGTTGGTAGCATTAGGGTTGGACGCTTGGAACACATTCTGGAGTGAGGGCTCTCATGCATAGATTTCAGCTCTTCTGGACCAGTGTTCAGAATCTTCTGTCAATCATCTCTATGATAAAATTTTCCCTTGCTGGCTGTCATTTAACATTGATCTGATTTTTTAAACCTTTTTATTATTGTTATTATTCTGCTGTTCCTGTCTTACCACCTGATTTTGTTTACTTTTTTCCTTCTGATCACAGATGAATGATACAATAAATACCAATTATCATCATCCCTAGCTAGCCAGGCCATTGGTGAGCTATATATGAATAGTGGATCATGAAGATCTAGAGGGCCAGATGTTCTCCAATCCTAGTTGAAGCTGTAGAGAAGTTAAGCTGTACGCTCTATTCTATTTACCTAATTGATGTATGAAAGTTAGGGTGAGGCCAGTAAGAGCAATTTCCTCTTCTGGCATTGATTATACATAGAATTATTGTCTAAACAAGGTTTCTAAGTCTTTTTTTGGAATCAAAAGAATCACATCATTAATGTCCTTTGCAGCAGTCACAGTCCAAAGCAAGGACCACTGTGAGTCCAGCATGATTTATGCAGTGGTTGTGGTACCCAATGGATAAGATACATGGAGTTTTCATATTACCTTCCTCAAATTCTCTACAACATACCGTGTTTCCCCAAAAATAAGACAGGGTCTTATATTAATTTTTGCTCTAAAAAACGCATTAGGGCGTATTTTCAGGGGGTGTTTTATTTTACAGTCATGTCATCTTCTTCTGGTTGCTGCACAATGCTGCACAATGGTGGAGGGCAGGGTTTCACTTAACTAGGGCTTATTTTTGGGGTAGGGCTTATATTACGAGCATCCTGAAAAATCATACTAGGGCTTATTTTCAGGTTAGGTCTTATTTTCGGGGAAACAGGGTACTAGGGTATTGCTTGCAGTAGGGGAGCTATACTGTGCTTTGTGCAAACAAAGGTCTATGCATTCATTGTAATTATTGAAACACTACACGACTGTAGGAACTGACTTGTTAATTAGTAAGTATGGTGTGTGTTTTTTATCAGTAATTTCCTACATCTTCCAGTGCAACTTTTTATTTAAAAAGTAATGTCATTTAACTTTATGTGGAAATCCCGTCAGGAAATACGAAAACAACAAATTGTCCATTTAGATCTGCGTAGTTTAT
Organism: Intellagama lesueurii; assembly: GCA_037013535.1. NCBI lineage: Eukaryota > Metazoa > Chordata > Lepidosauria > Squamata > Agamidae > Intellagama > Intellagama lesueurii. Next base: position 125,064,262 of record JBAJHW010000003.1, read on the forward strand.
TGCTCAATATGACCTTTTAAGGATTTGTTTATATAAACAGTCTTATGAAGATGAGCTTCAGACAATTCCAAAGAACAGTAAAATATATACCTTTAGATATTGATTCATTCTTGCATTTTAAAACACATTTTATATATATTCTACTGCTTAAAAAAGGAATTTGACTAATTACAAAGAAGGAAGGCTGTGTTAAACATCAGGATTTGAAGCAATTTCTGTGTCATTAGCTGATGCTGTAAATCCTTCCTCTCAGATCATGAGAATATAAAAACCATGTATTTCTATTATAGAGAAATGCAAAATCCATGTTGAATGTAATAATAGCTCTTGGGACCAGCACAGTAAGTGCTTTAGAGCAATACAGACTGACAATCTTTCTTTGATTTTTCTGCTTAAATGTTTTTGCATGCTTAAGCTGCTTTTATCGCATATTGTTTTCAGATTCTTGTTGAGTCTCTCTGTTGTGTATGCACTAAGCACAGCCACTGGTAGCATGTCTGAAGTAACATCTGCTGTGTCTTTTTTGTTGCTGGGGTTCATGGTATAATTAGCTCTATATTTCACCAAACACAATTTTGCTCCCATGGCGGACAGAGCAGCATGAAGAAAACATAAATAATTGAAGATTAGAGAAACAGAAGGCAAAGTTGAGGTAGGTGGTTTGGCTGAGAAAAGGGTTAAGGAGAAAAGAAGGTCATCTCATTATGGAAAATAGCATTGTTATAATGATACTTGTAAATGCAGTTGATTTTATTTCCTAGTGATAAATGCAGAAGAAAGATTCCCCACTATGTTGAGACTCTAGAGTGTATTTATATACTTTTGTACATATTGAAAAGGGAATATTTATCAGTATGCTCTACTTGCTAAAATGCTACTTGAATAAAACATACTTTTAAGACTTACTAGGATTTGATACAAATGATGGTTAGGGATGTGCAGTGTGAAAATTTTTGTATTCTTTCATTTCAGGTTCTTTTGGGAGTCATCTGTTTTATTTTGTATTTTTCATGCATCAGTCCTTTTGTTTTACACAAAACAGAAAGACTCTTTTGGGTTTCCCATTCAAGTTTTCTGGCACTCCAGGAAGGGCAACAGCAAATGAATCAACTTAAAAAAACAGGCTACCTGAGAAAGAGAAATATTTATCAGACCTATATAGGCACTCGTTTATATTATTACATTCATCACCATTATATTATTACATTCATCATCATCAGTGATCAGTGCCACCAGACCCACTGAAGCAGCAAATTGAGTCTAACTCCAACTACAAGGCAAAACCTTCACAACTCCAGTACAGATCTAGCAGCTAGCCTAGCCTAGTCAGTCACCCCAGTGGTTAGCTCCCACCCACTTAGGCAGTGCAGTGTCTGCCTGCCAGGTTCCCTATATAGACTCTTGATGAAGCAGGAAAGAGAAGGAATTAAGAATCCCAAGCCAACAAGGTCAAGCATCAGTACCATGCAGGTAGGCCAGGCTTGACATCCCTTCACACTTAGGCACTCTCTCTAAGCCAAGCTGCAGTCCCACCAGTCCCACTGTAACAGCAAAGTGAGTCCAACTCCCAACTATGAAGCAAAATCTCCAAACCACTACATAAAATCTTCTGGCAGTGCTGCCCCCGGTGCACATCACCACCAGAGGCCACACAGAGATGTTCCTCCAGCCAAGATACTCCCTACTGCACAATGAGCAAAAATACCTCACTCACTCACCAACAATTTCAAAAAGCAGTAAAGCCCCCAAAGTCAGAAAAGAACAGTATGAATTCAGTGCCACTCACCCAGGACATACTTCTAATGGGTAATACACATTAAAGTAACCGAATAACAAATTTTAAAAGTCATACAGTGAAAATGCCTTGACACTGATAAAAAAAGAGTCTACAAAGAAAGTCTCCTGTCCTAGGAAGAAAAAAATGAAGCAAGTAAATAAAGGCAAAAAACACAATCAGAGCCCTGCCTCCCACTATTAGAATATGGGAAGATTTATCTCCCATCCACCACTTGATAACTTCTCTTTTCTGATTTGAGTCCAGGCGGGTCGAAAATGGGTTTGTGTGTATCCAAAAATAGTCTGAAGGAGGCATGTTGGCAAAGGCGGGTTGCCTGGTGGCAGCAGCAAAAGTAATCTAATGATCACACACTAGCAGAAGGCCCACTGTTAGAGATGGGGATGAACCGCCAAAATGGTGTTTCGTCTTGTTTCATGAACCATGAACCATGAATTTACTAAGTTTGCCACGAACTACAAATCGGTTCGTTGGTTCTTCTTGTTGTTTTTAGACAGCCACAGGCTGTCTAAAAAAACCCCTTAGCCTCCACACCCCCACAGCCTGCCCCCACATCCTTTGCACTGCCCCCGTCGCCTCCCTCCCTATCTTTGCTGTCGCCTCCGCGCTGCTGCCTCCGCTGCCATGCTGTCTTTGCAGACGGCAGCAGCAGCTTCCATTCTGGCAGCCTAGCCCTTCCCTTTCTGCTTATGGGCCCACCAAACAGCTGATTGGAGGGCCCATAGGCAGAGAGGGAAGAGCTAGGCTGCCATAGACTTCCCTACCTACCTATGGGGACAAATAAAAAACAGGTTTTTTATTTTTATTTTAAAATTCATCCCTTTGTATTCATCAGGGTCTCCGGAACTGATGAATACGAAGCAATGAATATTCGACAAATCAGTGATTTCTTACAAATATCGGAATTAATTTTTAACATTCATCTCCATGTCTTCCCACTGTTCATTTCTTCTTTACCCAGAACACCAAAAAAGATGTGAGCAGACTCTTAGTTTACCAATTTCCAGCCCTTCTAGGTGAAGGCTGACCACCATTAATAATCTTGTGGAAGGATCTTGCAGTATTCTGGTGCTGGCAGTGGCAATACAGTTTCATAGGCTGCGGGGCATTTTTCCAACTAGGTCAGTACTTCATATAGCAGAGAGAAATTTCTGCAAGCCTCTCTGTTTACAAGGTGCTCTCATTATGGTTTGTTGGCTGAAATCCTGTTAAACAGCTCCATGTGTGCAATGGGAGTGATGCTTTCATCACTGGCAAATTGTCATTGGCTAAAGGCTTCCTTTGGTGATTTCAGGATGTGTGTAACTTTGTTGCATTCTGTGCACCCCAGAATTGCCTTAAACAGTTGCAATTTGCTTTTAACCAGTGGTGATTTGCTGCCAAAGCCATCCCCCTTTCACACATGGAGCTGCGCAACACGTGTTCAGTCTATGTCTTGCTTTTTTTTCACTCCCCAGCATAATTTTGAGACTTGGAGCCTTGCCCTCCCACCTGAGAGATGTAGCAGTGCCACCTATTCTTCATGAATGGGAGAGACATGTTTAGTTAAGGATCCCTTCAATAATAATAATAATAATAATAATAATAATAATAATAATAATAATAATAATAATAATAATAATAATAGTCAAGCCAATTCTAAATTATGGTAATCTTTTTCAGGTTTTTCTAGGTGTAGATATGTACTACACCTAAGTGATTTACCATTCTTTTATCCTGGGGGGGGGGTGCTCTCGGGCTTGCCCATGGCTTTAAGAAGCTGGTTCTTCTCCTGGAGTAGGGAAGCAAACTTCCAAACTCTGGTTCCACAACGAGGTGCCTTAATTCACTGAGCTATCAAGCCAGTGCTGTAGTGATACAGCCAATTTGAAAGATACTCGGTAAGAGAAAACAGATGGTGTTTTGTTTTTTTTAAAGCAAATGGGTTATAATATAAGTCTTCATGGACCAGAAACTAATTCCCAGATGACATGACAGTTTTTCTGTGAAGAAAATTTGTATATGTACATATGTTCAATTTTGGGTACACCCACTTGTATTCAGAAGTAATCAATGGATGGCACAGGGTTAGTATCTCAATGTGGACTACACACAGACTTTTTATAGACTCTGGAGCTTGGCCCATGAACTACAGGAATTAAAGTGGTTTGACTTGAGGTAGAACAAGAATTAGAACTCATATTTGTCCTACAGGAATTAAAGTGGTTTGACTTGAGGTAGGATAAGAATTAGAAGTTATTTTTCCTTATCAGATGATAGAGGATAATAAAAAGTGCTGAGGCAAAATATAGAATTTTAAGTAATGGTACTTCAAAACTGTGATGATAGTTATAGCAAACAGACTTCTTGCTCTGTGTTGTAAAGTTAATGTTACATGTATTTTTTTTATTATTGGTGAAGATTTCTTTTCTCTGTCTGCAGTTAAATGTTTGAATATGCTGTTTAGTGTAGCTGAAATATGAGCATTCACATTCCTTCCATCCCCTCCCTTCAAAGAACCAGTATGGGATTGTTATTGCATAAAGATGTGGGAGGAAACATACTAGTATATTGCTGTCTTGCTTAGGAAATGTGGAGGTTTGTAAACTCAAGAGTGTGTCTTCCTTTTGTGGTCTACCTTTTGGGCTTTTTTATGTTGTAATAATACATTACTGTTAGGAGAGTGGCAACTGAAAAAGAAAACCTGCCCACAGCATTTCACAGTCATTCTACCATTTCAACTTGCATGCAGCTATAAAAATTAACTGATGATTTTTTTTACTTGTTGTGCATTACTCAAAAAGACTGTAATATAGTATTAAATTAATGATGTGTTTAAACTGTATCTCCTGAATACCTGCAGTCTGATGTGAACAGTTAGCAGCATTACACATTTTTGATCTTAACTGCCACTATAATAATACAATTGGGGAGGGGGAAATATTTTTAAAAGTTATGCAGAATAACTGTATCACTGATAAAACACAACCAGAGTTTTAGGAACCAGTTAGTAATGCATTTTTTCTAAAATTGGTCAGCCTCTTGAAAGGCAGTAAAGAAGACGAACTGATACACAAAGACACAAACAGTTTTGATATTCCTAAGCTAAATGTGTGCTGCATGAAATCTGAAGTTCACAAAAATTAGGGTCCAGTATTAGATTAGTTGTGGAAATCTTTATTAAGAATGAAGTAGCTGCCTTCACCGTCAGAGGCAGTGCTGTTTTTTACAGGACTAAACTTAATGTTACCTATTTTCACTTTTTCCCTGAAAAGTAGCAGATGTGGTAAGACTCAACATGCAACCTGAGACAACTCTTAGCTCTTTTCACAAGTATGTGCAGCTACAGCTTGCCTTCTACAGTGCTGCTTCAACAGCCAATCCCCTGTCTTCTTTTCAAGTTATCTTAGCCAGTCCGAAATCATGTGGCACCATGTTGGTTTTTTTTTTCTTGCAATGCAATGCAGCCATGCATGTACCTTTTTCTTTAATAGCCTGGCTCCTTCTTTTTTCTACCATGTCTCAGGCTATTACAGTAATAGATACACCTGTTCTTCTTTTCTTTCTTTCTCTGGATATAAGGGAAAGCCTTACTTACCTTTTCACCAGATGCTAGTAGATAGCAGAAGTAGTTGCTGTGTGTTGTATCTGCTGCTATCTTGTCTTTTACGTTGATATGCCTGCTTGATTGATTCAGCTTGCTTTATGTTTTTTTCTCCTGAAGCTAAGTCATTTTGTTCTGTTTTACCAGCAACCTCTTTTTGGTATGTATTTTTTTGTCTTGTATGTTTAGTAAAGTTTATGTTACATTTTTTACATACAAGATCTCATTTTCTTTTATTAAGCCGTGCGTAGCAAATGGGTGGTTTTAAGTCTGTTTGATATTTTTATAGTAGATGTATATTGGGTTACTTCTTTATATATTGTTTGTTTGCTGACTTCTTTTTCGTTCACCTTTGCTGCTCACTGAGTATCCTACATGGCTGTGGATACTCTGGTGGTCCTTTCTTTTTGAGCCAACAATTCCCAGCATTTATCTGGAAATATCTTTAATAGCAAATAATCCAACGCACCATGCATCCAATATGCTGATATCCTCAAGGGTAGATAAACCCCATTCAAAATCAATCCAGTGCTTCATTTGCCAAACACATGGATGATTCTATACAATCAGAGATCCTGCTGAAAACTAAGTATATTACAGCCCTTCCACTGTGATCCTCACAATTTGCCCAACGTGTTCTCACTTTTATGACTGCTGAAGATTTTCAAAGAACAATGTTTTGCTGCAGTATGCTAGTTGTAGAGGAGCTGCTATCTGTTTAAGATGTATCTTAGCTGTGACCAAAAAAGTAGTGGGACAATTCACAATGATCATGTGCATAGGCCTCAGTGAAGGTGCCAATTCCCATAAATGACATTAGTTGCACGAGCACTTTCTGGCTGTAAATCTTAGCTGTGACCCCTTAGGCATACCTTGGGCATTACTATGGTGCTGCCCTATGAGTGAGCCAGTCCACAGATTCTTGATGTTGGCCACTGGAAACGTCTTTGGCACTGGCAAAGGCAGATTCTGTTCCTTTCATCATTTGTAGATAATAAATCAATCTAAGTGTTCAGCCGAAATGTTCACAATTCATTCTGTTGTTCTCATAAAAACTGTGTTGGTCCATAAATCAACTGGAAGACAATCATAATGATTTTACTGGTTTTATTTTTTTAAAATTTACTACTGTGGTCATGAGCAGCTCTTCTTTCTTTTATAATATCTCTATTGCTCCCTGAACACAGGGAATAGAAAACTGTTACCAATATTTTCTAATTAATATTTACTCTTTTCTAAAGCTATTATAAGGACACTTAATGCACAGTCTAAAATAAGAGTTGACAATTGCAAACACAAACCAACCAACATTGTAATAAAATCAATACTTACATTTCCCTCGGGGGCACTATTTACTGTTTGGTGTGCCATTTCCTTAATGGAATAGCAGTTATGTTTGCAGAAACCTTGTAACTACCATCTTTATGTTTTAACTAAAAGCAGCTTTCTTGAAGTAGTTTCTACTGGGGGGCTGGGGTGGGAGGGAGAAGTCAGAAACCACTGAGTTATTGTTCAAATACATTGCTCTGAGCATTTTGTAGTTTATTCTTGCAGTAGCCCAAAAGGGGAAGCATAATTTTAATCAGAAGATATCTAGATGTTCACTCTGTTAAATGAATAATTTCTGTTTGTTGGTCAGTGTGATGTTAATACATTTGCAGACCTTTGTCGGCAAGGTGATGTCTCTGCTTTTTAAGATACTGTCTAGGTTTGTCATCGCTTTCCTCCCAAGAAGCAGGCGTCTTTTAATTTCGTGGCTGCTGACCATATCAAAAATATGATAGTGTAGGCCAATTTTGGGAACAGGATTTTTACGTTAACATAAATTTTAAAAGAACAAAAAGAGAATCTTACTTTTTGTGTGTGTTCTTTTTGTTTATTCCGAAAATATAAATGCTGCTTAGTCTGGAAGTTGAGTCATGGCAACTGGATTTCTTTCTTGTTAGGTTGAAATGTTTCACTACTCATCCAAGCAGCTTCTTCAGTCTGAGGAGAGTTGCTGGGAGATCCCTGATATATCCTCCATGTTGATTTCACTTCTCTCTGGTCTGAATAGGCTTATTAGATGGACAAAGGACTGGGAATGAGTGAAAATCCCACTTCTGCAGTCCTTCTCCACCCATTGTCATGGGTCCTTAAAAGTCATTAACAGTGGTCTTTCTGGTGGATATGGTCCTGATCTTTCTGGGCAAGGATAAAAGGGCAGCATGATAAATAGGAGACAGATTGTATCTAAGGCCTCCACCCCTGTAGAGTGAGGGATTTTCTATATGCACATGTATGACCTCCCTGACCCCTCTCTCAAACCATCTATCTTCTTGGTCTAAAATTAGTACATCTTGGTCATCAAATGAGTGTCCTTTGTCTTTCAAATGGAGGAACACTGCTGATTGTGGTCCTGAGCCATTGCCCCTCCTGTGCTGGGCCATTCTCCTGTTTAGTGGCTGTTTGGTTTCTCCAATGTAGAGCTCCGAACACTCCTCTTTGCATTGGACCGGATATACTGTATTGCTCCTGTTGTGTTTTGGTGTCCGGTCTTTTGGGTGGATGAGTCTCTGCCTTAGTGTGTTTGTGGGTTTGAAGTGCACGGGTATGTGCAGTTTACCAAAAATCCTTTTGAGCTTTTCAGACACACCCGCATAATAAGGAATGACCAGGTTCTTCCGTCAGCTCTGGGTCTCTGACTGTTCCATTGTCCTGCTGGGTCAGAACATTGCCTTGTTAAAGGCCCATTTTGGATATCCACAGGCCTTAAGGGCTGTCTTCAGATGTCCATCTTCCTTCTTCTTGGCTTCTGTGGAGGTGGGAATGTTTCTTGCTCTGTGGTTTAGTGTCCTGATGAGCCCTAGTTTGTGTTGGAATGGGTGGGTGATGAGAATCAAACTGCAGGTATTGATCAATGTGTGTAGGTTTTCTGTAGATTTCTATTCCTAAGCTGCCGTTGGATCCTGTGATGACTGCACAGTCCAGGAAAGCCAGCCGGTTGTCTTTGGTGTCTTCCCTGGTGAACTTAATATTTGGGTCCACTGTGTTTATGCGGTCTGTGAAGGCCTGTGCTTTTCGTTTTGTGTGTGTGTGTGTTGTCCTAATGGTGATTGTATTGTTGCCTGCTTCTGGAGTAGATTGATTCTCTATTCTCTTACCTTTGATTTTTTGTGGTCATTTTTACGTGTTCTTTAGGGGGTTTAGACACATGCCAGACACAACACGAATGGAGGAAAGAAACTGAATAATCCAGAAGACAAAAGAGATTGTCCCTTTTGTGTTATCAAAAGGACTGGTGCACAAAGACATGAAAACTAAAGAGGCACCTCCCCAGAAGGAACATGAAACTAAACAAAGAATAACACTTTTGTCATGCACATCCCTAACCACGTATCTCTAAAGGTAGGATGCAGGGAAGTGTATCCAGGTGATGTGACAGGAAGCTAGAACTTCCTACTCTATCCTTCTGAGCCAGGGATAATACTCCTGTGAGATGAGAGGCTGATGTGAATGATTAATTGATCAACATTTCAGAAGATTTTCAACCTATTTGAGAAGATTCTGTTTTCTTCTTTATCAGTCATCATATCTCCCATTCAGTCATCATAAAGTTCATTCTTCGTGGCCTCTGTGAATCACACCCTGGGTAATCTGCGCATGTGCGGAGCCTCGTCGGAAGATTCTAGAGCTTCTGCGGTAGCAAAAAAAACCATATTAGTGTATACCCCTCCCCCTCAGTATATGCACCTTGGCGCCAAGACTCTCCCTTCAGTTTCTTTCAACCGCCATGTTGAGAGCCTCGTATTGATCGCTTCTGTGAGTTTTTCCTAAAGTGAGAGTTTGTTCTTGATTCCTTTAAATACTTCAGAATTTTATTATATATATAAAAAAGAAGAAGTTTTTTCTTTGTTGCTATGGCCTTACAGCCGAAGCCCCCTTCTTTTCCCCCCTTATTTTCATGGCCCGCGTGGGCCCGTTTAAACATTGCGTGGTCTGCGAGAACAAGATCCCGCTCTCTGACGGCCACACTAACTGTCTTTTCTGTCTTGGTGAAGCCCACCAAAACCACTTCGTGCCCTCACTGTAAGAATTTTAAACGCAGAGTTCTCCACAGTCGCTTTTCTAGACTTAAGCTTCGGCTTTGGGAACAATCCCTCCAGCCTACAAAATCTATGGCTCAGCCTGCCTGTAAGTCCACCTCACAAGCTAAGGCCATGGATAAAGCCATTTCAGAGATGGCGAAACAGCGCCCTTCGGCCATGCCATCACGCTCCAGTGCCCCTTCACCATCGTCCACCAAGGGGCACAAAGCCAAACATTCAATGTCGAAACCATCGACATCGAAAACGACCACCAAAAGGGAGCTGTCCACCGACGCGCCTTCAGCTCAGGAACCCTTGCCACCGAAGAAACCTAAATCTTCAAAGGCGAAATCCCCGAGGGTTACTTCTCCACAGCTCCCAGAATCCAGGGATCTAATATGCGTGGTTTCACCCTTGGATTAAGAAGTGCTTCCATCTCATCAACCATATCCATCACAGTCACCAGAATGGGAGGAGCGGGTGGACCAGCTCACATCCTCCCCGGCTAGCCCTCAACAATCTGGCTGTCCCAGAGAGCCCTCCTTGGTTGCTTCGCCCGATATGCGAGGAGTCGAAACACAACCTGATACTGTGCCCTACTCTGTCCCAACAGGCCTACCACCTCGGTCTCCAATGCGTCATCAAGGGCACCAACTATGCGAGACCAGTAACATATCTTCGCATGCGGCGTCGACCCACACTCAGCACTATCATTGGGTAGCCATTTGCCCCGATCAGTGCTCAACTGATAAGTCTCCAAGCACTATCAACTGGTTGCTCTCCCCAGTTCGATGGCAGTGCCACATCAGAGGCCTCACTCTCGGCAGCCCTCGATGTTGAAACGGTCTTACCTTTATGATCCTCAAGAGATTCATACGGCCTACCACCAGCCGGTACCTAAAAAACTCAGAGCAGCCGATCAATACTCCTCGGCTCAGGGTACATTTGCAGCTCTGGTAAACCGTTACTTTCCTGCCCGTCAGGAGGATCGGGATCGATCATCCCGCTCGGCATCACCAGCATCTATCTACTCCACAGCCATCCAGTGTGGCCCATCGACACTTATACCACCTCATCAGCAACCTCCATTTCGACACCATAGAGATACTGGTGCCAATATCAACTATCCTCGATATCGACCACTGCCCATGGATGCCCCATCGATGTCGATACTGATGGACGACCCTCGACATCGACCACTGTCCATGGATACGCCTTCGACATCAACATCCAGACGTCGGCACCAATACTTCAAGGCACAGCCCCTTGATATCGATGTTGATCGTCAGTCCAGATTCTCGACACAACGTCGAACATTCTGAACAGGGCTCCAGACCACAAACACCATCTGTTTTGCTCACATCACAGGAGTCTGACTTCGCAGATGCCGACCCTCCATCTCCAGCGGAGGACTTTCAAACTTGCGCACAATTGATGGTGCGCATGGCTAAGTCCCTGGATCTCCAAATACACAGACCCACAACTGAGCCAGTGGATCATCTCTGCGATTCAATCTCCAAGGACACCACAACTCCTGTTCACATTTCTATGTTACCATCCCTACGTAGCACTGCCCAATGCTCGTGGACAAAACCAGCTTCGTCTCACTCGATGTCGAAATGCATCGACAACCTTTATCGAGTTCATGATCCGGGAGTGGTTTTTCTTCAGAAACAACCAGCCCCGAACTCAGTCTTTGTCGAGGCTTCCCAATCTCGATCTCGACATGTCAAATTCTCATACCGCCCAATAAGGACAGCGGGTGGATCGACTCCATGGGCAGATGGCTATATTCTTCCGCTGCATTCACCATGAGAGTCGCCAACTATCAACGAGCCATGGGTGCTTACCAGCGGTTCCTCTGGGACAATATGTCCACTTTAATTGAAGCACTTCCAGAGGACAAAAAGGTATTGGCTCAAACCTTCCAGCAGGAAGGGCTTTCAGTCGCCAAACAGCAAATGCTGTCAGCCAGGCATACTGTCGATGCCACAGCTAAATCCATGGCTACCTCCGTGGCCCTTTGACGTTTTTCCTGGCTAAGAATCTCTGGCCTCACTGAAGATGCGAGAGCGCGTATTGAAGACCCCCCCATTTGACAGGTCTTTTCAATGCTGAAACAGACGACTTTCTGGAAAACGTTCAGAAGAAACTAATGGCTGCTAGATGCTGGGGAGTCTACCCTATATACCAGCAACGCCCCCAACACACTCAGTGGCGGCGCCCCTATAACTCCTACCAGAAGTTCCATCAAGAACCTCAGAGGCAAACTTCTTACACATCTTACTACAGGCAACAACCTTACTGGGCCAAACCACGTCAACAGGCCACAACCATGCGCAATGATCGCAGAACCAAACATCATGTTTGACGTCGGCCGGGATCCAAACAACACATCCTCACATTCCTCCCCCTACCCTCTGGAAACACCTGTATGGGAAACCATCACCACGGATGTTTGGGTCCTCTCCATCGTCCGAAGTGGGTACCGCATACAGTTCCATCAGCTCCCTCCGCCATCGCATACCATCACACCTCCGTTGCAAACCCTGCAAGATGAAATGTAGGCACTACTGCTCAAAGATGCCATAGAACCAGTATACCAAACAGACAGAGGTTTTTTATCTCGTTATTTCACCGTCCCCAAAATGGGCGGAAGCCTCCACCCCATCCTCAACCTCAGAGAACTCAATCTCTACATCATTACCACCAAATTCCTTATGGTTACCCTCGAGTCTGTCCTTCCCCTGCTCTGAAAAAACAACTGGTTTGCTGTTATAGACCTGAGGGATGCCCATTTCCATGTATCTAGCCATCCCTCTCACAGGCCCTATCTCAGCTTCCAACTCAGATCCCAAGCCTACCAGTTCAAAATACTCCCATTCAGACTTGCAACAGCTCCCAGAGTCTTTACCAAATGCATGGTTCCTGTAGCAGCTTACCTCAGACTTCACAAGATCCACATTTTCCCGTACATCGACAACTGGCTCCTCGTAGTTTGCTCCCGCCGCAAAGCACAATGGGCCATTCACTTTACACTGTCCCTTCTCCACAATCTCGGCCTCGCTGTAAACATACAGAAATCCAAGTTACAGCCCACAAGAGTTGTTCAGTATATAGGAGCACTCATAGACTCCACTCACGCCCGAGCATTCCTCCCAACAAACAAACAAACAACTCAACCTGATATCATTGCTTCGCATCTTCACCCCTCATGCGCTGGTACCCGAATTAACAGTTCAACGTGTCCTCAGCACTATGGCATCCATGACATTGGTAGTGCAACACGTACGCCTCAAAATCATGTTACTCCAGGCATGGTTCCTGGCCCTTTTCGACCCACTAACAGCCCTGCCTCACACCCTGTTATGGGTGACCCCGGAACTCGCCATCCAAATTTCTTGGTGGCGCTCTACTCAAAACCTTACAATGGGATGACCTTTCCAACAACCACGTCCTCAAATACAGGTCACCACCGATGCCAGTCTTACAGGCTGGGGTGCTCAGTGCAAGTCTCTAAAGATTCATGCTCAATGGTCAGAAAGAGAGAAACTGCTCCATAGCAATGAGCTGGAGCTTCTAGCAGTGATAAAAGTGTGCAAGGCTTTCAGAGACCATCTTGTCAGCAAAATGGTTCAAGTCGCCACCGACAACACTACCATGATGTATTATATCCTGAAACAAGGCGGCACCCACTCTCCAAGCCTTCTGTATCTCGCTGTCGACCTATGGGAATGGTGCCTGTCACATCATATCTGCCTCATGACAATACACATAGCTGGCCAAGACAGCAATCTGGCAGATCTTCTCAGTCGCAAGGAACCCCAAGCTCACGAATGGGAACTGCACCAATCCATCTTCCTCCTCCTCTGCACACGCTGGGGCACACCCACTATTGACCTTTTTGCCTCCTGGGCAAATCGGAAATGCAAACGTTACTGCTCCTGTGCAGGAGTCCTGGGCCAACAGTCTATGAATGCCGCAGGAGCACTCCTGCGGCGACACATTCATAGGCCGTTGGCCCAGGACTCTTACTTACCTGTTTCCACCATTCCCACTCCTCCACAAAGTCGTAGTTCGGCTCCAACAAGACAAACCCAATGCAATTTTGATAGCTCCATGGTGGCCATTCCATCAATTGTCATCTGACATCTATTACCTGCCCTGCCTGCCTCACCTGCTCACGCAGAACAAAAATCAAATTCTTCACCCAGACCTACCTACCCTTCATCTGGCAGCATGGAGGATTCTGTCTCCCTGATGAATGTCCCCTCAACCAGGAGAGCTTATTTGTACAAATGGAAGAAATTCCAGTCTTTTACTGCAGCGTCTGCACTACCATCAGTCAATCCCTCCCTTTCCACCATTTTTCTTACTTCATCTGAAAACCAAAGGCCTCTCCCTTTCCTCCTTGAGAGTTTATCTTGCTGCAATAGTCTCTTTATCAGCCGCCAACCTCTTCAGCAGCGCAATTCTTCAGACACCCTACTCTGAAGCGTTTCCTTAAGGGTTTGTCACACATGTACCCAGATGTGCGCCCACCCCCACCTCAGTGGTCTTTGACAGTGGTACTGCAACAACTTACTAAGGCTCCATTTGAGCCTTAGCATCAGCTGATCTTAGACTACTCACCTTTAAGACGTTTCTTGTTGCTATCACATCCGCTCGTCGTGCCAGTGAACTTGCAGCCTTGCGGTCTGATTACCCTTATCTTCAGTTTTATCCAGATAAGGTTAAACTGTAGATATTTCTTTTCTACCCAAGGTTGTCTCCCAGTTTCATCTGTCCCAAGCGTTGGTTCTCCCATCCTTTTTTCCATCTCCATCTACTTCTCAGGAGAGAATCCTTCATACTCTAGATGTCGGAGGGGCTCTAGCATTTTATTTAGCTCGCACACAACCCTTTCGACATTCAGCTTGACTCTTCGTCAGCTACCAACTCCCTACTAAGGGTCTTCAAGTGACCTCTCAGTGAATTTCTAAATGGGTTGCTTCCGCCATTCACCTGGCATACCAGCTTGCTCAACTGCCAGCTCCTCAAGTTATTCGCCCTTATTCTACTAGGGCAGTGGCAACATCTACGGCGTTTCTTCGTGGCGTTCCCCTTCCAGACGTCTGCGCCACTGCCACGCGGTCACAGCCGTCTGCATTCATCAAGCATTACAGATTGGATGTTCAGCAAAAATCTGATGCAGCCTTTGGACATGCTGTGCTATTCTCTACCTTGGCGTGACACCCTCCTCTGGGTAAGACAGCTTGTTAACCACCCAGGGTGTGATTCACAGAGGCCACGAAGAAGAACGACAGGTTTGTTGTTGTTTAGTTGTTAAGTCTTTCCTCCCAAGAAGCAGGCGTCTTTTAATTTCGTGGCTGCTGTCACCATCTGCAGTGATCATGGAGCCCAAGAAAGTAAAATCTGTCACTGCCTCCATATCTTCCCCTTCTATTTGCCAGGAGGTGATGGGACCAGTGGCCATGATCTTCGTTTTTTTGATGTTGAGCTTCAGACCATTTTTTTTGCGCTCTCCTCTTTCACCCTCATTAAGAGGTTCTTTAATTCCTCCTCGCTTTCTGCCATCAGAGTGGTATCATCTGCATATCTGAGGTTGTTGATATTTCTTCCGGCAATCTTAATTCCGGCTTGGGATTCATGCAGTCCAGCCTTTCGCATGATGAATTCTGCATATAAGTTAAATAAGCAGGGAGACAATATACAGCCTTGCCGTACTCCTTTCCCAATTTTGAACCAATCAGTTGTTCCATATCCAGTTCTAACTGTTGCTTCCTGTCCCACATAGAGATTTCTCAGGAGGTAGATAAGGTGGTCAGGCACTCCCATTTCTTTAAGATCTTGCCATAGTTTGCTGTGGTCCACACAGTCAAAGGCTTTTGCGTAGTCAATGAAGCAGAAGTAGATGTTTTTCTGGAACTCTCTGGCTTTCTCCATAATCCAGCGCATGTTAGCAATTTGGTCTCTAGTTCCTCTGCCCCTTCAAAATCCAGCTTGTACTTCTGGGAGTTCTCGGTCCACATACTGCTGAAGCCTACCTTGTAGGATTTTGAGCATAACCTTGCTAGCGTGTGAAATGAGTGCAATTGTACGGTAGTTGGAGCATTCTTTGGCACTGCCCTTCTTTGGAATTGGGATGTAGACTGATCTTTTCCAATCCTCTGACCACTACTGAGTTTTCCAAACTTGCTGGCATATTGAGTGTAGCACCTTAACAACAGTATCTTTTAAGATTTTAAATAGTTCAACTGGTATGCCATCACCTCCACTGGCCTTGTTGTTAGCCATGCTTTCTAAGGCCCACTTGACTTCGCTCTCCAGGATGTCTGGCTCCAGGTCAGCAACCACACTATCTGGGTTGTCCGGGACATCCAGTTCTTTCTGGTATAATTCCTCTGTGTATTCTTGTCACCTCTTCTTGATGTCTTCTGCTTCTGTGAGTTCCCTACCATTTTTGTCCTTGATCTTGTCCATCTTTGCACAAAATGTTCCTTTAATATCTCCAATTTTCTTGAACAGATCTCTGGTTTTCCCCTTTCTATTATTTTCCTCTATATCTTTGCACTGTTCATTTAAGAAGGCCATCTTGCCTCTCCTTGCTATTCTTTGGAAGTCAGCATTCCATTTTCTGTTACTTTCCCTATCTCCCTTGCATTTTGTTTCCCTTCTCTTCTCTGCTATTTGTAAGTCCTCGTTGGACAGCACTTTGCTTTCTTGCATTTCCTTTTCTTTGGGATGGTTTTTGTTGCTGCCTCCTGTACAATGTTACGAGCCTCCATCCATAGTTCTTCAGGCACTCTGTCCCCCAAATCTAGTTCCTTAAATCTGTTCTTCACTTCCACTGTGTATTCATAAGGGATTTGGTTTAGATAATACCTGACTAGCCCAGTGGTTTTTCCTACTTTCTTCAGTTTAAGCTTGAGTTTTGCTATAAGAAGCTGATGATCAGAGCCGCAATCAGCTCCAGGTCTTGTTTTTGCTGACTGTATAGAGCTTCTCCATCTTTGGCTGCAGAGAATACAATCAATCTGATTTCGGTATTGCCCATCTGGTGATGTCCATGTGTAGAGTCGCCTCTTGTGTTGTTGGAAAAGAGTGTTTGTGATCACCAGCTTGTTCTCTCGACAAAACTCTATTAGCCTTTGCCCTGCTTCGTTTTGAACTCCAAGGCCAGACTTACCTGTTGTTCCTTTTATCTCTTGACTCCCTACTTTAGCATTCCAATCCCCTATAATGAGAAGAACATCTTTCTTTGGTGTCAGTTCTAGAAGGTGTTGTAAGTCTTCATCGAATTGGTCAATTTCAGCCTCTTCAGCATCGGTGGTTGGTGCATAAACTTGGATTACTGTGATGTTGAAAGGTCTGCCTTGGATTCGTATTGAAATCATTCTATCATTTTTGAGATTGTATCCCAGTACAGCTTTTCCCACTCTTTTGTTGACTATGAGGGCTACTCCATTTCTTCTATGGGATTCTTGCTCACAATAGTAGATATGGTAATCATCTGAATTGAATTCGCCCATTCCCGTCCATTTTAGTTCACTGACGCCCAACATGTCAATGTTTATTCTTGCCATCTCCTGTTTGACCACATCCAGCTTACCAAGGTTCATAGATCTTACATTCCAGGTTCCTATGCAGTATTTTTCTTTGCAGCATCGGACTTTCCTTTCACTTCCAGGCGCGTCCGCAGCTGAGCGTCCTTTCGGCTTTGGCCCAACCACTTCATTAGCTCTGGAGCTACTTGTACTTGTCCTCCGCTGTTCCTCAGTAGCATGTTGGACGCCTTCTGACCTGAGGGGCTCATCTTCCAACGTCATATCTTTTAGCCTTTTGTTTCTGTCCATGGAGTTTTCTTGGCAAAGATACTGGAGTGGCTTGCCAGTTCCTGCTCCAGGTGGATCGCGTTTAGTCAGAACTCTCCACTATGACCTGTCCGTCTTGGATGTCCCTGCACGGCATAGCCCATAGCTTCTCTGAATTACTCAAACCCCTTCGCCACGGCAAGGCAGCAATCCGTGAAGGGGAACAACAGGTTACTCACCTGTAATTGTAGTTCTTCGAGTGGACTTCTGTGATTCACACATCCTGACCCGACCACCCCTCTGTCACGCCATGCAGCTACTCTATGCGACGGTTGACCTAACTGAAGGGAGAGTCTTGGTGCCAAGGTACATATATTGAGGGGGGGTCTACACTAATGTGGGTTTTTTTGCTACCATAGAAGCTCTAGAATCTTCCGACGAGGCTCTGCGCATGCGCGGATTACCCAGGGTGTGAATCACAGAGGTCCACTTGAAGGAATACAAGTACAGGTGAGTAAACTGTTGTTCTCTTTTCTTGATCTACTCTTTGTCATTAGCACAGTTTTGACTCCCTACCCACACCACTCTAGATTGGTAGTGTTGCCATGATGAAATTTAAATTAGTAAGTTCTCTGAAAAAAAAATATATATATGGCAGCAATTAGCAACAAAGTAAATATGATTTGTAGCTGTGTCTGAAGTATTGTGTAGTTCTTGTGCAAGCCAGACCTGCCACTCTTGAAAGCGCTCTGGAAAAATCATCCCAGTCTTGCATGCTTATGTCATTCCCATACAGTACCATGATTCTTTCATATCCAAATTTCTAACTAGAGGGCTGCGGCTGTTAATTGGTTAGGGGATAATTTGTTGTTTTAACTCCCTACATTAGATTGCTGTCTCATATTGTAAGTCAAAGTCCAGCAAAACTACTTAAATGCATTGATTTTTCACAGTTCAAGGCCAAAAATGCCAGTTTGAGTCTAGTAGGGTAAGAGTATTGGAGTGTGTTCACAAAGAAGCGCAACAGTTCAGTCCATCCTTGGGAGATTTTTAAGATTACAAACCTGAAGCTAAAGATGCATTAAAAAAATTCATATACAGTTTATAGGTCATGGACAGAGACTTTCAGCCTTCTTCCCAGTGGTAACGCCTCAATTCATAGATGACCACTTGAAGAAACACAGTCACAGGTAAGCAACTTCTCCTTCCATGACTTACACTCACGCAGATCCAATGAAAAACTTTGTTTTAAATTGAATAGAAGTGGAGTGGGATTCCTCCTACCCCATGCTCAGAAACTCCTGCTGACTTCAGAAATAAAATTGATAACATTTAAATCTTCACCTGTTTTGTTGAGGGGCATCAGCCAATTTGTTCTATTCATTTTGAGAAAAATCACTAGGTGAGCTGCACTGTAGGCCCAATGAAAGAAAATTAGTTTGAAACAGGATATTGGAAATATACTCCATAGGGCAGCAAGAGTAGCTTTATGTGGGTGATGGTAGCATTTTAGGACCTTGATAAAGCAGAGCTCTTGTCAAATCTAAATCTTTAATAAACATACAAAACTGTTGCTTAGCTTTTCACATTACAGTGAGATTCCATGCTTCTTTGTGATTCCTCTTGAAGATCTGATTGTTGAGAATGAATTACATTATTTATATATATAAAGAACACAGTGACATTATTGCATATTGCACAGTGTCTTACAGACTGCAGCTTGAGTTTGAAAGCTTTGAACAGCCCTCTTGTAGCTACCAAATGTAATTGATACAAAATCATTGCTACATAACAGCTGCAGTAACAAGGTGTTGCTGCCTTTACTTTAATCTACCTTTCTCTCTTGCCAATTTATTATGTTTTGAATTTATGCTTTTTGTAGATCTGTGAGGTATCTTTCTTATGGAAATTAATCTTTTTAGAAGATTTGTGCTCTCATTTTCAAACACTAATACATGCATTCAAGTATCCCATTATTCAGGACCAGCTGGCTTTTTATCTAGTGATATTTACTTCAAAAAGCCAAGCTAAATGCTATCATAGATTAATTCTAAGGGCACAGGAGAAGTGTTATTTTTTTTTTGACAAAAAGAGATTTGGTAATTACTTAGAATATTGTAGTAGAATCACAGAACATGTCAAAAATATGTTATCTAATCTGTCATAATGGAAAGTAGGAAGGATAATTTGCCCAAAAAAGCATCCCTTAAATTGTGTGGGTGGTAGATTCCCCAGCCTCCTATTCCCTACCCCATGGTCAGAACCTATATAAGGATTACATCTTTATCACTTTTTGTCAAACCTTCAACACAGTGTGTACATGCATGTGCTTTATGCTTTGGGCATTTACTCTTTGTAAGATGTATCAGATAAGTTGTTAAGATGTGATTGCTTGTGATTGTGGACACACAGCTAAGTGTTGAAATAATAGAGGGTCAATGCACACTGAATGCATCTCTTATTTGGAAGAATATTGTGAATTGAAGGAGGTTGTGGCTTTGAATTATAACTCACCATAGGCAGTTATAGCAGTCTTATCACACATATGGGTTAGTGCACTTACCTGCTAAGCTTGGGAGAGTAACAGTAGTTTTACTGTTATATGTGCTGTTTGAAGTACAAACCAAAGTACAAATAATTTAATCATTTAAAATGATTTCACTGTCAGGTTCATTCTGGCTCTCTGTCTTATTGGAGCAGGTGATTTCTGTTAATTGTAAATGCAACTTAAAAAATTAATGCAATATTTAACTTTTATTATGAATACCTGAAAAGTGGGAAATAGATAATTCTGGACTTTTCTAAATTTGGGAGATTCACAATGGTAGTATTTACAAAATTTGGAACTTCCTCTATAATGTGAAGTGTGCACATGCATGCACACACACCCCCAGTACAGATATGCACATGTACATGTACATGGTTGTATGTAAATGTAATCCCAGCCAGGAAGCACTGAAATTTCAGAAAGGATATTCTCCACTGCAATTTCATACATAAATCAAACTGGAAATAAGACACATTTTACAATTCAATTTAAGATCCCACTGAGACAATAATGTTGCAAGCTGTGCATTTTGTAAAGTAATATAGTAATGTCTAGTTTGCATTTTTTAAAAACCAAATTAATCACACTTTATTGAATATGTTGAAGCAAACCTAAAATTCATCTATTATTTAAAAAAATCTTGTGCAACAAACACAACTATATTTTATACATAAAGGACAAACTCATTTATTCATTAGGATAAAACACTTGGAGTTTGCATTTTACAACTGTGAAAGAAATGACATTTGCTACCTCCAGTATTTTGAATATTTAAACACATACAATACAAACCAGACTGCTTGAAAAATTGTTCTAATAATATCATGTATTTTTTGGTTCATCAGATTAATGTTGAAATCTGCTGAAGAGAAATGCTGGGCTCTTGCTCTGATAAAGCAATCCACCTGTTTCTTAGAGGGTCAGAATAAAGGGTACCAATCTGCACACCTAAATGGTAATTGGCATGTATCTGATGGTAGATGCCATCTGTCTGCTTTACGATGCTTTCAATGGGATGCATATTCAAAAATATTTAAAACAAAAGCAAAACAAAAGGAGTAGTTTAAAAACAACAAAATGCACAGTTCAGCAATACTCTTCATTTTTGCTGTTAGGGTGGTCTTAATAAAGCTCCCTTTAATAAAGCTCTCTGCCAATGTCTCCCTTCCACACTGTAGCACAATACAGAACCATATCTCACAGGTTTGCTGTGAAGGTATTATTTCTCCATTTTATTAGTTATGATAACTATGTACTAGATCCAGTATCCAACAAAAAGTATGTCTCTCAATAAAAGTTGCTCGGAACATGATCATGATACTGTTGCACTCATATCCTGACTGGTTAGCTCTTGTGGATATAGGATTTTGTGGATAATGCTGGTCTAGACAAGCCTTTGGTCTGATCCAGCAGGCATCTCTCTCTCCTTTGTCTCTCCTTTTAAGTTAAAACCAATTGCATGTTAATCGCAGCTAGCATAGGACCTGTTTCAACTGAACGGGTGGAGCTGTCCTAACTCTTGTCTGCTGGCTGAGGAGGAATTAGGAGAAGGGAGAAGAGCACCTCCATTTTGGAAACCTTAACATTGTGGTTTTTCACCGATAGTTGGGAACAGGCTGGCATGGGCAGGCTGGGAGCCTTATATCTGCTAAATCTGAAGTCTCCTCACTCTGTTGCTACACTACTGAATCAGACTCCCAACATATATATAGCTGGCTATTCATCAAGCAGGAGTCCCCCCTGAATTTTGGGGAGATGTGGCCCCTTACAAGCTGCCTCTGAACATGTGCCAGCTCTGGGTAAGTACAAATATTTCCCTTCCCTTTGCTTTCCATCAGAGGAAAACTGAAAAACAACAACACAATGAGGGTCCTTCAGGAAAGAAGAAGGATCACTATACATTTTTCCCTAGGTAGAGTGATACAGCAGAGCTTTATAGTAGTGACTTGAAACTCTCCCTTGGCCCTTTGCATTGTTCTGCCTCTACTGACTAACTTGAGTCAGATAAGACTAGATCTATATTTTCTTTTGTATAACACAGCGCTCACAATGCTTTTGGATGGAAATTTACTGAGCCTTTTGACATACAAAGGAAGAGGGAAACACACACATCATCCAGGACTTTTGTTTACCTCTCTTTAATTAATAAGAATCATTCGTGGTTTAGAGGCTCTCTTTCCAGCTCAGGGAAAGAAGATTGAAACAATTTTATCCTGGTCTCAGAAACGTGAAACCTGAACATCTCCCAGACTCATCTTTCAATGTGTGGCAAGCAATAGGGTAATAGGAACCCAACTGTGACTATCATGCCTTTATTATCAGCTTTTACAGTATGGCTGGTTTCCAGGCTAATGCAAAATACTGTCTAATATATATCACTCTATTAGGAAAATTACTATTTGGAATGGACCAACGTAATCTGTTAACTTAACCTGGTTCCAACCCACCAAATGAAATGGAATTCTGCACATCAGTACACTTTTGATTTAACCATTCATGCTTGCATTTGATTTGTAAAGCCCTGAATGACTCAGAGTCCGGATATTTGAAAGACATCCTCTTCCCTTATATACCTGACTGGAATCGGAGGTCCTCAGCATAGGCTGTGCTGCAGCTTTACCTGTTCTATTCCAGAAGACCTTGGAATATTATTTTTGACTATTTTTAAGAGACTCTCTAGATCTTCCTTTAAATAATCTTTTTGAAATATTTTAAATCCACTTTGCATAATTTTTATTGATTTTATGTTGCTTTTGGAGCCCTTCTGGGCAAAAACCTGACAAAGAAATAAATGGAATGGAATGGAATAAAATAAATAAACTTATTTCAGCAAAAATGCTTCAGCTAATAACATGTGTAACTGCCCTTTGGCAAATCACACAAATATTTGTCTATTCTGTGCCATTAAGTCTTCCAGTTCATTCTTCCTGTGTACCTTGTCAAGGAGCTGCTCTTCCAAAAAGGACTCTGGTTAGCGTCCTTACTTCATCTGCTTTGCACTTTAGTAATTTTTACCCTAACCCAAAAACACTGGCTAGAGATGTGAGAAGCATTTTCTCTGGGGCAATTGCACCAAGTCTAATTTTGGAAACTTATTAGACTAAAAAATGACAATGGTTAACCTTGCTTTTTGCCTATAATCAATCAGTCTTTATTTTATAGTCATAGACCTGGTAATTGCCTATAATCTTTTACTCTTGAGCTCTTTTACTATAGGAATATCAAGTTGTTCTGTCTTTCACTATAGGAATATCAAGTTGTTCTGTCTTTCACTATAGGAATATTCACTCATTCTTTTTTCCGTCAACCAGTGCCCAAACAATCACATAAGAGATACTGTGCGAACCACACCTCCCTCATTACCTCCTCTGCAAAAACATTTCTTACATTCCTTCAAGCCTTAACTGACTTACAGCAGCCCTAATAAAGCTTTCAAGGTACGTGAGATATTTAAGGAGTGGTTTTACCAGTTCTACACCCCCAGTGAGTTTCCATGGCTGAGCAAGCATTTGAACCCAAGCCTCATGAGTCCTAGTCCGTTACTCTGGCCATTACACCACACTTGGTATTCATCTGCAAAAAATATAGAGCAATATATACAGTATAACCTAAACCTGAATAGCTGGCGATCTTCCTTATTTTCCTTCAGCTGTCATTTGATGGCAACATGGAACGGTATTCTTTTGCAGCAACAGGTTTGGAGGTGGAATATCCTCTATCTCAGGTATTTTCCAGTTACCTGTCCTTCCAAGTAGTGATTTGCCTGGCTCATGTGCTTTATTGTTACATTTTCAAACAGGGTATGTAGAGAATGGAAGCTTCCTTTTTTACTCAGCTGTATTTTATTGTTGTGTCTGATTCTCAAACTGTGGTTAATAGTAACTATGGTTTGGAGAAGGTGTATTATCAATGTCTATACTACCTCTTCCTCCATCACCCACAGTAGTATTTTGTGTTTTTTTGTGGGCTTTTTAAATGGTTTGGCATTGTAAGCAGATACCTGACCACTTTTGGTTTTGGTAAAGAAGCTGTGGTGCAGTCTAAGGTGGAATCCAGGGGAAAATTGTCCCCTTCATGCAAGAAAAGATAGCAACATTTGATGAGGTAATATGAAGACTGTGAAAGCAGTGTCCTTAATCTTTAAGGTGTCACTAGAGTTTTTGTTGTTCTTGCTGCAACAGGTTTACATGGCTAACACCCTAGAAATTTAAAGTTGGTTTGTTTTCCTAAATCATAGTTATGACTATTCACAGTTTGTTTGAGTTCTGATATAACACTGAAAGCATTTACGGACAGATTAAAAGATCTTCTAGTGTCCTTTCTGTAGTCATACAGGAAGAGAAGAGGGAGCATATGAGTCTGAACTTCATTCATGTGATGCTGAATTATGACCTAGTGTTATGCCTAGATGAGGTAAATCATTACCTCATGGAGGCTGGGAAGATCACAAGACTACAGTAATCTAGATGGCAATCTATTTTATTTTCCCTATAACAATGGAATAGCCTACAATCCCACAGAGAGATTAATATGCCTAACTTTGGATCATGGCCATAATTTTTATTAGAAATATCTTTTATTATAAATTAAATAGGGTTACTAATTTTAGTTAAGTCTATACCCAGGAAAATACGGCATTCTGAATCGCATACTATGTGTATTTTCACCACTGAGGACAATAAAGTGCAGTTTCTTTTCATCTGTCGCCAGAGTGTGATCATTTGGAATAGTGCTGAGTGTTGCCTTCACCTATGTACTTTCTCCAGTTGTACCTTTTACCTTGGGCTGTGGCTGAGTCTATAGCCTCTACAGACTTTTTCAAGGATTGCATTGTGTATGGGTGCCTAGGTCTATGGCCTCCACATATCTTTTTAGAGATTGCATTGAGTATGAGTGTAAGCTTGCCCTGATTGACACCCACAAGAAGTCCTGTCTCCTCCAGCAGAGCTGTGCCAGAACCAGCCTCATCAACGCAAACCAACTTCAGCAATCATCTGGTGGGAACACCCTCCCATCAACCTCAGCTGTCTATTCAGATCACCACAGATGCATCTGCCACAGGATGGGGAACTCACTCTCTGGGCTTGCTCAGCCCTGCACCACAGCCACCTCCAAATAAATATATTAGAAATCTTGACAATCTTCCTTGCCTTGTAGACATTTGAAATACTGGTACAAGAAAGATTGGTCTAAGTAGTCACAGTTAGCATGATTGCCATATATTGTATTAACAAATAAGGTGGTACACATTTGTTTCTACTTCTTTGCCTTGTGTTGTGACAACAGTGCATTCTCAGGAAAATACGCCTGATTGCAGTCCATCTGCAAGACACTTGAAACTTCCTTGTAGACACTCTGAGCAGAGACACTTTCTTAGTGCATGAATGGAAATTTTGCCTAGGAGCATTTTGAAGCATCATGGTTTGGTAGGAAGGCCAATCAACATGTTTGCATTGCTGCACAGCAAAAAATGTGCCCAATTTTGTGCCAAAGCAGCAGTGAGACTAGCTGGCTAAGGTCAGAAGAGGACACCTTCCTCATTCCATGGACACAGGGACTATTTACCTCCCCTACCCCATTTGCACTACTTATGAGAGTGATAGTTAAGCTTCAAGAGGAGTGGGCTCATGTGTTCCCAGTTGCACTGTTGTGGCCACACTAACCCCGGTTCACTGTTCTTCTGCATTTATCCTGTCACTGGTTTATTGGGCTCCATCATCAACCAGATCTGATGACTCATTGAAATGGGTGTATTAGGCACCTGGATCTTCAGTCTCTCCACCTGACAATGTCAGTGATATAACCCACACCTCTGTACCAAACCCAGTGCAGCAGACATTGGGCACTGCATGAAAACCTTACACCCTCTGTTCATATAGTCCAAAACAGAAGACCTTCCTGTCATTTGCATTACAGAGGGGTACCTCCCTCATGCCTCCCTCAAAGAAAGGGACCTCTTGTTCTCTTCCATCAAAGTCTACCTGGTGGCTATCTCCACTTATTTCTCCATACCCTGTCAGGAAGTTTCCCTGTGTGTTCACTCGCTTTTTAAAAGGTTTCTCAAGGGTCCTTGCAACCTCAACCCTCCAATTTATCCTTCTCCTGCGTGGTCCTAATCACTGGTTCTGTGCCAGCAGATAAAGAGTCCCTTTGAACCAATGGTGTGATGTGATCTGCTCCTGCTCTCCTGGAAATCACTGGTTTTGGTGGCCATAATACATGCCTGTAGGGCTTCAGAATTTTGTGCCCTGTGTTTTGACTCACCTTTCCTGTCCTTTTATACATCCTATTGTTTTTTGTTTGTTTGTTTTTGTTTGCTGTTCAGTACCTGCTTTTTGACATTCACACAGTTTCAAAAAGGGTAAGGGGTGTTAAGGCCTTTTTTTGTAGTTAGGCTTACATTTTCACATTTTCATTTGGGTGTCAGCTTTTTTGTAAGAGCTAATGAACTTGGACACCTGATACGCCTGGGTGCTGTGGTGAACCCTTGTAGGCTCTGCTTTAAATTGCAAGGAAATTAGATTTTAGAACCATATGTTAATTAAATTATGCAGAATATTCTACTTTGGGTATTTCTGTCTTTTTCTTTTACAGAATTGTAGTGGGAAGTTTTTCATGCATTTAAGGAGCATTTAAGAAATGCTAACTTTCTCATTTTGTATCATTATGCCTAGAATATTGGTGAAAAGAAAAGTGCTGTTGCCGCTGCTTTCATGAATATGATGGAATTGAATATGGCTAATTTGGTATTGGAAGTGTTTTGGGCAACTACATTAGTCACAATCCAATATAGAATTGATCTGGCTTAAACCTATTTGTTTCAGTGAGTTCCAGAGTGCTTAACTCCATATTAGAGTGTGCCTTGCGTTTTCTCAAAAAGTTCCAGTTGGTTTACAAAAAATCAATTTAAAAAAAACTTAATAAAATGACATTTCGACAGAGTTGGGAGAAGTTTCTCTTTTGGTTTTACTATTCTTAGAATACCTAACCAGTGATGTTGGAGCTGTAATGGCTAGATGTTTATCCATGACTAGGTCTTTAAAGGATTGCTTCACTAAAGTGGTAACTTGAGGTCATGAAGGCTTTTGTATGTCTGGAGCCCTAAAGCTTTGTATTAAGTTACAGTAAAAGCTACAGTTCACGACACAGGTCCTGAACTTTCATTACAACAAAGGCACATAGCCTAACATGCTACATTAAGACTCTTTTGCCAACCTCATGCAGCTTTTCCCAGAACAGACATTTTAGCAGCATTAGACAAAAATAGGACCTATGTGTGTAGAAGCCATCACTGGCTCTTTTGTCATAGTTAGTAAAGTATAATTAACCAAAATACTGATGTACAGGCTTGATCGATACCCACTGTTTCCTTTTTTCTTTTAAAGTGTTAAGTAGACTGGGTTAGATATGAGTCTCTCTTGCATGACACCTGTACTTTTTCTTTCCTGTGGGACTCTGTAGTTTGTGCAAACGTTAGATTAGGCATCATTCAGTCTCGAGAGACTATAGTAACGTGCTCTGAATGGAGGACTTGGAACAGCGTCTAGTGTGGCTGAGAAGGCCAATTCGAGAGTGGCAATCCCTTCCACACTGAAGACAAAGACAGTCTGTCCCTTGTCCAGCTCCCTGATTTTTCTGGTTTCGGGACTGCCTCTTTGCCTCGGCCTGCTGAACAAGTGTCTCTTCAAAATGGGAGAGGCCATGATGCACCGCCTGCCTCCAGGCTGAACGCTCAGATGTCAAGGTTTCCCATCTGTTGAGGTCCATTCCTAAGGCCTTCAGATCCCGCTTGCAGATATCCTTGTATCTCAGCTGTGGTCTCCCTCTGGGGCGATTTCCCTGCACCAATTCTCCATACATAGTTAGTTACATGTGCAAACATAGTTAATGATTTAACTGGGTTGGCTTCTCTCTGTTTTCACTCTGTTCTTAGAGCTTCTATAATTGAATATTATTTATTTGAATATTATTTATTTATTTATTTATTTATATAATAAATTAGTGTACTATGTTGCAACTAGATAGGCCCTCTCGAATCAGCAGAACGTACGGAAGAGCTAACTTATCAAATACCCACTGATTCAGTGGGCCTTCCCTCATAAAACTTACTACACTAAGCAACAAGATTTCAGCCACTGAACGATGTGATGACTTACTGTTCAGTGGTTGATTAAATAAGATTATTCGCTATTGGGTATAGGACCGTCTGTATTATTTCAAACTAATTGGCAAGTGATGCTTTGAACATGTGTATTGAAGCTGACTGATGTCTATGTTAGTTGACAAAATAATGTTGGAAGAATGATTTGAAGCAAGAGTTATTTATCATTATGTACATTAATAAATATGAGATATCTAAAATACTCAAGCATAAGTCTGAACTTAACAAAACATTAATTAACATGTTCTACCTAGTGATGAAATCCTGTGTACTTGAAAATGATTCAGTCAGTCCAGACAATAGTTCATGCAATTAAACACATTAATAGAAACTGGGAGTGTTTAAAGTGTTAAAAGTGTTAAAAGACATCTGTTTTTCATTGCATGAACTTTCCCCATCTCACCCCTAGTTTCCAAACTAATGTGCTTTATTTTGTGATTGGTCATGAGAAGTAAACTTGGGATGTATTTCCAAGTTGATTTCTCAGGCACATAAATCTGAAGCAATCATATTGCTAGGAGAGTGGTATGCTTTCGTTTCTAATGATTTGCGATCTGTATCATCTAGTTTGACCTGCTGAAGATTGTTCTTCTGAGTAAAAGATACATGTGATGGGATCAGATCCCTAAAATTGCTGCTGTACTGTAACCAATCCATCTTTTCATAGGTGATCCTTAGTAATTCAATCTCTACCCTGTTTGAAGTGCAATGCAGTTATGTACAGTAGGTTCTAGGACTAACCACCACTACCCTGCCATAAATTTCCAATAAGTAGACAGTCCTGGATTAGGAAATAGGTTCATAATAAAATAACTTCAACTTCTACCTCCTCCAAAATGGATTAAACAACTGAAGATGGAATTGACCTGATATCCTTGTTTGCAAATTTAAAATCATCCTGCATCCCAGTAATTTATATTCCTTCCCACAGGAAGCAATGATGGTTCTTGGGATAGAGAAAAACTCAAGTCTCCCCCAATCCAAGCAGTGCAGGCCTCTGTAAACCACCCCAACTTGTCTGGACAGCAAAATCTTCTAGTTAATCATCCTCTCAACCCTCTCCAACAGAACCACCTTCTGCCAAATGGTATGGGTTGGCATCTTTCCACATTAATATTCCAGGTTTTTTTTTCCAAATTCCTATCTTTTGTATTTTGTTACAGAGTTTACATCTTAAAAAATAAACATGCAAGAACTTGTAAACTTTTGTACAATATAACAAAAAGGCCAGTATTTTATTGTATTTCATATAACTAAATCTTGTGGCACTGTATCAATCTTTATTTATGTTGATTTGTGCACTGTAATCTGCTTCATAAAGTGGGCTATAGTCCATAAAAGTAAAATGTCTACATTTTTAAAGTGCCACAAGACTACCCATTTATTATTCCTGCAGCAAACTAAGATAGTTATACCCCTGGAAATAGTTACACATGAAAATCTGTATAAATAATAATTTAACGGCAGTGGCAGGTATTTTAACCATAAGACATATTGGTTGGAATCCTGCTAATGCAGCTCTATGCATATACGACTGATTATGTATGTCATCAGCTATGGACTTTGATCTTTAAGTTTTCTGTCCCTCCACCCAGGGTCCCTAGGGATCCCTTTCAACCTGGGGAAGACTTTGCAGTAGATATGAGCACAAACCTCAGTTTGGAGGTTCATGCTGGTTCATTGGCATGGCACCACAGATATTGTGAATTCCCTTCCCCTATCAGCCGGCGAGCGCTGGTCTTTCCCTCCTCTTCTTGCGATTGTCCAGTCGCAGCAGGAGTGCATGCTTCCCTCCTCTGCCTCCTCTGACAGCTGCCCACTCAGAGGCAGCACTTCAGGAATTTCTTCTCTGCCTATTCATCTGAGTGGGCGGCTGCCAGAAGAGGCAGAGGGAAGCACATGTTTCTGCTGAGACATGATGATTGCACAAAAAGGAGGGAAAGAGCAGCATGCGCTGGCTGGTGAGTGGGGGAGCCAGTGGGGGGGGGGGAGGCATGGCACCTGTGGTACCACAGCAACGAATCAGCACAGACCTCTAAACCAAGGCTCGTGTCATCTCTAGTTTGCAGTCCTTGGAATGGGGGGATCTTTATTGTCCAAATATCACTGCTGCCACTGCTGCACAATGGTGATTTTCAGGCATTAAAGGTTCCCTCCCCAAGGCTGTCTCAAGTCATTGAACAGGATTTTGGCCATTGCAATAAAATGTGACTAGACTGTGTATAAGTAGAAAGAAACATCTGTTTCTTACTTTTTATGTGCTAACAATCACTGAAGGGTTTTGTGTACATGATTGTCCATTGTAATCTAGTTCAGTGACAACAAATAGGAACTCTGCTATTTATTTGAAAGTTAGCTCAACCTGTTATAAGTATATACTTGAGAGCTGATTTACATCCAAAGATAAATAAGTTGGTGCACAGTTCCTGAGATTCAAGCATTTTACAGTTTTGGTTAAGGATTCCATGTTTTAAAGCTTCCCCATGCTAAAAACAACACACACACCACGAATAAAGAAAACAAATCTGGAATTCCATATTTGACATGCTGTTTTTCCACAGAAATAATTATTTTCTTCACATTTTCTAAGGACATTTTTATTTTGCTTTTCTTAGAGGTTCATATTGAAATAAACAAGGTGTTATAAATGTAAATACTATTTCTGTCATAAACTGAGAGTCAAAATCTTCACAATCTGCTCCTGACACTCTTAAATACTTCTGTTGCTGTTGTGTCTGTGGTTTTGGAGCATTCGTTTATACATACTTTTCCAATAACATGGTTCTTTGGTGGCTTCCAGTAGTAATCCTCTTGTGCAACTAAGGGTTTAAAAACAATAACAGCAACAACCAAATGACATGACATAAAAAGATTTGCAGCAGAGAAGAAGATAAAGCTGGCTAAGGTCATAAACAAACAACACACGATTTTACAGCAGATCTTTAAAAAATTTTTTTGAGGAAATCAACAAAACTTGAAGCCTGAGACATTTAAAAACAAGACAGATAAATTGAGTGTCAGCTGGGCATTCATGACATGAACGTTACACAACCAAGAGGCAGTTTTAACCACCACATTTTACTTGGTAGGGATACATGGCAAAGAGTTCTTGGAAATGATTCCAAGGTCCAGGTAGGCAAACCCACAAGATTTTCCATGTGGAAAGAGACATTCCTTCAGCTCTGCAGTTTGATGATGATGATTAGATATTTATTTATTTAAAATATTTTTACCTCACCTTTCTCCTTTAAAAGGACCCAAGGTGGTCTACATCATTAAAAGATAATATTTAAAGACAATCAACGTAAAGAGGTAGCTTACATCATTAAAAGACAATATTAAAGCTAAAAACAATTTGACTTGAGAGAGAGTCTTGGGGAGGGAGTGTACAGAATAATTGTAGTGCTTGAAGCTCTGATAGGTGAATAAAGCTGTAACTGGTTTAATAAGATTAATTAAAAGTCATTGAAAAAAATAATCTCACATTTTCAAAATGAAGTTGACCAGGCCTTGGAATTCCAATGCAATTAATCCATGTTTAGATTGGACACTAAGCAAGTACAGTGGTGCCTCGACTTACAGAATTAATCCGTATTGGAACGGTGGCCGCAACTCGAAATTTTCGTAAGTCGAAGCACCATTTCCCATAGGAATGCATTGAAAACCTATTAATCTGTTCCGGCCGAAGAAAAAAATACCAAAAAAGAAAAAGAAAAAAAAGAAAAAAGAAAATAAACAGAGCAAGTCCCACGCTGGGACTGCAAAAAAACAAAAACAAAAAACAAACAAATCCAAAAATAAACATTGGAGCAAGTCCCACGCTGGGACTGCAAAAAAAAAAAAAAAAAAAAAAAAAAAAAAAAATCACCAAAAAACACAACAACACAGAAACATAACCCCCCCCAGCCCAAACCTACCCTCCAAAACCCACCCAGAACAACTTTTTAAAAAGGAAATAGGAGCACCTTACCCGTCTGAAGCCTCCTCAGCCTCCCGGGCTTCTCCGCTGCTGTGACTGCCGCCGCCGGAGGCCTCCCGGGGTTCCCCGCCGCCGTGAGCGCCGCCGTCGGAGGCCTCCCGGGGTTCCCCACCGCCGTGACCGCCGCCGTCGGAGGCCTCACCAGCTTCCCCGCCACAATCGGAGGCTTTCCGGGCTTCCCCGCCGCTGTGACCGCTGCTGCCAGAGGCCTCCGGCAGCGGCGGTCACGGCGGCAGGGAACCCCAGGAGGCCTCCGACGGCGGCGGGGAACCCCGGGAGGCTGAGCCCAGCCGGGATGGTCCGGCGGCTCGCCTCCCAACAGCGGTGGAAGCCCGGGAGGCTGAGCCCCCCCTTTTCCCAACCGTTGGGGTGAAGAAGCAGCCTCTTCGCCACCAACGGTTTAAATTTCCTGCCCTTTCCCCCTGCCTTTTTCCTTTCGTAAGTGGAAGCTCCGGCCGCAAGTCGAACTAAAATTTTGCGGCCGGAGCTTTTCGTAAGTCGAAATTTTCGTAAGTAGGGACGTCCGTAAGTCGGGGCACCACTGTATTTGGTTCCTAACCAGAGTAACTACTTTAAGGTAAGGATCTGAAATAAGATGTTTACAGTTTACTAGTAGCATAGAATTGGTAAAGTTTGAAGTCATTCCCAAAAGGCAACGCTAATTTGTTTTGGCCTGGAGGAGGCAAGATGTTGCACAGCCTGATGTATATGCAGTAGGGCTCGTATTTTTAAACTGCGGTTCCTCGATTTCTCTAAGAATTCTGGGAATTGCAGCCCACAAATAAAAAACAACAACAACCCACTTACAGCACACCTGTGTTTCCTATAGAGCAGGGCTTTGGTGTTTTTTAACTGCACTGTTGACTTCCCTTGCTTTTACTTCCTGTTGTTGATTTGTTTAAAACACACACACACAAACCAAAACAAAACACAACAAAAAATTCCCGTCCTGATGCCTTTCTAGGAGTTGTAGCCTTTCTGCCCACTAGATCCTCTACAGCAGGGGTCCCCAACCCCCAGTCCGCAGCCCGGTGCCAGTCCGTGGCCTTGGCAGGACGGGGCCGCGAAGACAGATCTCCCGCCCCCCCGCACGCATTTCCCCCCACACGCCCACCTGCACACACAGCCCACCCACCCACACGCACGGGTGCCCTGCCCACCTGCGAGCACACCCCTCTCATCCGCGCATGTGTGGGAGTGCGCCCCGCCCACCCGTGTATGGACGAGCGTGCACCCCACCTGCGAACATGCCCCCGCCCCAGCAAATGCGCCTGCCCCGTGTATGCACGAGTGTGCGCCCTGCCCCCACCCACCTGCGAGCGCAGGGGGTGCTGCGCATGAACCCCGCCCCCCCAACCGGTCCGTGGTTTGGAAAAGGTTGGGGACCACTGCTCTAGAGGGCACTTCCTGAAGAGTAACTCCCAGGAAGCAGGGGGACAGCTTTCTTTCTTTCTTTCTTTCTTTCTTTCTTTCTTTCTTTCTTTCTTTCTTTCTTTCCTTTCTTTCCTTTCTTTCTTTCTTTCTTTCTTTCTTTCTTTCTTTCTTTCTTTCTTTCTTTCTTTCTTTCTTTCTTTCTTTTACAAATGAGTATTTGGAAGTAAGGCTGGGGAATCTAATGGTGCAAGTAAAATCCTCCAAAGTCCTTCTCTAAAGGGACAAAACCTACAAGTGTACTGATTTGGGATCACAAAAGAATGCACTCCTAATACACAAGTCTTAAGTCATAATCACTGTTGTCAGGGTGATCATATGAAGCCAGAATGTCTAACTATCAGTGACTTGGCCTATTTTATAAAGTTTCCTTTAAAACAAAAATTTGGCAGTTTTTCTGTACATCGTTTGGGAGCCTTAAACTGGAAGCCTTAAACACTCATATCAAGAATCTTGTCAACCAGTATTAGTCAAGCAGTCCTGTTAAAGCTGCATACTCCTCAGCAAAGGAGGAGAATTAGACTGTGGGGATTATACTCTATTTGGAGTGAGATGTTTGTAAAGTAATGAAGTTATCACCTTTACAACCACTGGGCACTAATCATAGTTTTCTCTGTTATATAGTGTGATGTAAGAGCAATTCAAAGTACATTTCTTTGCCAGAGGGACAATTATGAACTTAGGAATACTTGAGAAATACTTCACTATTATTTGGTGAATAGTTAAATTGATTTTGTTTACAGTCAGGAATGTTTGTAACATTCCATGTTTAAAAATTATACATGCATGTTTTCTTTATTTCCTCCCCATCCCAGGTCTGGAGCTCCCTTTTATGATGATGCCCCACCCACTCATTCCTGTCAGCCTTCCTCCAGCATCTGTCACAATGGCAATGAGCCAGATGAACCACCTTAGCACGATTGCAAATATGGCGGCCGCAGCACAAGTACAGAGTCCTCCCTCAAGAGTTGAGACGTCTGTTATTAAGGTAAATTTTGTCTTTAAAACCAAGCAAGCAAGCAACACCAATAATTATGTTATCTTTCTCAGCAAATCCCTTCTTTCTCAGATATATATCTTCCAACATAAAATAAGATTGCCCCACTTAAGGAGACCCATTTAATTAATATAGAGATCATGAATTTCCTTTATGTCTGTTATTTGATTTTTACTTTGATTTTATTATTTTTGTATTGTGGCTCCATATTGCCCTGAACAGAGGTGCTCTTTTCTGATTTTGAAAGCTAAGCAGGGTTGGGCCTGATTAGAATTTGGAAGGAAGACCAGCAGGGGACATGAACAGACTTCTTGTAGGGTTAGGAAAGAATTTTGCCTGAAACCCTGAAGTATCACAGCCAGTCAGAGATGAAAAGACTGGACTTTGTGGAACAGTGGTCTGACCCAGTATAACTCTTAAGTCTTACTAAGCACCATTCTGAGTTCAAACTGGGCATCAGACATGGTTGATCCAAATGCAAATAACACCCATATCTTTAAGTAACCAAACCTCTTCCAGCATTTTTACTCTGATGCAATAGCAGTAGCAAACACCATCCTAGTGGAGTAACTATTCATTTAAAATAGAATAATAATGACACGTTAAATAATGACCACATAAACATAACAATATAAAAATCAGAATAAACATATGTCAATCAATTGAACTTAAAAAGAAAAACAACATAGAAAACAATAAAAACAAGATGGCGGAATTGGTGACTTAAAGAGTTGAAAAAACCTCTGCACTCTGTTGGTGTTGCATCTTGAAAATGCCTGTCTAAAAAGCCATGCTTTAAAGTGTCCTTAAACGTCCCCAATGAAGGGGGCAGGTGATTCATGGGCAGGAGTTTATTCCAAAGATGTGACACAACCAACAAGAAGACCAGATTCCTGGTCTTCTCTTTTTTGGGGCTCTCTTGGGGTCAGTGTCCTCAACAATCCAGCCTGGGATGATCGAGTAGGTCAGGCAGATCTCACTGGAAGAATGTGTTCTGCCAGGCATCGAGGTCCCAAACCGTTTAGGGCCTTGTATGCCAAAATCATCGCCTTGAAGCTGGCATGGAAACAGACAATCAATGCATGACAACCAGAATGGGCGAGATATGATGGTATTTATTTACTCCACACAATACTCTGGCCACCATACTTTGGGTCTGTTGAAATTTCTGTAGCAGTCTCATATGCAGCCCCATGTAAAGAGTGTTACAGTAGTCTAATCTCGAGACTGCCAGTGCATAGACCAGCATAGTGAGGGACCCAGTGTCAAGGTAGGGACGCAGCTGGGCGATCCACCTAAGATAGAAGTAGGTGGAACAGACCACAGACACTATCTGAAACTCCATAGATAGCACTCAGTCCAATACTATGCCCAGACTGTGCATCTCATCATTGATGGAGAGAGTAGTCCCCCCAAAAGAAAGGGAAGCATCCAAACCTCAAACACTGGGGGCACCCACTCACAGGACCTCCTCCTTGTCTAGATTCATCCTCTGTCTGTTATCTCTTATCCATCCCAGCATGGCACCCAGACAGCGCTTAAGGGATGGGAAAGCATACCCTTCAGAAGGGTGGAAGGAGAGATAGAGCTGGGTGTCATCCGCACATTGGTGACACAAAGCTACAAAACTCCTGATGACCTCCCCCACCGTCCCTAACTTCATGCTCTATCTCCAGGAGGTAGAGGTTTCAAAGAAACAGCACAGTGTCTGTCAGAAGATTCCATTCTTGGCCATGTCCATTAATATCTGGATGTCTGCCAAATCCAGCTAAACCCTGCTGGAAATTGCTATCCTAAACTACCTAGAAAACAGTTTGCCTGAATCTATTATGAATCACTTTCAAAGAGATCTGTAGCCATCTTAGCATCCCTGGTGGACATTCTGATGGGTGGTGTGCAATGGTTCAAAGATGCTTGTAATAAAGAATTAATTCAGTGTCAAACTACACATTAATGTTAAACAGATACTGACTAGCTTTGTGTCTTCATACTATAGAATGAACATAGGCCGACTCTGGTTTAGAATCTTTGCACGAGGGAAGGTTTACTCCTTTTTTCCCCTTTCCTGAAAGCAAGTCCTTTGAGAAAGAAGGGATAAAGGTGCAGTTGATGCCAGTAGAGGGTTTTTCTACATTGCTTCATGATGGGAGACACTCTAAACTTTGGTACATGTGTTGGTGATTTCTAAGATCAATTACTCTATGTGGGGTTACCCTTGAGGCTGACACTGGGTACAGAATACAACAGCTA
Organism: Intellagama lesueurii; assembly: GCA_037013535.1. Classification (NCBI taxonomy): domain Eukaryota; kingdom Metazoa; phylum Chordata; class Lepidosauria; order Squamata; family Agamidae; genus Intellagama; species Intellagama lesueurii. The sequence continues at coordinate 125,100,887 of JBAJHW010000003.1, forward strand.
GACTGGTGATGGGTGTAAATAAGCTTGATCACCCCAGTTCTGTAGGCCTGCATTGACTTCTTGTGGTTTTCCAAGCCAGGTACAAGGTACTAGTTTTATTATATATTGTTCTTCATGGTTTGGGGCCTCATTATGTCATTGTCTCTCTGCCAGAACATCAGCCCGTACCATCCATTCTTCAGAGGCCTTGCTTCTCTGGATTGCCAGGCCACATGAAGGGAGGCAAAGATGACTGTCACCAGAAATTGTGCCTTCTCGGCAGTGGCCCCTTCCTTATGGAATAGGCTCCTGGCAGAGGTGTGTCTGGCCTTCTCCCTCCCTTCTTTTAAGAGGATGTTGAAGACTGTCTTGTTTTAAGAGGCAAAGACATCCTCACCTAAGCAAATTTGGATGTGTACCCTGTTTTGCCATCGTTTGGGCTTTTTATTGGTCTTCAGTAATTAGAGGTGTTTAATGTTGGTATGTGGGAGGAGGAGAGTCTGCTGTAAACCACTTAGTGTTTTGCACTGTCAGCAGTATAGAAATGCACCAAATAAACAAACCTTGCCTCTCTTCTTGTTGTAGTCCAAAAAGTGGCCTGGGCCCCCAACAAACATTAAAGTGAGAGTGCAAGTCTTCAATAGTCTAATTTTTGCAGGCAAAGAAGAGGTACTGTGAAATTATTCTTACACATCAAAGTGTCTTGTCAAGTGGAGCTAGCCTAAATTGAAAGAAAGAAGAATTTAGCACATATTATTTATATCCCTCCATCAGAGTACAACAAAGCACAGAGCTGCATGCTACCTTTTAATGTAACATGTAGTTTGATCCTCAAACAGCATTTAAATTGAGTTTTGAAGAATCAGTACTTGCTTCCATCACCAGAATGCTAGGACAATTTGTTTTGTTTTTTTAGTGAAGGATTCCTCCATTGTATAATTCAGTATATCAAAACCAGTAATTAGCCATATTCTTTTTTGCTTGTCTTCCTGCCTCTTATAGGGAGAGAGGGGAAAAAGTCAACATGTGCTTATCTATCTTGTGGAATGCACAGGGGCTTAAATTATTTAATATATCAAGTTTATAGACCAGTATTCCCAAGGGCTGGTAATGAATGTGTTAATTACTGATCACCTAGTTAAATGGAATAAATCGTAATTTACTCTGTTCAGCCTATACCTGGTACACAAAGATAATTTGGCTGTAAAAAGTCCTACTGCGTTTCTAGAATGTGGAATGCTTTGGAGGTCTGCAAGGGAGGGTAGTTCTAGAGGTGAAAGCCAATCAGCAAGAATATGGAGTCTACCTACCCAGCTTTCAGAACAGATTCTTGTGGGTTGCAGAATATGGAATTAATTCTGGCCTATGAATTGCACCAATGTGTGAAATTAGCAGGAGGAGGAAAGGAGATGCCTATTTCTCGGTACAACAGTTAAAATAATTTCACTGCTCTTATTCTGAACTTGCAGTGATGCAAGTGAGAGCTGAAATTGTCCAAACTGTGTTTTAATTTCTGTCTGCTAGCTTGTGAGATTCTTAAAATGACAAACTCCCTAATTTGTCTCAGTAGGAAAGCTGATTTGAAGAGCTCTGCCAGCTCAGATCTCTTGCTGACCTTTCCCTGCAATTCACCACGTTCTTCTGAACCAGCACTGTTATCTTGAACTTGCAAAGCTTCAGATGCCATTCTGCTATTAACCAGGGCTTCATTTTCCAGAGATAAGAGGGTGGAATTACACTGAAAACAAACCTTAATTTTCTATTTTTAACCCTTTCAAAGCAGTGAAGCAAGCACAGTAATAAAGCCAAACCATTAAGCATGAAGTGAGGAGAGTATGAGATACCCATGAAGAAGGGACACGAGTGCTTGATATCATATCCCACCTGATGAGTCTATGCCCTTTCTGAAATGAGATGAACATTAGATACCCTTTATATAATTGAATGCTGAGATCCATGAGTTGGAGGAAAGAGATCTCAGGAATGAGCAGGAACAACAGCCTGTGACAATAGTAAATCACAGTGAGTGTGACAGCTGTGACCCAAGGACGCTTTAGGCAGGAGATGCCTTTCATCACTTGCTGATGGCTTCAGAAAGCCAAGCTTGTTAGCAGTCTCATCTCTTGCCAAAGAGAAATACATACAAACAATGTAAAGGCACATGCAAGTAAATGTTACAGCTCAGAGCTAACGGTAATACGTAAGGAGTAAAACTGAGAAGACAGCCATAAAACAGTATCAAACTTTTCACTGCTTGCAGGAAATACACACTGAAATGTCAGCTTCTATTAGAGCATGTAACATAAGCAATGCCAAGCGTGATGTTACCTCAAATAGTTTACAGTTTTCAGAAGACAGGAAATGTGAAGATACAGCATTTTCTGTATGTTTCCACAGATTTATTGAATGATAACATAATTCCTGGAATACACAGAATGTTTGACCAATTGTGCACACTCATTTTGCTTTTTAAGGGCTGCTTTACACATTATGTTTTGTGTATGTCAGCTTAAAAATGGAATTCATGCATCATTTACAGGTCTACAAAGATGTAGATTATACATGTATTCAAATAATGGAGCCATAGTTTTTGGAACCAAAAATTGTGTAACCAAATTTTCCTGGCTCTGTAGTGTGTGAAGTCATCCTTAGGCAGCACTGTATGTTTTACAAATGGAATAGATCGATTCATCAACACTTTACCTGGTAGGAATCAAAATAGGATAAAAGTAGAGGGAAAAAGTGGAGAAAGAAACTAGAGAATTAGCTATCCTTGACTTGATTCTAACCAGTAGATATGACTTGGTGGAGGAAGTGGCAGTAAGGGGAACTCTGGGCGAGAGTGACCCTGTTCTACTAGAATTCTTGATTTCAAAGGAAACGAAAGCAGAGTGTAGCCACACACATATGCTGGATTTTTAAAAAGCCAATTTTAATAATATCAGAAAAAGGATGAGTAAGATCCCATGGAAGGAGATCCTAACAAGAAAAGGAGTCCAAGAAGGGTGGGAGTTTCTAAGAAAAAGAAATTCTAAAAGCACAACTACAAACAATTCCAACAAGAAAAAAAAGGTGGGAGGCAGCAAAAAAGGCCAGTGTGGCTTCACAAAAAGCTCAGGGAGGACCTGAAAACAAAACAAAAAGACATGTATAGGAAGTGGAAAGAAGGCCAGGTCACCAAGGAAGACTACAGACAAGTAGCAAGGAAATGCAGGGATGGCACCAGGAGAGCAAAAGCTGAGAATGAGCTGAGGTTAGCTAGAGACACTAAAAGCAACAAAAAAGCATTCTTCAGAACGTGCAAAGCAAAAGACAAAGAAAAGAAATAGTAGCACAGCTACTCAATGGAGAAGGAAAAATGATAACAGATGACAAAGAAAAGGCAGAGGTGCTCAATTCCTATTTTAGTTCAGTCTTTTCCCATAGGACAGACTATAAACCTCCAGAAAAATATGAGGTGCAAATGGAGGGGACAGGATTGCAGCTGGAGGTTGATAAACAAATAGTCAAGGAATACCTGAACACCTTGAATAAGTTCAAATCTCCAGGGCCAGATGAACTTCATCCAAGAGTAATGAAGGAATTGGCTGAAGAACTCTCAGAACTGCTGTCCATTATTTTCTTGAAATCATGGGAAATGGGTGAGATGCCAGAGGATTGGAGGAGCACTGATGTTGTCCCTATCTTCAAAAAGGGCAAAAAAGAGGAACCTGGGAACTACAGGCCAGTCAGCCTGACATCAATCCCAGGCAAAATTCTGGAACAGTTCGTAAAGCGGTCATTGTGCAAGCACCTAGAAAACAATGCAATAATGACAAGAAGCCAACATGGATGTGTCAAGAACAAATTCTGCCAGACTAATTTTATCTCATTTTTTGATCAGGTAAACTCCCTGATAGACAGAGGGAATGCTGTAGACATAGTATATCTTGACTTCAGCAAAGCCTTTGGCAAAGTGCCCCATGATATCCTGATGAGCAAGATAACTAGGTGTGAGCTGGATAGAGCAAGTGTCAGGTGGATACACAATTGGTGACAGAATCGTACTCAGAGGGTGATGATTCCTTCTCCAACTGGGAGGAGGTAACAAGTGGGGTACCCCAAGGCTCAGTCTTGAGTTCAGTGCTCTTCAACATTTTTATTAATGACTTGGATGAGGGAGTGCAGGGAATGCTTGTCAAATTTGTGCATGACACAAAATTGGGTGGAATAGCTAATACCCTGGAAGACAGAAACAAAATTCAAAATGATCTTGGCTGGAGCACTAGGCTGAAAACAACAGAATGAAATTCAACAAGGATAAGTGCGAAGTACTGCACCTTGGAAAAAGAAACCAAATGCACAATTACAAGATGGGGGATTCCTGGCTCAGCAATACTACAAGCGAGAAGGATCTTGGAATTGTCATAGATCACAACCTGAATATGAGCCAACAGTGTGATGTGGCTACAAAAAAGGCAAATGCTATTTTAGGCTGCATTAACAGAAGTATAGTTTCCAAATCTCGTGAGGTGCTAGTCCCCCTCTATTCAGCACTGGTTAGGCCTCACCTTGAGTTTGGTGTCCAGTTCTGGACACCACACTTCAAGAAGGATGCTGACAAATTGGAACAAATTCAGAGGAGGGCGACAAGGATGATCAGGGGGCTGGAAACCAAGCCATATGAGGAAAGACTGAAAGAATTGGGCATGTTTAGAGAAAAGACAGAGGAATGATATGATAACACTTTTCAAATATTTGAAAGACTGTCATACATAGGAGGGGCAAGATTTGTTCTCGATCATCCCAGAGTGCGGGACATGCAACAATGGGCTTAAGTTACAGGAAGCCAGATTTCGATTGAATATCAGGAAAAACCTCCTAACTGTGAGAGCAGTATGACAGTGGAATCAATTACCTCGAGAGGTGGTGAGTGCTTCAACACTGGAGGCATTCAAGAGAAACTTAGACCAGCGCCTGGCTGATATGCTTTGATTTGTATTCCTGCATCGAGCAGGGAGTTGGACTTGATGACTTTATAAGCCCCTTCCAACTTCACTATTCTATGATTCTACAAGGAATGAGTAGTTTCACCCTGTGCCAAGTTCTACATCTAAACTAAGTGCAAATTTTTGCAGTTTTCAATTTCATCTGACTTCAATGTTCTCCTTACCTCCAGAGGTAGGCATCCTGTTGAAGCAGAAACAAACAAACAGTCTCACAGCACTTTAACAATTAGAAGATGTATTATAGTGTAAGTATCTGTGGACTAGATTCTGCTTTATCAGTTACAATCTCCATATCCCTGATGCACTGTAGTAGAGGTTAAACGCTACAAAAAAGAGTTATGGTGATCATATGTATGGCTGTTTCTATATTCCAGCAGTTATGGCTACACAGTCACTTACATTGCTGTTGTGATTGGAGTGCTGGAGTGTTTTGTGAGTGATGGGATGAGGAGCATGACAACAGATTATGTAAAAAGAACTTCAGCATTTTCACACATTACAGAATGAGAGATATGGGTTCATGTGCTCTTTAATAGTTTAATAGTTGACATGTGCTGTTTAAAATATTACCGGAACTCTTCAGCAGTAGTTAATACTAGACTGTGAGACAGCAACAAGAAATATATTGCCAGAGATGCCAATATGGTTGAGTCTGATCTGATCTGACTCAATTATATAAAAGAAAACAGTGTTGAGCAGAGGTTTATGTAGCTAGAGATTATTCATCACCTCATTTTACAATTATAGAAAAGAGAGCACTGAGAAATGAGCTGGTGAACTTGTAAGACACTAATCTTTTAATGTAAGTTATCTTCTGTTGAGGTGATTTCTGAAGGTAACCATTTCATTTTACAGTATCCTCATGTGTTCAATAACTATTTCGCTTGTGTATTGTTATTTTCCATGAAGTTTCCAAAACAACTCAAATGAACACATGTCCACTTTTTTCCTGACTGAGATGTAGCAGAGTTTTTAAAGCTCCCTGTGATGCGAGTTCAGCTTTTTTATTGTTGTTTTTGTGTGCTGCTACAGCTGCCAACTTGCCCATCTGAGGGCCAGTTCACAGTCTTAACAAATGCCCGTCTATACACTTCTGTCAGTCTCTTTTGGAGGCCCCAAAGATAGTGTCTGAGAATAAAATATGGAAGGTGTGCAAGAGCATGGGCTCCAGGCCCATGTCTAACATATCCATCTGCACAAATCCACCACTAGCCTTCCCATTTAGCATGGAAAAATCTGCAGTAGATTCCTAATTGCAGGGGAGATTATAAGTGCACACTGAGCTAAAGGTATGAAAATTTCTTTTTCTTACCTTCCCCCTACAAGGCAGAAAGGTCAGAGTAAAACAAGCAGAAAATCCTGAAGGGTTAAAACGTTCTACCAGCTGCATTTACAAAATAGCAAAGATCTTCAGCTGTCTTACAATCACACTTATCAAAGCAACTCCTTCCAATTTGAAAGAAAATCCTGGGTAAAATTGTTCCTTCCTTGTTCAATATGGGTGACTTTCCCCCCTCCATTTTTAGGAAGGAAAAAGCAGAACAAGAACAGGAATGGCGTCTGAAAAGGGCTACTCCGGCAAATAATATTTTGCTAACAGCTTTCTCCTTCACCTTTACATGTATTCGCAGCAGTGAGAGATCATGTTCCATTAGTGTGCATTAATGTGTGAGCAAACCTGAGATTCCCTCGAATGGTGTTTAGATGTACCTGAATCTCAACAGTACTGTAGACAGGTGAAGAAGTCTAACTATGCACTGCCAACCTCTAAAAGATGAAAAGTGAAGTCTGAGATCTATACTAAATGTGCATAATTACATATGAGTAAGGTCAATGGAATAGGTATCTTGTTATTGTTGTTTTGAGTAAGCATGCCCTGGTCTATATCACTTTCACATATTTACTCTTGGGCCGAACTCAATTTGTACAGCTGTGCTGTAACCTTCCTAGTCTTCACTAAGGTTTGACTCAGAAGACATTAGAATGAAATTCAGTTGTTTCTCATCAGCTCTGACCCAGAGCTGATCTCACATTACATGTAAATCCTGGAAGAGATGAAGTCAATGTGCTTGCTGAAAAATATAAACTGCCTCTTCTCTGTTCTGTTTCCCATGTTTGTTTGCTTTGTTTATTTTTGTAAATATTTATATCCTGCTTCCTCCCAGGTTTTAAATACTGAGGCCAAAAAAGTACAAATGTCAAAAGCAATAAATGAATAACTAATTTAAATGCAGTTATAAAAATGACATATACTGTATAGAGTATTTGATAAGGCAGACTATGGCATTAAAGCCATAATCTAAAATCCTATTGCTTAGTTACACTGATTTATGTGCTGTGGTGTAACATGCAGCAGCAAGTTGCCACTAGTTAAAGAGTCGTTGTTTGTATTCTTTGTCATGTGCCATTCATGCGAGGTTATGCAATGAGGGGTTCCAGCAGCACTACAGTTTACACCAATGCACTTCAGGTGAACTAACTAAGCCATAGCATTTTGACCATAGTGAAACAAGAATATAGATTTTCAATAAAATAAACTATAGCATTCTCCTTGAAATCAGGTTTAGGAAAAGAGCAGGCCTGAACCTCAGTTGTGCTGGAAAAATTGGGAGCATGCCTCAGATTTAGGTGATGTCTCATGCACCTGTGTCCCTGCTGCTGTTTCCTTCTCTTCACTTTAGGAGGACAGGGTATTTTTCATTTGTTGAAATCTCGGCGGTTTGATGCTGTAAAACAGAACCTGTAACCGTGGCGTAGTGTCCCTAAGGTGGGAAATATATCCTTTCTGTCAGGCTCACATAACTTAAGGGCCCAAGTCATGGAAGGATGTTGCACTGGGAAAAAAATGAAATATCAAGAAGAGTTCTACGTTGTATGAGTATCAGGCATGCTAATTTGCTATGTGGAAGATTTTTTATTTTATTCTTTGTTTGGTATGAGGGATAATCCAGTGGTGCATTCCCATCTGTAGTCTGACACGGTGCTGCCGCATCATTCCACCACCAGCTAGGGTCTAATGAAGATGTGGACTAGGAAGAGATATATCACTCCAGATGCTAGACAGTTACTTTTCTTCGTGCTGTCTGCTTGCTTAACATTTGACAAAGGTCCACAACTCTTAAGTGACCTACCTTATGATTTTGTAGTATGGCAATCCACTGTGATAGATGGGAGAAATAAATAAGTTTGAGTGTTGTGTTCATTTGTGTATTTGCTTGTACATGCTGTACATGCTAGTAAGAGGGTGGGATCTTTCAGCATAGTTATTTCTCCATTTTCTCATATCATATCAATCTGATGTTATGGAAGTATAGTTCTTACGACACCAAGGCTGAAAGTGGTATTCACAAAACATTTCTGCAAGTTCACTGTGGAATCAGGAGTGAAGGGACCCACACAACCAACTGTACAATTGAATTGTGCAAGTCTCATTTCCTGAACATAAGGCCCAAGATATTTATTTATTTATATATTTATTTTTCAAACAATTTTTATTTTTTATTAAACAAAAACATACAGTAAAGAAACAAAAGAACAACAAACAGATGAAACACAATAATTATACACAAAACTAATTGAGACAAAGTGCTTCCCCCCCCCCCCACCGGGACCAATGGAGAACTAGACCTTTCCCTTGATTTCAAGGATTCCCATTCCACTTCCAAAATTGTAACATTTCTTGCTATGGTGCTGTTCCCTTCCCCTTTATTAATACATAATCAATGAAAACTCCCCAAATTTCTGCAAAAATATGTCTTTTCTTTACTTTAATATTACATGTTAATTTGTCATTGATAGCTATATTCCATAGCTCTGTATACCCAAGATATTTATGATGGTATAACTTATATTACATAAAGATGAAGAAGATTCTGGCCATAATATATGAAATTTCTCTGTGAAGCCGCAAAGGGAGCAAATGGTAAAACATAGTACAGCAGGACCCCCTTATCTGCAGGATCAGTATCCACGGATTCACTTATCCACGGTCTGAAAATATTAAAATATTAAAAGAAAAATCCTAGAAATATATATTTCTAAAGATGAAGTTATTAGAACGGACCATGAGAGGGAGGCAGAGACCATGTTATCTTTGCATTTTCTAGAGAAATATATTTCCACAATGTCACTACCAGAACTGGGCATTAGAGGGAGCCAGAGCCCTTGCTATGTACAGCGTTCCCTATTAAAATAATATTCACTATAATCCATGTTTTTCAACATTCACGGAGGACTTGGAACCAATTCCACACACATACAGGAGTCCTACTGTATTCACATCAGGATTTGAGATTTTTCAGTGAGTTGAAAGTATGAGTGATATGTTCAAGAAGTTAAATCTGACATCTTTTGATGCATCAAACAAATTTGCTTCTATTTTTCTAAATAGGGTTGCATTCTGGCAACCCAGGTTTGGGAAAATAGAAGATCCTTGCTGAAGTGAAAAATCAGGCAACTTTGGCTTTCTCAGCTATTTCTCCTTAGTCTTACAATCTCTTCTTCACCACTTGTAGCATGGAGATTTTCAGTGGTACCCTACATCAGTTTGTGTGAGGAGAGGAGTTAGTATCTATCTATCTATCTATCTATCTATCTATCTATCTATCTATCTATCTATCTATCTATCTGTCTGTCTGTCTGTCTGTCTGTCTGTCTGTCTGTCTGTCTGTCTGTCTGTCTGTTCATTTAGTTTATATGCCTTTTTCACTCTGTCCAAAAAGACTCAGAATGCTGCACAACATAAAAATACATATATAGGACACAACAATAAAATATTTCACATAAATGATAAAACACAATAAAATCTATCAACAACCTAGACAATTTTATCTTATATACATTAGTATTTAAAAATGCTTGCCACATAAGTGGTGGAATAGGTGTTCTCAGCATCCAAAGGTCCATTGAAACAATTTTGCCTTATGGCCCCTCTTGAATCCCTGTATTTCACAGAGACTGAGGAAGATAATTCTTGGTAGGAGCATCATGGATTTTTATTTTATTTTATTTTATTTTTTGGTGAATACATTCAAGCTGGACAGCTTTGATAGTTGGCAGCTTTAGAAGGGCAGCTCCAGATGACCTCAATTGGCATGAGGACTCATGTTGGTAGAGGTGCTTCAGTAGGTATTATTTCAAAATTTTGAATTATGGTTAAATTCTTCTAGCTGTGCAGCAGAAGGGCAGGGATTCACAGAGCAGAATAGCTTTAAGTCTCCCAATTTAATCTACCCTTTTTCTCATCCACTGGCACTTACAGTCTCAATAACTCACTCAGAGACATTTGTAAGAAGAAAGAATAAAAGGTTTCATTACTTACAATTGAACAGATCAAACACCAACCATGACTGCTTTTCAGCAACTGACCTCAACGGATTCACTGAGTTCCAACAGACTAGAGAGGGAAAGAGCCAGAGCAGAGAGATGGGGCTCTCTCTTGAGTCAGAGACAGGGACCAAACTATTGGTTAGTGCTGTTAGTGATTGACAGTCACCTTAGCTCAGAAAAGCCGTTCCCACCAAACTTACTAAAGGCAGCATGCAGCGTTGAAAAACCTTCAACAGGTTTGTGCATGGACCAGTGGAATATCGGGGAGGTTTCTTTGTAGTGAGATACTATTAAACATCAGATTTTACCCACACTGCCTTTCGTTTGCCATCAGTTACAGATGGTCTATGTGGAAGTTTTAAAAAAATAAAAGTAAAAAAAGATGCAGGAAGAAAAATCACCAGGTGTAGAGCTCAGTGGGTTCCATACATTATTATGTAATACAGGTGTCTAGGTTCATTTGTTACTTTATATGCTGTCAAAAAGTTATATGTGAAAAACTGACCAAATACATTTTAATTCACTTTTCTGTTTAATTTTTTTCTTTCAATTAAGTCATTTTAAAGGAAAAGTCAATATTTTACTTAATCCATCCTTTCCCCCTCAAAGACAAGGAGGAAAGAATGACTTTCTCATATTGATATTCTACCACCATTAGTTTATTAGTATGCCCTTTTTAAAGAAAGAGAGTATTTCAATTTATTATTACTAGCATTTTCATTTATTATTGCAGCTAGTTTTGATAAAGAAAGAAAATTGCAAGAGATTGTATATTATTGATTGGAGAAATTATGAGGCAAGACTATGAAGCAGAGACTTGAAGAATTAAATTAATTACACTCTTACCTCTGCTTAGTTCAGTTGCATTTCTATTAAGGTTAAAGGGTATTTCACAAATGAACTGATAAACTGAGTTTACAAAGCACTCTTCCTCCTGGTTCATCTTGTTGTATGACAATAATAAAACTCATTATCTCCTTTGTTTCAGTCATAATTGTGTTGTGTTGCCCTATGCATATCTTCTGCTGTCTCCATATTTTAATTTGTTCTGTAAAGGCATACATAAATATGATAAACAAATTAAACTCTTAAAATAAATTAATTTACTATGCAACTCGATTCAAATCATATATGCTCACTGGATTTAATTTTAATGAAGCCCTTCAGAAGTTACCAGGCCAAGGAAGAAAATTATGTATTAAGTGAAATGTTTTTATACATTCTGTGTACTTTTATATTATGTATTAAATGAAATAAATTCATACATTCAGTGGAAATTTATATGGAAACTATGTATGAAGATTTTTAAAAAGGAAATGTTATGTGAAAGCTAAATAAATTAGAAACCACGCTAATATTGTCATTTCCTCTTCACTATGTTATAAGTTCTAACTAATAACTCTAAAATACAGTACTTCTAAAGTTCTTGAATGTCTTTCCTTATTGGTCTTTTTCATACATAGTTTCCTCCTGTTGTTGTTACATGGCTTCAAGTCACCTCCAACTCATGGCAACCTTATGAATAAATGATATTCAAAATGCCCTGTCGTCAACAGCCCTGCCCAGTTCTTGCAAACTCAAGCTTGTGGCTTCCTTTAGGGAGTCAATCCATCTCATGTTTCGTCTTCCTCTTTTCCTGCTGTCTTCAATCTTTCCTATCATTGTTTTTTCCATAGAATCCTGTCTTCTCATGATGTGCGCAAAGTATGACATCCTCAATTTTGCCTCTAGAGATAGTTCAGACTTGATTTGCTTTAGGACCCACTTGTTCATCTTGTCCAGTTTCACACCCATACAGAGTGAATGGGAAAAAACAGTGTGGATGATCTTGGTCTTGGTGTCCAGTGACACATCCATACACTTAATGATCTTCCCTAACTCTTCATTGCTGCCCTTCCAGGTCTCAATCTCCTTCTGATTTCTTGGCTGAAGTCTCCATTTGGATTGATGATTGAACCAAAGTATACAAAATCTTTAACAATTTAAATTCCTTTATTCTCAACATTAAAGTTGTGTAGTTCTTCTGTGGTCATAATTTTTGTCTTAATGTTCAACTGCGTTCCTGCTTTGGCACTTTCTTCTTTCACTTTCAATAAAAGTCATTTCAAGACATTGCTGCTTTCCACCAATAAGATGGTCTCATCTGCATGTCTTAAATTATTGATGCTTCTTCCACCAATTTTCACTCCTCCTTCATCTGAATCTAGTGCAGCTTTCCGTATGATATGTTCTATGCACAAATTGAGTAGATAAGGAGGAAAAAAGGCACCTTTGCCTATAGGAAACCATACTGTCTCTCTGTGTTCTGGTCTAACAGTAGGGGCTTGTCCACAATACAGATTACACATTAGGATAATCAAGTGCTGAGGCACACCCATTTCTGTCAGAACACTACGTAGTTTTTCATGATCCACACAGTCAAAGGTTTTGCTGTAGTCTGTAAAGTCTGATCTTCTTCTGAAATTCTTTGGTGTGCTACAGTAGCCAGTGGATATTTGCTATATAATCTTGAGTGCATCTTCCCTTTTAGAATCCATCTTAGACATCACGTATTTCTCACTCCATATAAGATAAAAGGCTTTTTAAAAAGACTTTACCTTATATCTTCCTCTTAGTATGGTAGTAATGTCTCTGCAGAATTGTCCCCATCTACCTTGTCCTATTATTCATGCATACTATCACTGATACCTCCTACCATACTGTGTGACTGTTAGTTTAAAATTAAAATTAAGATCTATCCAGTGATCATGAGAATGTATTGTCATAATCTACAGAAACCTGACCAGTTAACTTTGTCATTCTTGTGAAGTACCCACCTGAGGAGGTGCTGACCTTTCTGCTAATTTTCACACTAACTGGGTTACATACTGTACTCCTTAAGCGGCTGCAGGCACCACTCTGAAACCATTAACACCTTTAAATGCATAAAGTCCTAGCCACCACTCATTAGTGCCACTAGGGAAGACCTGAAAGAACAGTAACCCCGCAAAACCCATATCCGAGTATTTTTGAGTTCTTCCTTCTATACTGTCCCAGCCAGAGCCCCCTTAAGAGCTGATATTTTAGATAATTCATGTATTCAGTTCTTTAATCCCAATTCAAGTCCTGTGTTCTTAGCTTCATGTGACATCAATGTATTTGTATCTATTATTAGTCTGGGTTTCCTATTCTTAGTCACATATAAAATAGGTAGCAAGGAGAGTTTGGTTTATTTTATTTTTATTTATTTTATTTTATTAGACTTCTACCCCGCCCATCTAGACCAAAGATCTACTCTGGGAGGCATTACAAATTTAAAAAACAGTTAGACCAATAAACATATACTATAAACAAACAAACAAACAGAGTTTTTTAAAATTATTATTATTAAGGGATCACAGGTAATGGGGACAAAGGGAAAAGTGGGATCAAGGATGTGAATGATAAAGATTAAAACAACAGTAAAAGGTAAACATATTTCTTTATTTCCAAATATATTTCTTCCTTCTCTTTAGCCAGTTGGAAAACAGCCTATTTCCATTTGTTTGTGAGTAGGCATTAAAGCTGGCTTTCTTTGCACACAAGGAGTAGGGGCATGGAGTGCCTTGTTTTAGTTCTGTGTTTCTCCTGTTCGTTTTCTTAAATTAATTTTTGGTAAGCGGCATAGTATTTATGTGATGCAGCACAATAGTGGAAAACTATTTTTTATTTTTTATTTGAAAAAATAATCAAAACAAAAATGCCTTCTTTCACATCAAAATAGGATGGAGGGTGCCACCTGCATCCAGCTCTACACATCACCACTGACATGTAGGAAGATCACACAACCAACCCCACATTGGAGTTATCTAGTCAATCAGACAGCAAGAAAACCATGTTTATTTGGACCAATCCTAATCATTCCACATAAACAGTAGGCTCTAAACCTAGGCCAATCTGGGATGGATTAGTCCCCTTGAGGGGTGGGTTGGAACGCTGTAACAAGAATGTCATATAGTCGACTTGTTTTAAAGCAATCCCATCCATTGGAGCAGGAGGCCACAGAGCGGGATAAACTCCCATGCAGCTGGTCTCTAACTCTAAAACAGTTCTCAGCTCTAACTCTTTAACAGAATCAAACTGACACATAGACCTCACTCCTACAACATACCAATCACACCAACCAGTCAGCATTCAATCCTACAGCTGCCAATTGCTCTAGTGTTCCACCCATACATGTCCACTATGTATAGGGTTGCCAGATACATGGGTACCAAAAGGAGGACATAGAAAGACAAAAAAGAGGACAGAGGAGGACGTATTGAATGTTTCATTTGAATCGTTCTGGATTAAACCCGCAATCAATACAATTTTATTACAATAGCTGCCAATAAATGTCTCTTAGTGAACCGACCAAGAAACAGTCATGTTAAAAAATAAAAATAAATTCAATGGAGGCTTTTTTTCAAAATACCAAAAAATATTATTTAAACAGCCAATTGTACAATTATTACCTTATAATCTTTATTTTTACTTGCTTGGACTTTTTACTCTCTCTCAAGAGTAAGATGCTATACAACTTTATGCCACGTTTGCTGATATCTTATGATCTGCATAAATCATGTTTAAGACAATATTTTTGGGATATCCCTCCCAACCTCTGGCTCCATCAGAAACCTAAACCACTGAGCTATCCAGCAGTTCTAATATTTGATAGCTGATTTTTTTTTAATTGCTTGAACTGATTTTATAGTCGTCGCCATATTAGAATTTGGGATTATTTGTTTGTGACACAAGGGAGTATAGGGGCGAGATGTTTCTTGTCTTTGATATTTTATTTTATGTATTTTTTCTGACGTTAGCTGTCCAGAGTTGTAGCTTGGTACTAGATTTGGGGGGGGGGGGGTAGAAGTTAAACAAACAAACAAACTTAAAAAGTCCTGCCTGGCTCGGCGGGCGGCGCTCCGGTCGCGCTGCCTTTCTGGGCTCCACGTGGGCTGGGCGGGCATGGCAGATCACCGAGCAGCTGCCGTGGCGGCGGGAGGGGGTGAGGGCTCCAGCGCCGGCGGCAGGTAACAGGGGGCGGGCGGGTGGGGGCGGGGAAAGACAGGGGGAAAGACACCTCTCCCCCTCTCATCCAAAATTATAACATAAAATATACAAAAGCCAGACATTTTAAAGGTTTTTATTTTTGCCTGCCGGACGGAGGACATTAGGCTAAAAAGGAGGACATGTCCTCCTTTTGCCGGACGTCTGGCAACCCCAACTATGTAGGCATACAGCACTATTCTTATACAAACCTGTTATAGATAACTATAAATATATTTTTACTCAGAGGCTCAAATGGGTGGAATTGCCATGCTATCTCCTGGAATTATTTCTAACTTTTATCCGTCGTTACAGCCCTCAAACCAGATAATTTAGAATGGTCCAACCTTGGACATATAACATCTCTAGCACTTGTCTAGCTTTTGAGGACAGAAGATCAGAAGATGTATTATATGAATTGGTTCTAGATGTGTATATGAGCATAGAACATGTAAAACAAAAATGTTAGTAGTTCAAATGTGTAAAAATGTCAACGTTCTGAAGAATATTCACATTGTTCTACATTGAGTTGTTATTGTAGTTATTGTTGATATTTGTTTTTTCCCCCTGGTGATGTACAGGAACGAGTACCAGACAGCCCTTCCCCTGCTCCATCCCTTGAAGAAGGCCGAAGGCCTGGTAGTCATCCATCATCTCATCGTAGCAGTAGCGTATCCAGCTCACCTGCCCGAACTGAAAGTTCTTCAGACAGAATCCGTAGGTCACACTTTTCTTTTCACACTTTAAATGCATGAACTATTGAAACCAGTGTGCTATTGTCTTAAAAGCACAGATGCATTAATTTTACCAACATTACATCTCCCGTCCTCAATATCAAACAGTGTGAAACTGCTGTTTACAGAGCTGAACTAAACTGATGTCAGGGATGTGAATTACAGAAATAGCACTGCTTATTGTCAGAAAGCAGTTCACGCCCTATAAGCAGCAATGGCGTTGCCCTAGCACAATGTCTATTGCCCTTATAGTTACACATTTTCAGAGTTAGAGGTTGCAAGTACAACTGCTTGCATAACCCCTTACCCAATAGTGAAATAAAAGGCAAATGTGCTAGTTGAGGTTTTCACTCCACAGTCATTGTTGGCTTTTAGGCCTATGAAATTTGTTTTAAAAATAATAAGCATTAACAGGCTAAGACTATTCAAATTGTGGCAATATAAACCAAACAGAATTAATCGACCGCAGATGGTGTGTGCTACCATGTGTTTGAAAATACCCTCCTTATATGCCTCCTAGTGATAAAAACAACAACAAAGAAAACAGGAGTTTATTTTGTCAAAGCTTCATTAGTTTGTTTGAGGCATACATTCTGTAAGCCTGGGCTAGAACATTTTTCAAGAAAGCCAAACTTCAACAAAATTTTCTAACTTTGATCCGGTTGCATTTTGTCATGACCTTTGGGTAGCGGGAAGTAAACTCTGAAATAAAGAAATAAACTTAATTTAAAAGTCTAATTTTATTTAGCTCTGTTAATGTCTAGTTGTGCATCTAAATTCAGTGTGACTTGGGGCGGGGGAATCAGGTTTAAAATGGTTATCTGGTAGAAGTCTTGGTCTCTTATTAAGGAGAATAATATCATTATTTCTGTTCATATATTTCACTTATTTATTTTTGGTTGATCAATATAAGGACCCCCCCCCCCCCCATCCTTAGCAATTTCAGCATAAGATAAATTGAAAGTATAATGCCTTGTTATATGAAATTAAGTAACAATTTCAGTTGTATTTGTTCCAAAATCTGGAGAAAAATTCTTTGATTTTGTTTTCTGTCTTGGGTCCTTTCTAAGGAGAAAGACAGAATAAAAATATTTTAAATAAATAAAAATATTTTAAATAAAATAAATAAAATTCCACCTTCATGAAAATGAAATGTATGGTCTGTAGTATTCTCGTATTATATCACAGGTATGTAAAGGCATTCCATGCCTGCTGTGTGTTTTTACTTTACTGTCATTTGACACAGCATACAGTACATTACAGACTTAAAAGGTAGTGCTTGGAACTAAGGCACAGGTCATGCATAGATGCACCACTTGCTTTGTTAATAATATGTGTGCCATCAAGTCAATTCTGACTTATGATGGCCCTTGCCAGGGTTTCCTCTGCATAAATTACTCAGAAGGAATTCACCAGTCCCTTCTTCTAGGAACACTCTGGGACTGTGCAGCTTGCCCATGGCAACAGAGGCTGCCTCTTCTCCTGGGAGGCATAAGAGAGAATTTAACTCCCAAATTATGGCTCCCCAGCCACGTACCCAACTCACTGAGCTATCTAGCTAGGTTCACCTGTTTTGTTACCACTTCTGAACAGATAGTGTTGAAAGCTGATACAAATGTTTTCTCAGCAGTGATATGGTATGGCTTGTTCACCAGGCAAAGGAAGATAGGACTTATATAAATGTGGGGGTATTTTGAAGTAAAAATGTGCCACTAACAGTTTGTTTGCTAATCTCAGTTTAATTTTGTTTCAGCTGTGTTCCAATGCAAAATCTGAATCCTTCTTTACATTTTAGAAAACAACTGCATCTTTTATTTCAGTTGCTACTCCATAGATCTTCTAAGGCTGCTTTTATAATAATTGTAGGTTGCTATCCAGAAAGTTCCAGTGAGCCTTTGATATTCTTTAACACACCTCGCGTTTTAGCACATCACATATGCATGGCCAGATACTGGGGAGAGGAGGGGGGGCTTTACGTAAAAATAGTCAGAGATCATCTTGTTATTTATTTATTCATTTGCTACACTAACATCCTGCCTTTTCTGCTATGAGCTAAAGGTGGTACACATCTCTCTCCTCCCTTCCTCCCCACGTTATCCTCACATGAACCCTGAGAAGTAGGTTTGGCTGAGTGTGACTAGCCCCCACAGGGATCCAGTGAATTCCATGGCCAAATGGGCATTTCAGGCTATGTTTCCCAAATCCAGGTCCAACACTGTAACAGATGTACAGTCGTGAAAACGGAAAATACACCCTCTTTGAATTCTATGGTTTTACGCATCAGAACATAATAAAAGTGCTCTGGTTCTTAGCAGGTCTTAAAATTAGGTAAATACAACCTCAGATGAAGAACAACACATGACATATTACACCGTGTTATGGTTTATTTTACAAAAAATATATCCAAAATAGAGAATCCATGTGTGGAAAAACTAAGTACACCTTATGATTCAATAGCTTGTAGAACCACCTTTAGCAGCAATAACTTGTTTTCTGTATGACTTTATCAGTCTCTCACATCGTTGTGGAGGAATTTTGGTCCACTCTTCTTTACAACTTGGTTTCAGTTCATTGAGGTTTGCGGGCATTTGTTTATGCACAGCTGTTTGAAGTCCTGCCACAAAATTTCAATTGGGTTGAGGTCTGGACTTTGAGTGGGCCTTTGCAACACCTTGATTCTGTTCTTTTCCAGCCATACTGTTGTAGATTTGCTGGTGTGCTTGGGATCATTGTCCTCTTGCATGACCCAATTTCAGCCAAGCTTTAGCTGTTGGACAGATGGTCTCACATGTTGGACAGATGGCCTCACTCCAGAATACTTTGGTATACAGAGGAGTTCATGGCTGACCCAATGACTGCAAGGTACCCAGGTCCTGTGACTGCAAAACAAGCCCAAATCATAACCTCTTCACCACCGTGCTTGACAGGTGGTATGAGGTGTTTCTGCTGATATGGTTTTTCCCAAACATGGCACTGTGCATTATGGCCAAACAGCTCCACTTTGGTCTTGTCTATCCAAAGGACATTGTTCCAGAAGTCATGTGGTTTGTCCAGATGCAACTTTGTAAATCTAAGCTATGCTGTCATGTTCTTTTTAGAGAGAAGAGGCTTTCTCCTTGCAACCTTTCCAAACAAAGCATACTTGTTTAGTATTTTTTCTAATTGTACTGTCATGAGCTTTAATGTTCCACATACCAACTGAGGCCTGTAGAGTCTGAGATATTTTTTTTTCAGTTTCTCTGAGCATTGCACGGTCTAACCTTGGGCTGAATTTGCTTGGACGTCCACTCCTGGGAAGATTGGCAACAGTCTTGAATGTTTCCACTTGTGAATAGTCTTCCTCACTGCAGAATAATGAATTTTAAATGGTTTGGAAATGGCTTGATAACCCTTTCCAGATTGATGAGCAGCAACAATTGCTTCTCTACGATCATGACTGATGTGTTTCATCTTTGGCATTGTGTTAACACACAGCTGAATGCTCCAGACCAGCAAACTGCTAAAACTTAAGTTTTTATAGAGGTGGTCACATTTGCTGATGATCAATTACTCAAGGGGATTTGGTTAGCAGCACCTGGCTGCTACTTAGCCTCTTAATTCCTGTGGAAGCAGTAAGGGTATACATAGTTTTTCACACATGGTTTATTCATTTTTGCTTTATTTTTGTTAAATAAATCATGACACAATGTAATATGTCATGCTTTGTTGTTCATCTGAGCTTGCATTTACCTAATTTTCAGACATGTTAAGGACCATATGATTTTTATTATGTCCTCATATGTAAAACCATAGAATTCAAAGAGGGTGTACTTTCTTTTTCACATAACTGTACATGTATCCTGTCATAAACCCTAGATGAAAGTATGCTGCTTATATACCACCCCACAGTACTTAAAGCACTTTCTGGCCAGTTTTCAATTTAATAATGCAAGCTAAACATTGCACTCCCTCCCCCCAGAAAGCTGGGTACTCAATTTACCAACCTTGGAAGGATGGAAGGCTGAGTCAACCTTGAGCTGGACATCTGGGATTTAACCTGGGTCATGAGTACAGTTTTGGCTGCAGTACTGCAGTTTCACCACTGTGCCACAAGGCTCCTGGTGAAAATGCTTCTAGAGTCCAAAGAAGTGTGCCAATAGCTTTAATTCACTTTAATTTCTGACTATTGCCTGTTAATCTTCCTTGACTTTGTATGCATGTAGAAAAGTAGTACTTCTATTTTTATCTAATATACGATGGAGATATGTTTTGTTTCCATGTCTGTGAAATTGCTCTGGATGTAATAGAGTTTTCACTAAGTACATACTAAGAATTAATAAACAAAAATTCCTCCAGTTCTCAAAACAGAAATGTAGGACTGTGAGGCAACTGTGGCAAAACTATATTTTTTGAAAAAAAAAACTTTTTAAAAAATTATTTTAAGAAAAATATATCTTTGCATTAGTTTCCAGACTACTAGTTTGTACGTTTTATGTTTGTATACTTGTTTGCTTTTCAGTGCCTATATTTCTGTCTAACACTGCTGAGAAAAAACAGTGAGCAGTTTTACATAAGGCTCCAGAGTTGAGTTAAGGGAAAGAATGGGGTTGCACTCATTCATCATGCTTCTGCAGATCTGATTAAGATGCAGTGTTGAAATGCAGTGTGTGTGCACACTGCATTTCTTGATCTACTCATTACATTGTTAAAATTTGGCATTAATCACCCTAACTCTTAGGTTCAAGCAGATCAGACTTGGTATCTTTAGGTCTAGTTCTGCACTAAATTCAATGTGTAAATATGAGTCAGGAAGACTAGCAATGGTAGTGGGACATGGATGCTCTTCTGGTGGGTTGGAATGCTCATGCTCCCCCACAGTTAGTTAGAAGCCATATTATTTGTTGTGACTACCATGAAATTCATTAGCAGTGATTTTGTTTGGTTTTATTTCCTTGCCTATATGTGCTAACAGCTGTCCATCAGAATGGCCTATCCATGAACCAGATGTTGATGGGTTTATCACCGAACGTCTTACCTGGTCCAAAAGAAGGTGATCTGGCTGGCCATGATAGTGGGCATGATTCAAAAAGAATCCACATGGAGAAAGGTAGAATTTTTTCTTAAATTGTTGCTTTATTGCCTAAAAGAAATATTGCAGTCCAGACTTTAGTAAATAGTATTCTGTTCTTTGCATTAATTCTCTTATTGATGGTGCACAAAGGCAGTCATGATTTTGGAGGGGGGGGGGAGGTATGAGAGGATTAGCTTATTGTCTCCTTGGAAAGGTAAAATATACACCACCATAAAGCGTTTCTCTGAATCTTGAGGTATGTTCAAGAGTAACATGTTTTATTTGACATAAATGTTAATCTGATGAAAGCTTATACCACGTTAAAAAAATGTTAGTTTTTAAGGTGTCGCAAGACTGTGTTATAAATTCTTATGTTTGTTGCTATAAATGCTCATGTAGTTCAGAAATTACTTTAATTGGGGGGAAATTGAATTGTAGAAATTATTTAATAATGTTGCTAGAAAGAGGAAGAAAAATATTAGATGTCTGTTCTTTACAAATGTTTTATTAGATTTTTAAAATGTAATTGGAGTGTGTCTGTAGTTACTCAAAGAAACAGTCACTTAAAGTCAACCATTATGAGATAACTGTTGATGGCCATGTGTAGGAAAGGAAGAGAGGCTAAATTACTTAGCTCTTAGAACTGTTAATAGTGTAAAATGAGAGTAGCGGATATCATGTAATTTATTTTAAATTTAATCAGCCATCTAACTCAAAATGTATGAGTTAGATTAAAGCATATTAGTATTTCTATTGATTATTATGCCGTTTTCTCAAAGGGCATACATAGACTTGTAAGTTCCTCAATTCTGTATAGGAAACATTAACCAATGCCATTATTATTATTTTAAAAAAATACAGAAATACATTTGAGGGAGACTATACTTTTGTATAAATGATATATAGACTTTAAGCAACCTCTGTGGAACTGAGAGGTGATGATGACCTAATAGACATTGAACTCAAAGGTAACAGCTTGGTGGCAATGCAGGACAAGACACTGACAGCAAGTGCTGCAGTACATCTGTATGAAATTGGTGCAGTAGTAAAGATTTTTGAAGTGGACATATTTTGTGGCATCATTTAATAAATACAGAAGGTTCCCTGCTCTGTCCTGTGCAACTGCTGTGAGATATGGAAAGAGAATTAAAATCTGGATACTTTCATTCTGGACAGGTGGCATCTTTAATAAGATTACACTAAAAATTAATGGGAACAACATTTTTTTTATACAAATCATTAATTTTGGTTCATTGCACACACAACCTGTTACGGCTCCTTGCATCCCCACCCGCTTAGATCCTGCAAATGTTATCTGTGCTAAGAGAGTGATCTGAACAGACTTGATTTTTAGGAACTGTTTTTATTCCAGCCCATCAAAGTTAATAGAATAACTGCTACATCATCCTGTGCTGAAATAGTTACAAATCCTGCACTGAAATAGTTACACCTTTTACATGTCTTTCCATTTTTAAAATGTGAAGTTGGTGGTGGTTCTTAAAAGTAGAGCAAATACACATCGCTGTTCAGTAATGAGCTGAGGCAGTTGGTGAGATCTATTTCTATTGAAATTGCTGAGGCTTTCTTTTCCTAAACAGTCATTGTTTAGGTCACAGCCTTCTTTTGTCTCTTTTCTCTCCCCCAGCCACCCCCATCTATGCCCACCGAATTGGTTCTAAATATTCATGGGTTATCTAGATTTATAGGGTATACTAAATTAAAAATTGTTTTGTGTCATGACTGCATTTATCATATCTCCTGAGCCAGCCTTGTAACTTTTTAGGCCAAACTTACCTGTATTAGAAGCAAGTGATTCCACTTACGGATATTTGCAGAGATCGTAATTATCTGTTTGCATCATTATGGACCTGCAGTTCAGATATGCAATTTTATTTCTGGCCACCTTTAATCATTCAGAATCATTAATCATTATTACAAGTGGAGAAATGAATGCAAACCAAATAGAATCAGGCATTTATACTCTTAGGATAGAGAATGCCTTGTCTGCATCACTTTTCTGTTAGGGGATGAAAAAAACAGAATTTTTGAGCAGTAGTCATTAAGCATTTGCCCATAACTCTGTTTTCTTCCAAGACACATTTGTACTAATCCATCAATTGGAGCTAAAATGACTTTTCATAATTATAATAACTGTGAGGTGTTGGAAAAGCTCCTTTTCTTGAAGTAAACATTCTCCTTTTTCCTCTCCCTTTTTGTTTAAAGTTAAGTACTTCTAAGTTCTGGAAGAATGTAAATTTATAATCAATTATATATTATTATTATTTTAAAAAGTATGTTAGAGCAATAGGCATTTTAATGATGTAAGGTCGGAAATCGGATGAGGTTGATTACTGAGGTGGTAAGCCTTTTGCTGAAGCCTGTGTAATGATTTAACAATTTAAAAAGCAGTGAACATTGTTCTTATCCTGCTACGTGAAGTCAGAAATACCTACAGACAATTAAACTTTCTATAGGTTTGCAGAGATTGATTTGCTTCAGTAAATTTTCAGTTGGTTCATTCTGCTTCAATTCATATGTGTATTTTTATGCCATATGGAATGTGTATAGAAGACATACTGAAAGACATTGTGCCATTATCTCCCTCCTATTAGAAAAGGAAGGGTTGTCAACCTGGGAGGCAAATTTTGAGATACCATTATGTAGTACTAAACTGTCAATCATATGTTCAGCACAATAAGGAGACCCACCGTTGATCTTTGCTTCATATCCCTTTGGTTTGTACCTGTCTCCAACTATGCAATAACTTGTTTTACTCATGTAAAATAGTCACAATATTCTTGTGACTATCCTGTTTGTGAATATGCTGCTGATTTTAATTACAAATGGATGTTCTATAAACCTGATCCAAAAGAAAATGATGAAAATCTATCCAGTGTTCTCAGATGTTTTGGATCATGTATGTTCTATTTTCTCTTAATATCGATAAAACTATTGCATTCTTTATTTTTAGTATTGCCAAATTCAATTTTACAGCAGAATGCTGCCTTTTAAAACTATAGATGAAGTACATACAACATTGTGCGTGCAGATAGCAAGCCGAGCATCAATTATCATCAGAACATGTCCTACTTTTCAGCAACTTACAAACGTAGTGTAATCTATATTTTAGATAGTATTTAAAATGTAGCACAGAAGTCATGTGGAATAAGGATGCTCAACTTTTTTTTTGAAATGTTGAATTAATTTACAACAAGCCACTAGTTGCAAATCAGCAACAAAATAGCGCTTACAGAAAAATTAGTAATGGTTTTAGATAGGGATATGTGAATACCATCCAATGTGATTGGTTTGCGCATTATTTTTGATTATTGTTGTTGCTTTTGTTGTTGTTACTATTATTATGAATTTGTTACAGCTGATCTACTTTACACCAATTTTAATTTGTCCTTCAAGTATTTGTATGTATTTTATGTGTACTAACACAGAGAGAAAAACATGAACATGGGGGGAAACCAGAGGTTTTGGATTAAACTTAGCACCATCAACCTTTAGTGCACAAGTGAAGCTCCCATCAGTTTCATTCCCTCCCTTCTTCCCCCTATCCCTGTCAAGAACTATGCAATTTACTCCTTAGTTAGGACCTACAGGTGTGCCATTCAGATTTTTTGGACTCCAGCTCCCAGTATTCTCCATTCTGAGAGTTCCACCTGACAGACTTACAACTACAGACAGGCAGATTTCACTCACCTAGAGAGCTTCAAGGCCTAGCTCTGGGCTAGCTTCCTTCTTTACCAGGTAAGCCATGAAAGTTTTGAGCTAGGTCTTTCTCCGGGTAAATGAAATTTAAGTTTCCATAGGAGTGGTTCAGCCAGGTGGAACTTCCAGAATGAAGAATAGTGGGAGTTAGAGTCCAAGAAATCTGAATGGACATCCTTACCAGCTCCTCCCTACCATGTCCCAGACTACAGAGGAGAGACATGCACAGCCCAGGTCTGGCACAGTGGTGTAGAGGGTGCTGCGTAGTAGTTTCATTGAATTTCATTCTATTTCTTCAGTTCCATTGAGCAGAAGTCCATAAAATCCTGGAGAAAGAGAAAATTATGAACCAGGCTTGCCCGGAGGCCTGAAAACTGTGGACTGCAATTCCTCTTTAATATGTGTGGCTCTGAGAATTTAGCCCTAGACCAGAGAGAAAGGAAGCCAATGCAGACACTGAGTGCTACTTGCTTTTTTTCTTTCTTTCTTCAGATTAATTGAAAGTAATGCAAATAGCAGTCTAACATCCTTCCCTCTATCTACCAAGACATGAAATAGCCATTGATCAGAGACAAGGATATTTATCTGGTCAATTTGAGTTCACTTATTATTGGGGTTTTCAGGATTACTTGGGCTTTTTATTGCTTCTTGAGCTTCCTGGTGCTTTTACAGTATATTTTTCCCCCCTCAGGTGACATACACTGGCCCCAGCTATGCCCCCCTTCTCCAGTTTTCACCATTTTAAAACTCTGAAGCAAAATCAAGAGCTTTGGAGATCTTGCAGTCCAATTTAAGCACTGCTTCAGATCTTATCAATTTACTCCTAACCAGTTCAGAAATAAAATACCTTTTCTTCACTTTGTTTTCTGAATGAATTCTGAATCCAAAGTCCACCTCTCATTCTTGATTAAGTCATTGTTTTCTTTACACACATACTTCATATTTTCATGGGGAGATTTTACTGAATAGGGCATCAGATTAAAAAAAAATACTTTCTGTGTCTATTTATATGTTCTAAATTAACACTAGTGGTAAGAGAACCCTGAATACCACTTCCTGGTTAAGACTAAATATGTTGAGTTTTTAGCAGAAAGACACTGTTAAAAACTGTGTTGTAACTTCAGTTTCCATAAAAGACAGATTCAATTTATATTGAGCATCAGGGAACTTTTCCTTGTGTGTTCTTTTTCTTTGAGAGAATTTATTGAAAACTTACACTAAGCTACTATAATGCCTGTGATTCAAATGCCTCTCAACCCATTGTAAAATCCAAGGAAATTCCCTTTGTTTACACAAGTAGATCTTATGTATATTTAGTGAGGCATAATGAAATTCTGTGCTGCTAATTCAGAGTATGTCCTGGAGCTGAAAGCAATCCTGAATATGTAAAAGTGGGGGGGGGGGGGGACTTCCGTGCTTTCAGTTACATACACCATTTTCTTATTTTTCCAGATTATTTTTGTTGCTTTACTGGCCTCCAGATCAATCCAGCAAATACAAATGTACAGCATATATACATTCACAGTAGTCTGGTATACATTTAATTTTACTCAGCAAGGAAATGCTGTGTTATAATAATAGCATGGTGGCTACAGCAATACTTTTGGAGCTTATTAGGATTGCTAAGCTTCTGGTAAGAGGAGAACAGCCTAGCTAGGTCAAACCGACTAGATGAGGCCCATCTAGTCGATCATTCCATTCACACAGTGATCTGAGTGCCCATGAGAATCCCCAAAATGAGACAGGCATGTACCAATGCCTACCCTCTAGCATTTCCCAGGAACTGATATTGAGAGGAATTATTGTAGCGTTCCCCTTTATTATGTCAATGGTTCAGGTTTGGTTATGTTAATTGTTCATGCATATTCATGTTGCTGAGAGGCGGAGTCAGATGGAGAGATAGTCAGAGAGATGAGTAGAGATAGAGTGTGGAGTTTGGGGAAATCTGAGGAGTGATTCTAGTTAGGAGTGTATTATCAAACAGAAGATTGTTATTAATAATAAATTTACCTAAAGAAGATATTCATGAATTATTATCAAGTTCTGTAAACAATAAACACGTTATATTTAAAATACTTTGAGGTGTGGACCTGCATCATCTTCCTGAAGTAATGGTGATTTAGTGATCACCTGGTGGCAGCAGTGGAAAAGAGGGGATTGTTTGCCTTCGTGTGTTTTGAGTCTTGACGGTCAAGTAAGGGGACGAGGGTGAACGCCACAATTATGTACCCACAATGACTAGCATTTACTCTTATCCTGCATGAACTTGGCTAATCTTCTTTTAAAGCCATCTAAGAACATATTGGTCTCATGAGAGTATGATGACAATTGTCTGTCCCTATTGTTGCTGCCGCCTCCTATTGTAAGCCCACCCTCTCTTGAACGCTTTGGTAGCCTGTAGACATGCACAGTATTTGGGAAAATTTTCCCTAGTATCTGGGATTCTTTTTCACTCATTTGTTGACACACACACTTTACCCCCTGCCTTTCTGATACATTATAAGTATATTCCTGATATTTTGAAACTCCATAAAATGGAAGAATCATAGCTCTGTGCATGCAAGTTTGCATACAAAAGTTGCATAGGCTCAAGACTGAAAGTCTGAAACCCTGGAGGACACATCCCAATTTGACAATTCTGAATAAGATATGACAGTATATAGACGTTTCAGTGTTCCCAACATCATGTTGTCAGAGGCAAGTCTGAGATTCTTTCTGCTATAATCATTTATGTGGCTAACAACATTATGTTTTTTTCTGGAGAAAAGCAGAGAAAGTAGAGAAATTTGTAAATCTTATTGCTGTTGGGAAACCAACAAGCTGGGGTTGCTGTTGAGCCACAATACTAAACAAACCATGAACAGAGTGATTACCTGGTTTGTTAGCTACTAACTCTGGCATGAGGAGTTGAGTTGTTCAGCAACATGCAGCACCGTACCTTATTCACAATAAACCAGAATTCTTGGTATTTCTGGTTTACTGTGAGACATGAATGAATGAGCCCATAGTATAAAGGTTCACCTCTTATGCATACCCTTGCTGAATTTTTAGGGTCATTCATAAATTGCTGCATTCCTTATTGGATCAGGAAAGACTACCCACAAGAAATAAAAATTGTTTGAGTGTTTATATAATCCATTATCACATTATTAGAGAGCCTTTGATTCCATTCAGTTCAACCACTTCCTTTTTTATCTTCCCTTTCTTAGTATACTGCAACAATGCATTTTCTAATCAGTCCAATGTGATTTTTCTCCCCCATGCTAGAGCCTCTCCTGAAAACACTCTGATTATTTCATGCACAGTTACAGCTTTGCAACAGGTAACTACAAGTCCAGTTGTGTAGAGATAGGGTGATTTGATCTTATCCTACTGGGTCTAGTTGGGACGGCTTTGTATTTTCACACAAAACATACAGCTTTTTGTCTCATTTGCAATTACTCCAGACACACACATTAGTTACAGTACTCACCAATCTGCCCTGTTCACTCATAGCCACCCACAATTACACAGGTACCTGTTTTCAGCAGCGCACAGCAGGTGCCACACACTGGGATTTTCTGACACACACACACTTTCCAGAGCTCTGCTGGGGGACAGATGATACTAGGTGGGTACAGAGAAACAAGTCTTGTGCAGTTTTCTGTAGCTATAAGACATCTGACATCAGGAAAGATGTCTGAAAGTTTTGTCGTGTTAGCTACAACTCAACATTACACCAGCGGTAGCTACAGTCACACCAAGGTGGAAGTGCAATCCACAAAGCACTTCCACCAGTGCTTTGTGCAACTGGTAAAATGGCAACCATGTCCTTGTCGCTGGGATAGAGCACCCGGTACATTTATAATGGCATAACTTTACATTGTACCTGGATAAACTGAAATCCAGCCAATGACATGTCTAAATTTGTAAAAGCCTGTCTGTTTTTAAGTAGAATTTACACATCAGTATCATAGGAAGGTAAAACAATGTTTCAGTTGTGTTAAAGAGGTGGCAGAGTTTGGTATATTATCTTGGGCAGTTTTTTGGTGAAATATATTTTCCCTCAAATCTTTAAGTGCTTTCAGTTTTATTTCAAGTCCTCAATAAATGGCTCATCCACCTAGTTTCTGGTAAGTTCAAAAACAGAAAACATAACTTTGATCAGATAGCTTTAATTCTATGTGATGAGGAGGAAATTAATTAGGTTGATGAATGATTCTGTGACTTAACTTAGGCTGTGGTTACACCAGCAAAATGTTTCCGATTACTCCTTGTGAATGTTGACCCTTTGTTTTGGGTTCAGACAATGCACTGCTTTTATTGATTCTCCCCCCTCCCCCGGTGCTTTCTCTGCATCAAATTCAGCCCTCTGAGAGGCTACTACTATATTTGTTTCGTGTTTCATTGCACAATACATCCAAAATCTCATTGAGTGTGTATATGTCACGTTCCTAGGGGATTCAGCAGGCAAAAGTCCAATAAGCCAGTCCAAGGTCAGAAGTCCAGGAGATACAAAACAGATGCCAAATTGTCAAAGCCAAAACACAAACCATAGTCAGAAGTCAGAGTCCAAAAGCCAAGGGTCAAGAGAGCAAGGTTCAAGATAAGCAGGAGCGTGGACACGAGCCAGAGAATTGACTTGTTGCTTTCACAAGCTTCCAAGCCTCTGGGTACAAATTATATAGCAGCAACAATCATCTAATTCCTAAAAACATTCCATCTGCTAAAACTCAGGGCTGGTCGACCTGATGTTCCTGTGAGAAGCATTCATGTGAGCCTCAGACCTCCGTGTTGTGAGTCTCTGCCGAAGCTTATCTCTCACTCTGGCTAGTTGGGGAGGAGAATCTGGCAGTGATTCAGCTGTCTGTGATACTAATTGCCCAGCATTTTCCTCAGCATTAACCCCTCTGATTCCAGATCTTCTTCAGCTGAACTCATGACAGTATACCAAAACCGATTCATTCCCTGTTCATCTGGTGTCGGTCCCACCTCCCTTACCTGCTTTTAATTCTTTTTAAAATTAATTTTCAAACAGGAATGTCAGCATGTTGGTATAGTTCTGTCAGATACAGAGGATCAGTCCTCCTCCTGTCTTTTGACCACCACTGCAGTACACTGTGGGGTCTCCTCCATAGAAGGTAACAAAGCACGGAAATGGGAAGAAATGGTCCAGATCAGTACTTGGCCAGCAAGGTCATTTTTCTGACACAGCAATGTGTGGTGCCCAAGCCTCCCTAAGGAGCGCTTAGCACTCGGTCAGAGAGTTCGACAGGCCACTTACCTACCACCTTTGCACTGAGGCAAGTCCCAAGACCTCAGCAGTGTGTAGTGTAAGCCCCTTCAACAAGTCTGACCTTAAAAGAACACTTTACTTTTACCCAGTACTTTGCAAGTACTGACACATGGGCTTTGTGATTCCTTAGAATTCACCACAGCTCAGTTAGGTAGGACTCTTAAAGACAGCTAGTTTGTGGCCCTCTCCACTCCCTGGATTTAGCCAGACCCTGCTGTTCAAGAGACCAGTCCTTTTGTAAGAATTTTTTTTATAATTATTTTTATTAGAAAAATAGAGTTTCATAGAATCAGTTTATATTGCTCAAGCTTTAGCATAAAGAACATATTCAAAGATTATTACAGTGAAATAAAATAACTAATCCCCATTAAAATAAAAAACACTACTATGCTGGTCTAAGGTGGGCTAGCCCCACCTCCTTCTTTCTCTTTACTTACATTCTTTCTCCTTCAAGCCACATGCTCAAACCATCAAGTTCTTTTTATCTCCCATCATCATGGAATCGAACCTCTCCCACATAACCCATTGTCCATTTTCTACATTCTCTAACTCCTCCCTTCTTCTTGACACATCATGGCTGTTAACCAATTAGCCTTAAGGGGCTGTACCACCTCCCTCCCTCCTCAATTCCCATGAAGATCCAGGTGTTTTATCTCTTCTCCAATTAGTTCGGAATGTTGAGTCTTTCACGGGCCTCTTTGTCCGACCTTCAGCTTTATCTCGAACCACGCTGTACCGGTCTTCAGAAAAACACTCTCACAGCACTTAGAAAAACACATTCCAATATCTCTCAAATCATCTTCACACAGAACCTGTCTGACTCCATCTTGCATTTCTCTGACTACATATCCCACACTGCTTGAACTCCATCACACAATGTACCCCCACATTTTTTAAAAAAAGGGAGAAGGGGGGGCAGAGAAAGGCACATGAAAAGGAAGGTGGTATGTCCCGCTCGAGGGGTGTAGGTGAATGTACCGCATCTAATCCACCCCCCAAAAGCAGAATAGTTAAAAAACGTATGAACCACTATCACCAGATATATGTCACATGATCACAATGCGTGACTATACAGGAAGCAGAAGACGCGGGAAAGAAGGGAGGCATTTCTCTAGTGTGACTGCAGCCTTACTCTATGTGGTATGTGAGATCCACTATTGCATGTAGGTTTTGCTCTAGTGAATAGCTATACCTTTGGTGGGCATTAAGGATTGGTAATTACAAATAAAATGACATGATCACAAAAAGAGAGGCTGTTCATTTTCCTATCATGTGTGGTACAACACTTTTTCTGTGATGATTTGTTAGGGGGGAAATGCCCCATTCTATTTACAGTGGAATTAATAACATACAGGAAACACCCCGTCTTAAATTTTTCTCATGCTTATACTACCTTACTGTCATTCCTTACATATGCACATATAGGTTCTAACACACACATGCCACACTCCTTTCACTTGTTCGTAGTGTTAAGAAGTACAGTAATAACTCTCTAGTCTCTTGTGTTTGGAGCAGTTTAAAGCCCTCTTATCAACTTGATGAAATGATTTGCTGCATTGTTCTAGAATTTGTTCTTTCATGGAAAGCCAAAGCAACGGTTTAACCACAGGTAACTGAACCAACTTTTGTATGTTAATTCACAGTTCAGACTCTTCTGGGTCACTGGCTTAGTATAATTAAATGCATTATCAAAAGACAAATAATTTGCCCTATAGATCACCATTATGATGATTGGTTCAAGTTCACAGAGAAGCTTTCCAAGCTTTTTTTTTTGTTCAGCTTTCCTCTTTAAAGTTTACTTAAGTAACTTAATGAGCCTTTCTCCGCTTTCCTTTATGTTTATCAGATAATAAAACCATTTTTGATACTCTGAATGAAACTTTTTGAAACTTTTTGGATAGCCATTGTTACTAGTATCTTAGAGAACCCCTTCAGAATATTAAACAAGTACAATTGTTTTAACTACTGTGAAATTGACATATGAAGCTGAAAACCAAAAGTACCTTTCATGGGATTTTAAACACTATTTTCCTCCATATGCCATCCCAATTATTATTTAGATATTACATTCCTAATTTACTGTTAAGGTTGATTAGAATTCAAGCCTCTCAAAAGCATGCACCAAAGGTCTTGGGCTGTGGAAAACATTTTTATAAAATAATCCATTAATGCAGAGGAGTGCAACTAAATTAGTTAGCAATTTGCTGAGCATGAATTAATGAACAGAGCTTCTCCCAGCTCCCAGAGTTGTAATTTTCATAATAACCTCAGACCTTTATTTGGCAGGTTGTTTAGTTTTTTTCGTTTGAAGGTTTTCATTAGTCTAATGAGGACTATGCAAGGGCGAGCAGTCAGCACAATTTACATGGGGAAGCTATCATAATAAATGAAGCAATTTGAATAACACGCAAGGGTTTATGCAACAAGATAAGAAGAGATTGTAGAGTGAGATTTAGAGGTAACCAATACATTAGACCAACTAATAACTGAAGTAATCCCAATAAAAGGCTTAAGCGAAAGGAATGAAATTAATGATATATACAAAACTGTAATGATATGATACATGATTCATTAGATTAATAAAATAAGTGTTCAATTGTTTTCAGTGGTTTTAGACCAAGCTTTGTTTGTATCAGGCACTTTAATTAGGATTGTTCACTGGATCCACTTGGCTTAGTTAAGTTTTAGACTATGGCTGTTTTTTAATATTTCTTTCTCTTCTTATTTAATCTTTATAGCCCTGATAGTCATTGAATTAATTATATGCAATATATTCTGTATGGAGATGCTTTTTTACAAAGTAGTTGCTTACAGCACTACCTAAGTGGTAATTAAACTTTAGAGATGAATGCAAAATTTATGTTCTTTAATTCTTTAAAAAAAACATGCTTGCTGTTTAGTATTGGGGGGAGAACTTATATTTTATGACAATAGCTTTTTTTGAGCAAGGAGTTCTGTGACACTTTACAGACTAACACATTTAATATACCATAAATTTCTGTGAATATGGCCCACTCTTATCAATTTTTTTTGTTATCTTAATTACTTTGTTTGTTGTATCTTAATTGATTTGGGTTTTTTTGTACACTGTCACCTGTGCAACTTTAACTGTGTGCTTTAAACCAGTGAGCAGATTTATATTTTTAAAAATACTTCCTAAAAGTTTTGTTGTATATCTACTTACCTGTTTTATTTTTGTATACCTAGCTGACGACTATGGTAGAAACCTTTCTCCCTCCTGCAGAGATATTAATGAATTCTCTCCTTAAAAATTGTCCTTTGGCAAACCTTTTTTTTCCCCCCCAATGGACATAAATTGCAGCTTGGTCACTGAATGGGCCCAGGCAGGAGATCAATTCCATAGAATTTGATATGATGCCAGATTAAATACTTGGATGAATTCCTATGATAGAGGATAGATATTGAGAAGTGTTGATAATGAAAAAATAGTATTGTTTATTACTTCATATTTCTAATTATTTCCATCCTATAGTGTAGTCTGCTGAATCCAAATTATCAGAAATGCTGTGAAGTACATGTTATTCTAGGCATACTTTGAGGTTTCTTCTTGTGGGTTGTCTTAAGGAACAGGAAAGTTTGGCTTCTAATAAACCTTGAGTTCTTGCCCTTCGTGGTTTTAAGCAGGGGTCTGCAAACTTTTCAATATGCGGGCCACATCATATATTTTACACATTTTTGAGGGCCAAAGGAGGGAAAGGGGACCCAAGCAATCCCCCAGCCCCGCTGTCTTTGCAAGACAGAAAAGTTTGGAGACCCCTGTCTTGCAAAGACGGTCAGAGCTAGCAATACATAATGCAGCCATAATATTTTGCCATGCTCCCTCAGGTATGCATGACATGACTACCTGAGAACTGTGCCAGGGAAGATGCTAGATCCTGTTTAAAGAAGTTGTTTCCAATTAAGAATCTAAAAGCATGTTTTTGGTAAGTTATATTAATTGTGTGTGTTATGTGCCGTCAAGTTGGAACCGACTTATAGCGACCCTGTTATGGCTTTCAAGGTAAATGAGATATTTAAGCTTTGGTTTTACCTTTTCCACTCCCCCAGTGAGTTTTCATGGCTGAATGGGAATTCAAACCCTATTCTCCAGGGTCCTAGTCCATCATTCTATCCACTACACCACACTGGGAATCCACATTAATTGTAATAACTGTCAAATACAGTGCATGCAAGAAGCTTAAGTAGGTGTATTAGTAAGTCAGAGAAATTACAGAGAAAGTCATATTTTTAATCAACGTAAAAGTTTTCTCATTTACCCATTAATAATCCCCAATGAGTTTGATAAGGCCTGCAGCATAAGAGTGCAATGCTGCACATATTTTTTCAGACAGAAGTCCTCCTATGCAGTGGAAACCTACTTTTGTGTGTGTAAAATTGTAGCCTTAATAAACTTTAGGGGACAGCAATAAGATATGACATAAATGTCATTGTCCCCAAAAGCCCAAGTATGTCCCCCCATACTTACATTCCAGCTGCTGCCTGTTAATCAGTTCAGTGATGAGTAAGCAAATGATTTCACCTTTTGAGGAAGACAAAGTGAAACATACAATTAAAATAGAATTCAGCTAAGAAAAAAATACTGTGCAGCACAGATTTCCTGAATGTAGTATCATCAAGGAATCCAACAGCCTTTATAGTTTGTTGCATTACAGGAATTATGATGTCATGTGTGGTCAGAGAACACATGCGCACGCACACACACACACGCGCACACACACACACACATACAGAGAGAGAGAGAGAGAGAGATTCTTAGTTGCTGATGGGTAACGTGATCAATATCTGATTTTAATGACAGTGAAGCAGCCTGGTGATATCTGCTGCCATAATCACCCACATATAATATCCTTCCTAAGCACTACGTGACAAAAGGCATTTGTAATTATATTTACTTCTGAAAGATTATGGTTCGTAGTTAAACCAAGAGAGGCATCCTGTCATTTTCAGAACCCGTTAAATGTGACAGAATCTATTTTTCTGCCAACTTGTGAAGACCAGGCAGAGAGCAAATTTGCTGTGGTCAGCTAAGTGTAACCACTGAGCAGGAAAGTGAATTTAATAATGCATTATTGTTCTTCACTGAAGGTGAACTGTTACAGTGCCTTTGTTATAGCAGACTTCGCCTCTGCTTAGGTTTCCAGATGCCGTGCAGATTACCTGATTAAAATCTCTAATGCATGATAAAATATACCATGTAGGCTTTTATATTAACATAAATGCATCAGTATTTGGAAGGCTACTGACACTAAAGCTAATTGGAAATATTTACTACTACACTATATGGCGTACGTATTACAAATACAGTTTTATTACATAGGCTAAATGATAAGGAACTAGAAATTTATAAGGCTTTAACTGCAGTAGGATTTTTCAGGCAGTAATGTAATGGGAACAAATCTCCAATGGTTTATTATGATATCTCAAGTTCCTGAGCTGAGACTTGTGTTCCAGTTTTATATACTAAGTTACAACTAGAGTAGGCCCATCGAATCAGTGGAACATCTGGAGAAGGTGACTCACTAAATCCCCACTGGGCCTACTTTGTTGTTGTTGTTTAGTCGTTAAGTCGTGTCCGACTCTTCGTGACCCCATGGACCAGAGCACGCCAGGCTCTCCTGTCTTCCACTGCCTCCTGGAGTTGGGTCAAATTCATGTTGGTAGCTTCGATGACACTGTCCAACCATCTCGTCCTCTGTCGTCCCCTTCTCCTCTTGCCTTCACACTTTCCCAACATCAGGGTCTTTTCCAGGAAGGGCCTACTTAGCTATGACTTACTACTGGATTTTAGTCATTCTGTACTTCTTATTTATTGCTTCCATATTCTACATAAACCCAAATCTTTTCATATTAAAAGTCTATTTGCCCTATTGCTGCATTTCTCCCTAAAATGCAAAGGACCCCTCCTTGTCATGCTAATATGACTTCATATACTATTTACAATGGAGAATCAAGTGGATTGCACCCAAGTAAAAAAGTGTCTGTATATTAATGAAGAATTGTACCTGTCGAATATGCCAGACTGCTGGATTAATTAGTTCGCAGTAGGACATTAGGATTATGAGTATGTGTAGGCTGGAAAACACCATAAATCTCTGGTGGAGTTTTGGTTTTACGCTTTTCCCCTAGTGGCAGTCCTTCGATTTATTTCTAGGTGGCTACATTCACACGTACAAAGTTAAACAATGACAGTTACTTGCATGTGAGGGAAGGAATTTTTAAAGCCTGCGCTTCATTTCTGTGCTAGAAGGTAGCTGTGTGTGATGGAAGAGCAACACAAGCTACACAAAATATTGTCTGTTTGTGCTATCTTTCTCAAGAGAATTGTTGTGTAGATTGGATACAAACTTATTGTATTGTACTTGGTGGTGTGTCTAGAAGACAATCTGTGCCACCTAGGTTATTCTTTCTTCTCAGAGATCATGCCTAAATAGCAGGATGAGGTCCCTAATCTCCCTGCGGAACACAGACTCTCAGACCTTTAACTCCTCTTTTGTAAATATGGACAATCAAAGCATGAGTTGCTGTTTTTGTAATAATTACAGATTGTGAGAACTGCCTCCCCCCAATAGCAATCATTGGCAAGACATTACCAAGGACAGCAATGACTGCCAATCTGGCATGGTGGGGCCCATCAGGTCCTTTAAGAAACAGGAGAAATGTGTGATTCAGGGGCTGAGGTGTATTGCTTAGATACCATGTGAAATATATCTCCTCACTGTTTTTCTGGTATCTTCCCTGTTTCCTATAGCTTAAAGAAATCGAAACGGCGGAAAGCCTTAGTACAACAATCCATGTGTGCTACAGAGAGGGAGGAAGGGAGAGAAAAAGATCTGAGATTTTATATTTTATTTTTGAATACACTTCATGCAGATATTTTTTGACACAGTTCTCTTCTAATTTTGCACTAAGCCCAGCTGTAGTGATAGAGTCATTCCACAGACTCTAGGGAAGGTAGTTATTACCACCTTTGTTGTTTAGTCGTTAAGTCGTGTCCGACTCTTCGTGACCCCATGGACCAGAGCACGCCAGGCCCTCCTGTCTTCCACTGCCTCCCGGAGTTGGGCCAAATTCATGTTGGTAGCTTCGATGACATTTAATTTTTCCTGCTGAAAATCAAAATGCTGTTTTACGGATAACATGAGTTTTGCTTATCTTATTAATAGTAAGGCATTGATTAAACAGTGTCTAGTTAGTACAGGAAAACAAGCACATCTGTGTTAAAGTTAATGCAAGAAGCAGGTGTCATAACAACAACTATAGCTAAAGAAGGTGGGGATGCTAAAAGAAGGCATGGATTCTAAAATGAATAATGAATTTAGAAATAGGATTCATAATTAGAGTGTGAAAAAGGTATTTAGAATTGTAGGTTGTAATAGGGGAAAAAACGAAGTTCATAGCAATCCATTAATAGAAAAATGG
The DNA here is from genome assembly GCA_037013535.1 of Intellagama lesueurii. Lineage (NCBI taxonomy): Eukaryota > Metazoa > Chordata > Lepidosauria > Squamata > Agamidae > Intellagama > Intellagama lesueurii. The sequence goes on from JBAJHW010000003.1 coordinate 125,138,444, forward strand.
GAATTCTTCTTAAATTATGCACGTTAATCATACAGATTACAAACAGCAGTCTGTAACTGCTTTTCTTTCCTATTTGTGAATATATTTTCAACAAAATATCTGAACTCTATATAAATCAGTGTAGGAATTAATTGTTTCATCTTTGTTAAGGTAGAATTTATGTTACAAATCTAATTTATGTTACAAATAATTGTAAGCCTTTGAACTGGCAACTGGCACTGAACAAAGCAAAGCAATTCTTTTAAAACAAACACATGAAAGTTAAACAGAGCAGCAATTTAGCAAACACCATCGCTGGATTTGTAATCTGATGATAAAATCTACTGTTTACTTTAAGACCTTACACCCATGTGGGATAAAGTAGGCCCAAAACATTTTCTTTTGATATGTACTCTCTGCAAGTTGATTTCTTAAACGTATCTGAACTTCTTGAACGTCTGACTGGAAAAACCATTTCTCACAATCTATTAAAAGAGAATATCTAATTTGTCTTTTGAATAAGAACAACCATTTTAACTGGACACCGCTTTGTTGCAGCTCCCCTCCCTAATCACCTTTTAGAACAAAAGCATAAAACAAAGCAGCAATCCAGCAAACAGGCTAGTCCAACTTGTAATCTGACCTCAAGATCTACTGTTTGCTTTACAGACATTATGGCAATGCAGTGTTAAACAGGTGCAGAACACTTGATACTGTTGCCCCACTATTATACAAACAACTTGATTTTTTACTATGCAGATAGTATTTCCTGTGGTTCCCCAAGAAACTCCAGAAACCACAGATTAGCAAAATAGAAAATCTCAGTTGGCTTCTTGGCCATGACCTTGGCAGTGATACAGAAGGAGATTGGTAGAACAAGATACTCTATGTTTGCAGCAAAGACATGATTGCTCAGTTATCCAGAACAATGGAAACTGTTTAGGAAAAATTAGCAGTTTTGTGGGAGAATTGTTCTTTTAGTTCTTGATTCTTTGTAGAGAGTGATATAATTTGTCTATTGCTAATTTTTATTACTCTTTTAAAATGGGTTTTATAGGCTGGACAGTTCGTTAAACATTCTAAGGAAGAGGACTATGCTATTATTCAAGTTCTGATTTATCATTGGGTGTTTTCTGGTGAATGAATATCTTTGAACTTACGCAGTTACCTAGACAAAGATTGGTGAAATACCAAACCATTCAGTGGCTGTATGTTGCTACTGGCAAACATGTAGCTCACTTCACCTCCCCAGCCCCATTGTAGCTCAGTAGACCTCATTTGTTGTACAAATACATTTGCAAGAGCAGGTGATACCTTTATTAGACTACTAAAAACATCAAGCAGACAACAGACAGCTTTCAATGATAATCCATCTTCCTCAGGCTGTGCACCAAGATCTTATGGGTAGTTCAGAAAAGTATATATTAGAATGCCACAGTTTCATCTGGCTGTTGTTTGGGCCAGGTTAGCTTCTTAAGATGAGTTCAGATGCAATCTGCAAAAGGCTTGTGTGGGTGGATGTGGTTTCAAAATCCTCCTCAGGCAGCAGTTTGGAATTTATCACCCAATTCTTGTAAAAAAAAAAAAGGACCGCCAATCACTTTGCATCCCCCTTTGCCCCTCCCATTCACCTTCTTTTGAAACTCAAGAGTTTCTCTTTGGCTAGGAAAAACAAAGTAGCACAGCATTTGAAGAATACTTATGTGTCTTACTATATCAGAGACTGTGCGAGACTGCATAGTTGCAAAGTGCCATCATCGCATATGGTTATTTAACTTCTGCTTCCCATCCGTAAGGTGAAGGCTGATACTTTCTACCTATGTGGATCTATTTAATGAACATAATTTTATAACAGTGATCAATTATGAAAAAAATCCTTTTTTCTGCTGGATGTGAATGCAACATAGTTTAATTTATACCGTCAATAAAACTCTAAGTAGGATATTCCTGTGAGTTGTCTTGAGATGCCACTCTACTCCGAGGCCAGTAAGAGGCAATTTGTATAATGCAAATCAAACAAAGATTATCTAGGAATGCTATGCCATGTCCTGTACTCATGTCCAAAGCAGGAAGCAAAGTCATGCATTAAACAAACCTTGACAAAGTCAAGAAAAAGCCAAAAAAGTTGATCTGTGATCATTGTAGATGAATGCCTTTCACGCCACAAGATCTGTAATGAGATCAAAGATATGCTTTAGTAACACAAATCCAGATCTGTTTCTTCATGATTCGTGTAGTTATGTTTCCTTTTCGTGTTTCTGTTGTAGACAAGTGCATTGGTAGTGCCTTAGAGAATCTAAGAAGGATAGCTCACAGGGGAGTACTTAGTTGTCTTCTCTTACATTATCTTAGGCACCGCTTCACAAGATATGCCATCAAATAGTAGCTATACGTTCAAGACAAAATATGCAAGAAAAGTGTAAAAAGGAGAAGAGGAGGAGGAGAATGAATCAATTACATTTCAAGGAAGCTTCCCAAATGAATCAAATCTGTTTAATCTAGCAAAGCTTACATTGAGATGCAACTGCATATGACAGGGAGATTCTTCTGTTGTGCAATGCCTAAAAATGTGTAGATGGTCTGGGAGGCTAATGCTGAGGTCTTCACTAGACCTTCACTGGTGCCTCTGCACCCAAAGGTTAGATGGGTTGAGGCAGGGAACAGGGCTTTTTCTCAGGAGCCTGTAGCTATGGAGCTCCTTCCCAATATGTTTTCACTGTGAAGTCATGAGCTGTATTTGGTCAAGCATTGGGAGTGATGGAAGACTATAAATTGATTTTAGATAATTGCTGCTATTTTATTGTAAAATGTTACTTCATATCTTAGCTAGTTGTTTTTTGTGTTTTAAAACTAAGCAAAAAATAAAACAAAACCTCCAATAACAAAAAAAAACAAAAAAAAACAAACCCACCCCTGCTTTAGTGAAGAAGTCCAAAGTAATAGTATTTTATTTATTTTTAATGTGCTGCTTTGGTCTTCTTTCAGAATTAAAGATAGAATAGACATCTGCCAAAATCTGTGTAGCTGGAGGCCCTTTCCAATGAATCCTGTGCAGGAAGGATGCCATTTCGCAAAGGAATTATAACAGTTCTGTAAACCCTGGTGTTTCCTCTGCCCTGCTAGGGAAGTTGCTTCCCCCCCCCCCCCCCGAAAGTAGACAGTGCTCCTTCTACCCTTTCCAGGTGAATGCCACCATTCTTCCGGGAACTGATATTTATAACAGTCTTGCCCAGGAAAGATGCCATTCTGTGCAGGAGTTGTTTGTTTCTGACAATCCTATCCAGTTTTCTCTTTCTTCTGCCCTTTACATGTGAATCCTTTTCAGGAATTGCACAGCAATTTGTGTTTCTTATAATCCTGTGCAGTTTGGTGCTTCTTCTACATTTCCAAATCCTGCATGGTAAAGATTCTATTCTGCACAGCCCAGCATTTCTTCCAGAAGAAAATGAAAACTAAACTTCCAAGAAATTCCTTGAGATTTCCTGTGAGGTTTCTTGAGGGGAAGAAGATTGACTGTTGTTGGAAAGGAAGGACAATGGTTTCCTCCTTGGCTTCTCCAAGAGTGAGAGGCTAGGCTAAGTGATTCACATCCCTAAGACAGGCTTGTTAACCCAAAGGCCTCATGTCTTTCAAAGGCAGTCCAAACAGCCTTCTTTTTTCACAGTCCTATACATTTCTTACCTTCTGTCTCAAGTTTTATTTCTCAGAGTCAAAGTTTCTAACTCCCTTCTGTCTTCATAATAATTCCTGGCTATCCATTGTTCTTTCCTTCAAGGAATTGTGTTTTAGGTCCAGCCTGATGAGAGAGCTGAAACAGCTACATGTGTGTTTAACTACATCTTAAATTTCCTATGTACTAGCCAATGCAAATGAGATAACTGCACACATTACATTTGTTCTAGCAGTTATGTAGTTTGCATAACAATGAGAAAGTGCATGTTTTGCATTGTAGGAGCTGTTTAAAGAATGACCTTAAGATGCTGAGATTCATTTTGCAAAGGACGTTTGCACTTTAAGATAAAACCATCCACGCTTGTAACAGACACTATACAGTTCACGTTTGCTATAGCGAAAGATAACATATTCAGGTGTTACTTGGCAAGATTTGTTTTGCTTCTTTTGGGGCAAAAAGAGGTAGGTTTAGGTCGACTTTTGGGATGACAGAAGTTACTGGAACTCCCTCCTGGAAATGGCTCCTTCGCTAACATAGATTCCCATATATCACATGTCTCTCCAGGAGCTTCAAGGAAGAGTATCCAACATGTTTTTGAAGAGAGGATGAATCCTTAACATTTCCAGGCACTCTAGAGGAAGAATCCCTGCTCCCAAGTCACTGCTCACCGGATTTTATAACAGGGACCTTGCCCTCCTGATGTATTGCACATTAGCTGTTAGTGCTGTAATAACTTCTAGAGAAATAACATAGTGCACTAACAGTACTGCTTGTTCAAGTCTGATATTGACAGGTGGTATGCCACTACAATGGCAGTACATCACTCCAGAAATTGTGGACCTGAGGCTTAATGTAGTAATTACAGTTTGCAGTGATTAGTTCATGTAGCAGCAGAGATCGTTCAGGGTGCATAGTTTATTCTTTCTGCTCCTGCCATCCCCAGCAACTCTTTGTGCCCCATAAAAACAAGCAGTGAGCCTGAACAGGGAAGCCTGCTCTGCCAATGGGCTCTGGCTTTCCAAGGTTCCAATTCACATGGACCTGTTCAGACCTGTTGCTTTCTACATGTTCAGGAAAATGAAGTGATGATGGGAATGGACTAGGTGGCTATTCCCCAGTATGAATCTCTGAATAAAAAAAACAGATTAATCTGTTACCCATATAACACTGACTCACTGTAAGAGGTAAGACTTGGCCCTGCTCTATTTAGCACACTGTGTTCTGCAAATCTCAGACAACAATGGCCTCCCTTTTTCTTCTTGGTGGCTTCCTCTGAGTTGCCTTTGTATTTCCTGCAGTTGCATGTTCAGTGATTTAGAAATATGCCCAAAGAATTGGCTGTGGCTAGTCTACTCAGCACCCATATTCTTGCCTTAATTTCCTTCACTGAAAACAAGAATTAGGAGACCAACATTAGGGGATCTATATGAAATCAAGGTATTTTTGGTGCAGTCCAGTGCTCCACCTGGATGCTTGAAGTATCTTGAGCCTACATACTGTTTGGTGTTGTTGATGGTAGAAGAGGAGGAGGAGGAGAAAAACAGAAAGTCACATATTCATTTGTCCTGTCAGCAGAGAGGGGAAAGAAGAACAGGAAACATGGAGGATTTGGTTTTTGGGGATCATGGGCTAAGCTTCCTGGAAGATGGACTGCTTGCAAGAGATGGCTTGCACCTCACAAGGACTGGGAAGAATGTGTTTGGCCACAGCATGAAGAACATCAGGAGGGCTTTAAACTGAATTGGGAGAGAGATAAACAAGCACAGAGGTAAAGATGGATGAAGCCTTATACACAATAAGAGGAATGGACTAAACAGTTCTTATGGGGGGATCAATAATAACACTAACATTAACAGTCATATTCATAAAAATGTACAAAGAAAAGCAGGCCACAAATTGCACACTCTAGTGTCTATATATGAATGCCAGGAGTATGGGAGAAGAACAAGAAGAACTGGAAATTTTAGTTCAGGAGGGCAAATATGACTTGATAGGAATAACTGAAACTTGGTGGGATGACTCCCATGGCTGGAATACAGCAATTGAAGGATATAAATTGTTCAAAAAGAATAGAAAGGGGGTGGGGGTGGAGTTGCATTATATGTCAAAAATACACACTCCTGTGCAGAAATACAGGAGGAGGAATTGGCTGTGCTGTTGAGAGCCTCTGGATCAATGTAGTTGGGGTGAAAAACAAGAGGAACATGGTTGTTGCAGTATACTGCTGACCTCCCAATCAAGGAGAGGATGCAGATGAAATTTTTGAAAAACAAATTTGCAAGGATTTCAAAGAAATACGATGTAGTAGTGATGGGAGATTTCAATTATCCTAGTATCTGTTTGGAAGCAAATTCTGCAAAGTATGGGAAATGGGTGAGGTGCCAGATAACTGGAGGAAGCTAATGTTGTCCTTATCTTCAAAAAGGGCAAAAAGGAGGTACCTGGGAACTACAGACCAGTCAGCCTGACATCAATACCAGGGAAAATTCTGGAACAGATTATGAAGTGGTTACTATGCAAGCACCTAGAAAACATTGCAATAATAACTAGAAGCCAGCGTATGTGTCAAGAACAAATCCTGCCAGACTAATCTGATCTCATTTTTTGATCCGGTAACCTCCCTGACAGACAAAGGGAATACTGTAGATATACAGTCATGGCCAAAAATTTTGGCACCCTTGCAATTCTGTCAGAAAATGCAACCCTTCTCTCAGAAAATTGTTGCAGTTGCAAATGTTTTGGTACTCACGTGTTTATTTCTTTGGTTTGCGTTGGAATAACACAAAAACACAGAGAAGATAAGTCAAATCTGATACAATCTCACACAGAAACCAAAAATGCACTGGCCAAAATTATTGGCTAATTTTCTGGAAGATAGGGAAAAAATTCAAAAGGATCTAGATAAGCTTGAGCACTAGGCTGAAAACAACAGAATGAAATTCAACAGAGATAAGCGCAAAGGGGCTACCTGGCTGAGCAATACTACAAGTGAGAAGGGTCTTGGAATCATGGTAGATCACAAGCTGAATATGAGCCAATAGTTTGTGTAACTACAAAAAAAGGAAATGCTATTTTGGGGTGCATAGAAGTATAGTTTCCAAATCCCACAAAGTACTAGTTCCCCTCCAGTTCTGGACACCACACTTCAAGAAGGATACTGAGGATATTCAAGAAGAATATTGAAACAAGTTCAGTGGAGGGAAACAAGGATGATGGGAGACCAAGCCCTGTGAGGAAAGACTGAAAGAGCTGGGCATGTTTAGCCTTGAGAAAATAAGCCTGAGGGAAGATATGATAACACTTTTCAAATACTTGAAAGGCTATCATACAGAGGAGAGGCAGGACCTGTTCTCGATCAACCACAGTGCAGGACACGCAATAATGGGCTCAAGTTACGGGAAGCCAAATTTTTGGCTGAATATCAAGAAAAACTTTACTGTGAGAGCAGTACCTCATTGGAACCAAGGACCTTGAGAGATGGTGAGTGCTCCAACACTGGAAGCATTCAAGAGAAATTTAGACAACCACCTGGTAGATATCTTTTGATTTGGATTCCTGCATCGAGCAGGGGGTTGGACTCAATGGTCTTATAGGCCCCTTCTGACTTCATGATTCTGTGATTCTATGATTCTGTGATTGCTGACAGTAAGTTGAAGTACAAGTTTTCATACCAAGGAAGCATGCATATTCTTCTAGAGGGATGTTAGTAAGCGCCAGGCTTATTCTGGACTGGAAAGCCTAAATGAATTTAAGATAGTTTGCATACAAAGTGTATGGAATAGATAGAATAAGTGAAAGTTATAGCTAAACACTGTAGAGATTTGGCACATTCTGATGGGGATGGTTGGAGGATTTCATTATTAATTATTTTTGGTTTTGTGGAAATGACTCCAAGAAATTCTGAAACTAAAGTTCTTGAAAAGGTAGAATTGTACAGACCAGTATCTTATCATGATACTGAACGCAAGGAATGTCCATCTCTCTTTAAGTGTTCTGCTCTTAAAGGCAAGTAATCTCCTTTATAGTGCTTTACGTGTTACTGCCTAAAATCTGAACTTGGTTCTAAAAAATGAATTACCAACTCTTTGTCACTATGTTCAGTAAAAATATTTTTCTCCACCATGTGTAGGATCTACTGTAGTGACAGTCAGAGGAGACCCTAACCTAACTAGCGTACAGATCAGTGATATTAGCGGATGGTGTACTGTATCTGTGCTAAGGTTTGCATCTGATACAGTCTATTTAGGTAGTCATACTCATTACCATTATAAAGACTAGGCTTACATTGTAGCACATTGTCTTTATTTATCCAATGCAATTTGCACATTAGTCATAATAATAATGTATTTTAACATTAGCCACATCCTGGCTTAAAGTCCAAATGAGAAATGCAAAATAGAATGATTAAAAGTACTGGAAAGGGGAACCTTTTTTTCTTAACACCGTAACCTTCTGACTTGCAAAAGACGATTGGTCTGGAATTACTGAGAAATAATTGACTTAAGTCCTTAGATTTATTCTATAATGTTAAGGTTTTGAAACGTCTATACATGTTAAATGTCCATGCAGACATTGGAAAATATATTTACAACAACAAAATACTATTAATTTTACATTCATTTTCTGAGACAAAATAATAGGTAAGATACATATTTCAAATTTTGTATTTCCAAAAATCCTGGTTTCTTATGATGAGGGGCCCCTTTCCCCCTTGTTTAGTTTGTTTTCCTAGGCCCTAGAATGAGATGGTGGGCTTATAATTAGTTTTATTTCAACTTATTGTATGTTTAGCTGACCATCAGCCCTGACATGAAAGTCAACAATAATAAAAATGCAAATCATTGTCAAAGGCATGTGTTATAGCAAGAGAGCATTTCAAAGATTGTTTATCAGTTGTTCATTTTCTTCTGTCAGATGTTGAAATCTTTTACTTTCCATCATATTGCAGGGAAATGCAGTTCTACTGATAGTGTCTACTTGTAGCTAAGCTGTGAAAAAGTCAAAAATTCATTTTGTAAAAGCAGTTATCACACTGAGTGCTAGAGGCCTGAGGTTATTGGTCCTTTTTAACAGACCCAAAGATAAGATGTCTAATTTCCTGACCTAGCCTGTTTGTGTATGTGTATGTGTTTGTGTGTGGTCTTCTAATACAAAGAAAAAGTATAGTCAACTGCCTTCCTTATTCTCCTGTCATATAAAGATATAGGAATAGTTTTTGCCTTCTACAGAAGGGGTTGCAAAGTACAGATTTAATTAAATGAACATTAATACCATCAAGATTTTTAAGCTGTTAAACTGTTGTTTTAACTAGTAAGAAACAAGACACTGTCCTTAATCCAGTGTGCCACCTCTTGGAGTAGTGTGTAGAATATTTAGATGAAGACTGGGAAAGGGTGAATGTAAGTGAAGGATGTAGGGTATTGGTTCTCATAGTTTTATGATTAAGAAAAAAGTAATTGGAACTGAACTGAATGTGATTATGCTAGTTCTTCAAATAAAGGAGAACCATTCTGGCTTACTTAAAGGCCACGTTCTGAAATAATATTTTGCTCCATGAGCAGCTTTCAGAATCTTTACTGAAAAATCAGCCACTGGAAATTTTTGGACAACCCTTGAGTTGGTTGTTAGGTCTAATGAAGTAATAGATCTAAGAAAAGATGAATGCTAAAGAGTTACAGTTCATTCATTTTCCCAGTATATAAATTTGCTGAGAATACTTTCTGAAACTATAGTAATCCATAACTGAAGACTCTGCAGAAGGTGGTGGGAAACTTGTGGGTGTGATTTGACCCATTGTGCCTTCCCATCTAACCTACAGGCTTTTTCAGCTCCACCTCTCACTGGTAGCTTCTCATGCTCTGCCTTATGTTTCCCAGTAGTAGAGTGAGGATAGGCTACTAGTATATGATCCATTGGGAGTCCTAATCAATTATCCTTTGCTTCATTTTCACAATGTATCTCCCCTCCCAGAATCAAGCAGTAGTATGTATAAAGTCCTTTTTTTGTAAAAGATCCATTTACAGTCATCATAAAAACCTGGTGGGATAGTTTCTGGTCTTTTATACAGTGCCCTGGGAATGATACACCATCATAATGGAGCATCTACGAGAAGATCTTTGCAGCCTCTTTACCAAAGACTGTGTGAGGTCTGTTGCTGAGGGCACTCAGAAGAGTCACAGCAATACTTCTAGAGGGCAGAAGAGAAGAGGAATTAAGATAATATGATACTACTTTTTGACAACTAATATTGGCCAAACAGTTTTTGCCCACAAAGGAGTTCATGTGTAATATGTTATTGCAATATATTCCCACCATTTTTAGGATAACAAAGAGAAATGATACAGTTTAGAAAGATCCCATTTTTAAAGAAACAAGTTTTTCATAATGAATAGAAACATTAACATAGAGATTTAAGTTCTGTGTTGTAATTTCCAAGCTTAAATTAGTCATCCATTCTTCCTTTTTTACGTTGGAGGCAATCCAGTGGTGCTTCCATCAGCTGATAGTGTCATTGGTTTGTTCTTGTAGATTTGGGCTCTATTAATTCATTTTAAGAGAAAAGCCATTACTCTTTTGATGTACATTAATTATATATGCTGTTGCTTCTGATAGGTAGAACATTATTTCATTTGTCCAACAATTGATGAATAGTGATACAGTACTCACTCCAAACTACTCTTTCATAATTATTGCTATGATGTCTAAAATTGTGTTGCTTTGTTATAAAGGTGGAAAGCAAAACAGCGTAACATTCAAATGCAAAAATAGGCAATACCTTTATAGACCACTAAAATTTTATTTTGTTGTGACTTTACTTCAGCATAACATCCAGTCACTTCTAGCTGCCAATTAAATCATTAAATGCTGGGATTTTTGGGGTCACACATGCTCCCTGGCTTACCACACTTGAGAATTCCAGTGTGGACATTGACAGCTAGAAGGCACTGAAAGTTGCACCATTTGCTTTCCTCATGCACTCGTACTAAAGCTACAGGAATTCAGCCACTATCTCTAAAAGAAAAATAAAAGTCAAGTTACCTATATTTCTTGTTATTTACATCATTGTTCACAACTTGTATTCAACAATAAAATCACATTAAATGGGTTCTGATAGCTAAGGAAGGACATTATTTTTTTCAGGGACAGACCTTGGTTTAATATTTAATCATTATGATGGTGGATACCCAATATGGTGTAGTGGATAGAGTGATGGACTAGGAATCAGGAGGCCTGGGTTTGAATCCACATTCAGCCATTATTTTTATATAATTTATATCCCATCCTTCTCCCCATAGGGGGGACCAAAAGTAGCTCACAACAGATAAAACTATAAAACAAACGACAGTTTTAAAAATACTATATAAAAATTCTGTTAAAAACAATGAAAACTCACTGGTGGTATGAAACTGATAAAGCCACTACTTAAATATCTCAATTACCTTGAAAGCCCACTTAGGGTCACTATAAGTTGCTTACAACTTGATGGGACAATGCAACAATTAGCATTATACACCAGAAGACTGAGAATGAGTGCATTTGAAAGTAATGTTGACGAAAAAGAGACGAGAAAGCTCAACTACATTGAATTTCCTTTTCTCCATGTCGTCACATTCACAGAAATAAAACTTTTAATACTTTTTACCACTTGATAGCGGTATGCAAACAACCAGCTTTGAAATGGTCATATGCACAATGTGTTATAATATGATTTAGAATATCTTTGGGTCATAGGGGAACAGGAAACCTGAGGAACCTCTGCTTCCTGTTAGGAAAAGTACAGTGAATATATTGTTTGAGAATATAAAATATTTGTGCACCATGGTTTTTATATGCTCAGAATCTCTGGTCGTCATTTTGGCATCTCCATATGCAGGAGAACACACGCTTTCTCTGTGTAGTAAAATTATACGTACTGTTTAATTCCTTTTAAGTACAGCTTGTCATGAAATCCTGTCTTCTGAAGTGCCTTCCAGAAAGATTGTTATAAACTACTTTGGAATTAAAAAGTAGCAGGTGAATACATTACTTACATATCCTCAGTAACCTTGACAAAATGAAATGTACTGTCAAAGCCTAAAGAACTTGTAAAATGAATCTGATTAGCTGAGAATAATACTAATTTCTTTATGTTCATCAAGCTAGTTTTCCTAATGCTTTTGAGAAATGATATCCAAATGGAAAATTTGTGCAATGTTTGCAGAAACTGCAGTCCTTCCTTTTAACTGGTTTAGGCACCATTTGTTGTGTTGGTGAAATGGGGGTTAAAACAGAAAGAGAAACAGAAAACCCTGGGAGTCTGCACAGTCGATGTTTATGTTCTGGATATGTTATCATCGAATTTCAGTAAATACAGGAATGCTCAGTTGTGCTACAGAAATGCTATTGTAGAGCCCAATTAAATACCTTGCCAAGCAACATAACTGCATATTTGGAAGCACCAGTAGCACCTGATTGCATACTGATCTCATGAGAAAGTACAAAAAAAAGAAAGAAAGAAAATACAGAAAATCAGCATATGTCTTTATAGTTCTTAGAGTCTAACACCTCTCTCAAAGACTCAAGGTAATCGTTGTTGGTTGCTGTTGCTGTTGACATCTACCGTACTTCATGGGTAGTTTTAAAACTGAATGTATAAATGTGTAAAAGTGAAAGAGGGCATTTTTGTTCTTCCTTCCTGAAGCTGAACAAGTCTAGGCCTGAGAGAAGTATTTTAACCTGTACTTTCTTCATCATTATCCACATCACAACAAATTAATCATAAACATTATTTTATGCCGATAGTAAGTGATTTCTTCTTTTAAAATGTATTTAGACACATTATCAAAACATAATATATCATTAATTCTAGAAGAATTACTATAGATGATGAAGCAAATGCCCAGAAATTGAAAATAAATTATTTGATTTTATTTTTTTAAAATTGTCTGTGTTATAGATTGGATCTGCGTAGTCATATTTTGATTATTAGTCATGGCCAAGTTAAATTCCCTTGCTTTCAGTGGTCTGCTATAAGTATATTTAAGTCTGGATGCAATCTGATATGCATATGTCTTTTAAAGCATAGGTGACATTGATTCCTATGATATAGCAAAATAAATAAATGTAAAATGTATAAGTGAAAGTAGGAAAAATGCTGCAATATGCAGCAGTTGTTATCACACAGCTAGATGACTGAAGACAAATAAAGATGCATGGAAATACACAGTGATTCAAACAATGATATTGCTACTATGTTTTATTGGTCCAAATGGCATATAAACCAGAATATTAATCCCCGTCTTCAAAATTTGGAATTGTAAGATAATTCTAGTATCTTCTCTTTTGAATAGTTTGAAATTGTTTACTAAGTGATGAACAAGTTTTTTTTAAAAAAAATGCCATTGTAGATCAGTTCCAGGAAGTCCATGCAGAGCTGCAGTTTTCTTAAATACTGCTGTTCAGTTAAAAAAACCAAAACAGGTTGCTTCTACACCGGTAGAAAATGGTGTGTGTAGGATTCACTAACTAGGATCGCTATATTGAGCTCCAACAGGATATACATAGTGTTGTTACATGTAAACTACTTTTTTAAGTTGGACTACAGGCCTTATTTTCCAAAGAGTTTAATAACTCAGATGGGGTAAACATGAAGTTAGTTCCAATTAAAGTTTGTTATGTCTTGTCAAGTTGGAACCGACTTATAGAGACCCTGATAGCACTTTCAAGTTAGGTGAGGTATTTAAGAAGTGGCTTTACAGACTCCACACCACCAGTGAGTTTCCATGGCTGAGCAGAGATTCAAACCCCAGCCTCCTGAGTCCTGGTCCATCACTCTGTCCACTATACCACACTGGGTATAAACCACATTTAAACTACATTGGTATCTGAAGCTGGACCATTTAAATCAATGGGACTGAAGATCCTTGGCTCTCCAGTGGGTGTGCCCTAGAAGGACATTAGATTTAGCCTGTAATCTTTGCAGTGCACCTTTTTTTTTCCTAATAGACTTTGCTGGAGTCAGGTAAAAATGTGAATAATGTCTAAATGAGTAGTTAAACAAGAAATGCATATTTCCATAGCTTTTAAAGTCACATAATTTGCTGCTGAAATTATTTTGTATTGACCTGAATTGTTATTTGATCACATAGGTAAGTGTTCTGTATTTTAAAGTCATTCTAAATAAGATGTTTACTAAAAGCAGTTCAAACAGGGGGTTTTTGTGTGATTTTTTTCATTAGTAACCCATTTTCATTTTCATTGCTTTTGTTCTTTACTACCTTTCTTCATCCAAGAAAAAAAAGGAACAGCCAGTGTTGCTTTTGAAATGGAAAAATGGTTTCAAATCATTGGCAAAGCTTAATGACTTCTGACTGCTGAGATATGTTAATTTAAGGCAGACCAAATGTTCCTCAGCTGCAAATATTTGGTGTTGTTCACTGGGAACTGGCAAGATTTATGAGGGCCCAGTGGCAAAGACTGCTTACATGCTCTACATTACAATTGTTTCACATATTAGCTGATAAAAGACAGCTTTGAGGGAAAGAAAAAGAGAGAGAACACAGAACTAAAAACTTAACTGAAAAGGCATTTGAAAAAAAATGAGATTTATTTATCCTTTTTTCCTCATTATAAATCTTCATTTTAAAATGAAAAAAAAAAGTTATTTTCAATTTTTATTCCAATCTAATGTTATTGTGTATCCCGAACAGGATCACTGAAAGAATCAGCAGTTCAACATGGTGTTGTAAATGAAATTCAAGCCTGTTGACTGGGGAATTCTGGGAGTTATAACCCAAAATAGTAAGTTTGCCAATTGTCTGCTTATTGGGCCCTCCCAGTTTAATTCCACTCTGAATTTTGTGGGTTCCATCTCTTTTTCACCTGCATGTATCTCAGAAAAGAAACACAGAATGGTTGTATAAAGGCAACGGATGGAGGCTATATGCAGGTTGGACTTCCTCAAAGGTTGACGATTTCTGTGAGCTGTGATCAGAGAAAGGGAAGGAACTTACCATTTTCCCTGAGTTTCCCAGATTTCCAGACTTACAACTGAGGTTAGCAGGAGAGCCTGTAGGAGAAGGAGAAGCCCACAGTTCCCCTTGCACAATCACATAACAGAACAGGATTCTGTATGTTTTTTAAAAAATTGATTTTAAAAATCTATAAAAACTCTCTTAAAACAGGAAGGAAATACAGTAGCATGTCTTTCTTGAAGTACTACACATTAAATGAAACATTGTTGCTGTTACCTGTGTAAAAGCATTCATACCCAGGAGCAATACTTACAAGGGTGAATAAAATAGGCCAGTAAAATAATCTGAGCCTGTATAGCAGTGCTGTGTGATAGTGTAGAAAGTTTTCCCTAGAAATGCATATGGTGCGTCTTACATTTTTATCCAGCATTTACAATATTCTGTTTAAGGTTTTTTTAATTTTCTTGTTTGATATAAAGAAAGAGGACACTGCAAAATACATATCAGATTGTTCCTATTTAATATAACAAGTGCTTCAGAGAGTTATCATAAAGTACTTCTGAGAGGTACATCATGTACACAGGCAGAATGGAAGGTCTCAAGATCATATTACTTACTGTTATCCATGAACCACATGGGCCACTGTCCCAAGGAATGTATGTATGCACTAAGAAATCATGTATCTAAATGATACGAAACTTGCATTGCCCAGTATCAGTGAGCATAGTACATTAATTAATCCTCAACGCTGAGGAGATACAACAGGATGAATTTCTGTTTTTTTTAAGGCATGTTACTTCTAGGTAACTTGTATTAATATCATAGATGTCCAATTGTATGTACATTTACATTGAAATATGTCCCCCTGAGCACATTGGCACATACTCTGAGATATTCTTCCAAGCATACTTTGCAATCATCAAGCAAAACATTTACTAAAAATCCCTTTTTCCCCGCCCCCAAGGTTCAGGGTTTTGCACTGGATTATAAAATAGTTAGTAAATTCTGACTTTCCTTTATTTCTGTAGTTCTACCATCACAAAGCATTTCTGGTGTATAAAACTGACTGTGATATTCATCTTCTATAAACCAAACTCCCCCCCTTTTTTTTTTTTCTCAGTAGAGGCTTGCAGAATAAGTGCATCTGTCCTGTCATCAGTTGATTAGAGAGTCAAAATGAGGATGACAGTGTTTTTCTAAAGATTACCTCTTTCAATCCTTCCACCCACAGGCTCTATAGGAGTTGATAGTCAATTTTTGTTAATGAAGCTTCACTCATACAGCTGGGATTGTTAAATATTTTACGAGTGTTACTTTGTTTTGCTCTCAACGATCTCAGGCAGTTAAGGATTTATGAATCGTGTTTTTCTCAGCCCATCTGCGGTTTCCTATCTTCTCTGGCCTTGAGAATATGTTTAAATTTATTAAAGCGAAGCAAAGGCTCATTATTTCAAAGGAGAGCCAAAGTGACACAGTGAATTGGTTATTAATGGAAAGGCACTGCCATAGGGCGATTGAAATTTAATGATATCCTACAAGAAAAAAATGAGGGTGTCACTTTCCAAAAAGTCATGCTAAATGCCAGCCTTTTTAAGGTCCTGCCGCTAATTTTATGCCTGCGCACAGTAATGTTTTCAAAAGCGTTTAGGAAACACGGACCAGTGACTGTACTGATTATCCTTTTCACCTTCTCGCCTGCTCCAAATGGGTTTGTGCAGTGAGCGATTTAATCTCTAAATATAGGGAACGTTAAAAAAAAATAACATTGCTGTTTTTCACAAGCTAAGGGCCTTTTGCAATCCTCCAGAGATGGACTTGCAAATATGCTATCTCCATATGCTCACAGCAAGCTCTCAAACTGGCTCATCACCAAAAAAGCAAAACAGAAAACTTCAATCCCTCTATTTCTTCCCCATCTTTTGACGTCGAAGATATGTTACGAAGAGAACACAGAGTACATTTATGTGCGTTGAAGTGATATAGAACAAGAGCATATTAGAAGATGCTGAAAGTTTCTGAGTTCTCTCCCTCCCTTCCCCACTTTGATGTTTCCTTCCTCTTCTGCTAGTACTTGTTGGTTTAAGCCTTATTTATTCTCAACAACAACAACAAAATTCTGGAAAGCACTTGCCAAAATAGTGACATATGTTCATAAAATCATTGTCTGTTTGTAGATGGACAGTAAACTTCAAAAGATTGACAATGTAGGTATTTCCAAATATGTGATATTGAAAAGTAATCAGTTTTGAAAAATAATTAAAACAAGCAACTTGAGGTTTCTCTCAAGTAAACATGCAGAAAATCCCTCATATGTGATAAACACTAAATATATTTTAACTTTTCATTTGTCTTCTTTGTTTGTCTGATGTTATAAGAACACACACCTTTTCCATATAAACATAAAAATAGTACTTACTTCTCTGCTAAACAAAGTGAAATAATAATATGGCCATAGTGTCACCTGTACGTTAAACAAAAATATATTGTTATTCATAGCTAAAGCTGAGTGCAGATAGAAGTAAGAGAAAGGTCATGTAAGGCTTTAAATACCACAAACTAAAATTTTATTTTATTTTATCTTTTCTGGTTCAGGGTCTTGATCTCCACAATATTCTACAGAAATTTCTTCAGTAATAAGTTTAGACTAGGAACACATATAGCTTGTTGATCAGTATGTGTAGTTATGTTGTAAACAGACTTTCAGTTTTTACAATTCTATACGGGTTAACGTTTCTAATTGTGTGATGTTTCAATGTTTTTATTCAATTTTAATATCATTTTGAGCACTTCTAGACAGAGGACAGGAGAGTTATCTTTATATGAAAAAATGTAAGAGATAGAAAGCCAAAAACAACATAATGTTCACAAAATTTCAGCGGATGTCACATTACAATGCATTGTATTTCTCCATTGAAAATCATTGTGACATTGTGTTTCTGCTTTCTGTCTTTTAAAAACGGGTTAAGTTTGTATATGAACTTGAAATGTAAGCTAGGTTTATGACTTTGAACATCAGTTTTCATGATAATACCTCAATGTTCAACGCAGATCATTTGTTATGGTGTATTTTGTGCCCTTTTAAAGACTACTTTCCATGTGCCAGAAAGTTCTGTTTTTCACTGCAAAATACAAACCCATCTACCCCCTGAAATGTATTTTGTATTTTTCCATTTGAAAATGCATGTGGAGATTGAATACATACTCAAACATGGAATGTAGAATAAGGACCCTTGAATCTGTGTCAACTTTAAGTATCTAATATCTCATAATATTTTAGGCAATATCAATAGAATTCAGGATAACCCTTTTTAAGAAAACAACATATACCAAATCAACCATATTAATGTCTATAATAATGAATGTTCTATAATAATAGTTTATAGGACCAGTGAGTTCTAGATGTACTTCCAAAGAAAAATCAGCTGTGATTGAAACATCTTGGTAGCAAGGATAGGAAGAATTGCTTCACCTTTGTAATAGAGGAGCTTTGACAAGGGTTAAAGTGTTGCACTAAACCTGTAGACGTCATGGTGATAATCTAATCTACAGTAATAAAGGTCTTGATTCTGCATGATGTTAAGTACTCTGGCTGCCTTGCATGAATGTGAGTTGAGAATATGCGGAATATCCTTCCGACTTAAGTAGGGTGACCCAACGAAAAGGATAGGTTTCCTGTACCATAAATAGTGGCGTGGAAGAGGAAATTTCTGCAGGTGTAGTTTTAGCTTACATTCAAAGCTGTTCTACTGAGATTTCTTCCTCTGAGCAACGATTAAAGATATAGGAATCTTGTCCTTTTTTTCATCGGGTCACCCACACTTAACTATACCACATTTAACCATCCAGTCTTGTTCATGCTTCGTTTTCTTCTCGTAAATATTAACGGGGGTGTGGGGAATACAAGATTGATTTTTTTTTTAAAGTGTGAGTGCTTGCACTGATGAAGTTAGTGGTATCCAGAATGAAGTTAGTGGTATGCAGAAAGTGAAAGTATATTTTAAAAGCCATCAGTTTCAGACTCTCTTAGCCTTCTGTTTTATCTGTAAATGTATCATCCTCTAACCTTTCTAAAAAAGACATAAACACTTCAGTTACATATATTTTGATTGTTCCATGACAGTTTACTGGAGGCAGAGCAATGACAGATTTCTTCATTGTCTTTTTTGCCAAAATTTGTCCTTTAAGTCATTTTTGTTGACTGCCCCTTTTAGCAGCTCACCTCACAATGAGAGAGGAGACAATTAATGGGAGGGTGATTTATCACTGCCAAAAACTGTCAAGGACTTCTTATGTAGCTAGAGAAAAAGCAATTTCACATTATGGCATTTCATTCCGAATACATTGTATTTACAGCTCACAGTTTTATTTTCAGAGCCTATTATCAGGTGAAACAGTTGCATCTGAAATGTTGTTTGTGACATAGGTGACCTGTTAGGATTTGATAAGTATTTACGCCAGAGCACAAGGGGCTCACACATCTGCTGTTGGCAGAAGCAATGGAAAAAAATAACCTGGAAATGAGGCGTTTGATTTTTCTGGTTCCTACACTCGAGCATCTGTTGCTATAATTAAGTGGCATTCAGTAATTGCAGAGCAATGGTGAAATAAACATATGCATTCTTGCCAGCTTTTAGGATTTGGTGTCCTTACTCTAGGAGACACAAGCAAAGTGACTTCAGCAGGAACAAAGGGTTTTGTAACAAAGTTTAACAATTAATTTTCCTATTGCATAAAAGACAATCTATGAAGAAAAAGCTGGGGTGGGAGAGGAAGATGAAAATATAGCATTGGCAGGTTGCCCTAACACATTTAACCATTTAGATAACATGGCTAATGAATATGTAAGCTATGTTGTACAAAGGAAGTCTCAGATGCTGAATAAAGCATATGTTTTTCTAGTCGGTTGTTTATATATATATATCTAGTAATATTTGAGAAGAATGGTGGTTGTGATTGTGGTTGTGGTTGTTGCACAATGTGAAGATGGGATATTTAATAAAATGAAAGCTTCTAATGACGTCTGTTCTGTAAACAGGAAGGTGCTGGAAGTGTGGTGGTAGTAAACTTTGAATTACCCAGATTCATACCTGTTTGCAGGACACAGTAGCAGAAGCTAGCAATGCCACAAATAGAATATAAATCAATATGCACTTGTGTTTCACTCCGTACTTCTCATTTAATGTAGATTTAACTGACTGTTAAGAAACCTGTTTCCGTTCAATGAAAGGTTTTAGAGTCTCCCATATCTGACATGATTTTAGCTTAGATCCAGTCCTCACCCACTGTGAGGCATTAATGCCTGTGGAAGGCTCGATCTCTTGCAAAGCAGAGGATTACTACCAGAGAGCTGGAATAAACACCTAGCAGTTGGCAGCCATTTGCACCAACAGTAATACCTCACAGCAGTGGAGAATTGGATAGAGGCCTTTTCACCTGTTGATACCTTCTCAAGCATTTCAATTCTGTGATAGTTTAAAGCTGGGTATGATCTCTGCAGTAACAGTACAAAGTACACTGGAGTCTTCAGATTAAAAACTCCCTGAACTAGTAGAAAAGATTTCCAGATCTGAAAAGGGGGTAAAACTGTGTGTGGTGGTAGGGTTTGAGCAAAAACAATTTGCACAGACAGTTTGCACATTCCCATTCAGGACCTCCTCATATACCTTTTGAATGAAAACCTTTTTCTATCACATTTATGCTTCCCTATAGTCTCTTGGCCTTTATATATGTTACTACTATCACTATTGAGCTGTAAATGTACTAAGAATAAGAATAATTGCATCCCATCAAGTTGATTCCAACTTTCCAAAATTTTCTTGGCAGAGGAGTACTCAGAGGTAATTTACCATTCCCTTGCACCTGCATTAAAAGAGCGCCTCTTAGTAAACATGAAGGTAGAAATGGAGACCATTATGTGTGCACACAGCAGCAGCAGTTGAGGGTGTGATCACACAGGGAAATAAATTGCAACTTGGACCACTTGTAGAACAGCCTGATGCAATCTATTTTCTGGCGATCACATGACGCATGGAGAAACCAATGTGGCTGGGCTGGAGCAATTCACTGACAGATGGAAAGGTTGCTTTAAAGGAGGTCACTTCTGTGATCTTCCTTGAAGTGATCCTTTCTGTGCAATCAGGTGCATTCCTTTGTTGCCATCTAATCACACCCTTATCAAAGGCAACACTGGCAAAGAGAGTCAGCAGGAAGAAGCTGGAAGTGTTTAGGCACATGTGTATTCTGAATATGGGCCCAATTGAGATCTGTTTGGGTCCACTATTCAGTATTTTTTAATTTATTAGTGAAGAACATTATAATAAAAGTTAATCATTTTATATTATGTTTATATTTAGCACATGTTTATACCTCCACGTAGCTCATATCTGCATTGATGCCATAAGGTAAAGAAAAACAAAGACAAGGTATTCCCAATGTTGTTCTTTCCTGAGAGTTGCTGAGGAGATATAAATAAGACATTTCTTTCTGATGCAGAACCTTTCTCTTTCACTCTCTCCTGTTCTCTCTCTCTCTTTTAATAATAAATATATTTCTAAAGCAGAGTCATGTGATTATCAACCTTAGGTTTCTGGGTGTGTCATTCATTATTTCATTACCCCTTAACCTAGAGCACTGTTCGGCAAAGTATTCCTGTGAAATATGTGTGGCTCGCAGTGCCACTGTTGCACATGCCCAAGAAAAAGACATTTATTTAGTCATGCTTTTTTAAAAAAAGATCTATTTCTGATTTTGGAGAACTTTTTTGTAAAAAAAAAAAGTTTGTTTTTGCAGCCCAACCATTTCCTGTTTCCTTTTTTTTTTTTTTAAAGACAATTTGTGAGCTTCCATTTGGGAACTTTCTGTTAGGGCTGGAGGCCCATGGTTGCCCCTAAGCCCACTGAGCATCCTGACTTAGTATATGAGCTTGCCTGAGTGCTAAATTATCAACCAAGGCCCACTTTTGTGTTCCAGAATCACTAATGTCTACAACCAGGTAGAGGTTCCAACATCCAAATTTTGGAATTCTTTACTCTGAGAGATCTAGTATCTTTGTTCATTTGTGGTCTTCCATTGCAGTCTGTCTTTTTCTCTTTTCTGAAAAATAGAACCCATGATAAATTATAGTCAAAATAGGACCACCTCATATTGGGACTCATAAGTATACCCATCTTCCAGAGCTTGAAAAACTGCTTTTTAAAAATTATATTAGAATTACAGTTTCAAGACTTCCCCCACCCAGTTAGTTGCTTAGTTACATTGCAGTATTTTAAAAAAAACCTCAAATCCTAATTACCCCTTTCCCCAATGTCTGAAATAGTTATTTTTAAAATTAATTGTACTATTTTCAATCTGAATGTTACAAGCAGCTGGCCCATGGTAAAAATACATTTCCCTTTTGTTCACCATGTCGTTGGACTGTGCACTTTGCCCATGGCTACCTAGGGTGACTCTTTTCCTAGGATGCACAGTGGGGACTTGAAATCTCAACCTCTGGCTCTGTAACTAGATACCTAAACCACTGAGTTATCCAACCAGCTGTCATTATATTGCTGGGGTATTATTTGCTTACAGAATATTTCTGTCTCATCTCTCAATACTCTCAAAGCAGCTAAGATTTTCTAATAACAGCAGTAACAACAGACTCAGCAGCAGT
The DNA here is from genome assembly GCA_037013535.1 of Intellagama lesueurii. Classification (NCBI taxonomy): domain Eukaryota; kingdom Metazoa; phylum Chordata; class Lepidosauria; order Squamata; family Agamidae; genus Intellagama; species Intellagama lesueurii. The sequence continues at coordinate 125,160,699 of JBAJHW010000003.1, forward strand.
GACAACGCCATATTCCATTAAATAATGTAGAGCAGGGGTCCCCAACCTTTTTCACCCTGCGGACTGGCTGGGGAAGGTGAGCCCCCCCCGCGCTCGTGCGCATGCGCAAATGAGCTCTCTCGCGCATGTGTGCGAACGAGCGTGCTCTCATGTGTGGGGTGAGTGCGTGCGGGGGGTGGGGCGGGAGGTCTGTCTCCGCGGCCCGGTCCAGCTCAGGCCACAGACTGGTACTGGGCCGCAGACCGGGGGTTGGGGACCTCTGATGTAGAGTATAAAAAGCTTGAAGAGGAAGGTGCAAAAGTAGGATTATAGATGAGCATTAAGAAGGCAAAAATAATGACTACATAAGAATTATGCAACCGTAACATTGATGATGGAGAAACTGAAGTTGTTAAAGATTTTCTATATCTTGCTTCAATAATCAATCAAGATGGCTACAATGAAAAAGTCAGAAGACTGAGACATGGAAGGGCACCTATGAAGGAACTAAAAAATAAAGTCTCTTGATGGGTTATAATAACAAACTTTAAAGGCATTGATCTGTAACATAAATGCAGTGAAAGAGTGTCAAGTAAAGTTAGGCAGGCAGGGGATTCTAAAGGCAAGGCACCAAAAGCAAACAAGCCCTCCTTCATGTATTGTACACCCCTCTCAAAGAATGCCACTATTGTATTTCCATGTGGTGTCAGAAAACAGTGACCACCTGATCAAACCATGGTCAGAAAATTATTGTATTAAGATCTGACAGCAACCAAACAATGAAAGTACAGGAAAACCCTCAAGTTCTTACAGATCAGTGACACATAAAATTCCTGATCTTTCGCTGTAATATTCCCAAAGCATGGGAAGAAGAAAAGGAAAAAGAGAAGACATGCTGGATCAGATCAAAGACTGATCTAATCCAGCATTCAGTTCACACAGTAGTCAGCCAACTGCCTATGGCCAGCTGACAAGCTCGATGCAAGTGCAAAGGCACCCCCTTTCCCTGCTTGCATTGTTCAGCAACTGCTAGTACAGATGCACACTGTCTTTGGTGCTGGACGTCATATGTTTTCCACTGTGACTAGCAGTAACTGATAGCCCCAGTTTCCATTTAAAGCCACTGACTTTCAAAGCTATCACTACATCTTTTTGCTGTGAATTCTAAAGTAAGCTATGTGCTCTGTGTGAAGAAATAATTTTCTCTGTCTTGAATTATTTCTGTGTGAAGAAATAATTATTTTTTCTCTGTCTTAAATTTAGCTTTAGCAAATTATCTTGAATTATGGCAAAAGAAGATGAATTTCTGCATGTCCATTTTCTCCAAATCATACATTTATGAACCTCTGTCCAATCTCACTTTCATTCTGAGATAAACTTCACAAGTGCTATAACCTTTCTTTATAGGGCAGTTGCACTATCCTTTTAACCATTTTGGTTGTCCTTTTCTGCAATTTTTCCAGCTATACATGATCTCTTGGCAGATACAGTGATCCTGCATTATACCAGGTGTAATCGGACCATCTGGCAACATGGTAATTGACAGTTTTATTTTCTATACCTTTCCTTTCATTTTCATTTTCTAATTCTGCTCAGCATGGCATTTTGCATTGTCACATATACCAGCCACACAGCATGGACAACCTTTTCATCAGTCTCTCCAGCAAGATCCCAAAATCTCTTTCTTGATCAGTCATTGCCAGCTTGGATCCCATCAGTGTATATGTGATGTTGGGATTAGCTAACTACATTTTTCAGGATCCTAGAATATTCACCAAAGCAGATTTCCAGGGGAGGAAGGCCCTCTTCCCAGACATAGCATTAGGCATTCTTCCCTCTTTGCTGTCTAGGGGAAGATGAAGAAATTCTCATTTGAAACCACAGGTATTCCTTTGAGGGGCTGGGGTAGCTCCCATGGTATACAATTCAAATGGTTCAATCAATGGCTTTCATATATCCACCAGACTGTGAGGCCACATCACCCTTAAAAGATTGTAGAAAATAAGATGCTCATAAACTCTTTAGTCTGACATGACTGGTCAAAGTTCTTTATTCAGGCATTTCTACTACAGGAAGGTGGGGAAAGAGATAGTAGCGTTTCTTATCATTCCTTTTTCACTGCCTTTCTACAGTAAAAAAAACACAAAAACTAAAGTTTCCTAAGATGCTGTGTAACTTTGTTGGTGCCCATATCAATGGCAAGTCAGAAGCACAGTATTTCTGTAAAGACAGACGTATCACATACCTAGAGATGCCACAGACAATTTGGGTGTAGACCTGAAACTGTCATGGAATCATGAAATAATGGCTTTCTGGAAACATTTATGATTTGGGAAAAGTGATATCCTATCAAACAAAAACATGTCAGTCAATTTGTCACCCTAGTGTAGAAGCTTTACCATTTGGCCAGAATCTTGTTTGCTGTTCGCATAAGGTTTGTGTCACTCGCTGTGACTAATTGACAAGGTGCAGGGACACATCTTAATTGCACAGTCAGATGTGCCCTGGAACCCTCGCAGTTAGCCAAGTTACACAAACCTTATGTGAACATCTATAGGATTCTCTTCTTTGCATTTTCATTGGCAGAAAAGGTTGCCAGATCCAAAATGGATTCTAAAAGAGGTGTGGGTGCAAACATTCAGTAGATATCAGCATGAATCATTTTTGTTTGCCAAACGAGACATTCCTCACATTTCTCTACATAAGCCTCCATGGGTGATAGTTGCTAAACATCTTTGATATGCAGGTACTAAATGAAATTTGATTTTTTAAAAATAAGTAGTGGTATTTTTATACCAACATTTGGGTGGCTACAGTTCTGCACCTGCCGTCCTTTGATAGACAACATTGTCTTTAAACTGAACAGGCACTCTGACTTGACTGACAGTTGAGGTCAGAGAGTCTAACAGAGCCATCTTCTTTGTGCCATTCCTCACAGTTCTTTTCAATTTTTGTTGTTCTTTGCAGGAGGGACAAAACGCACTTTGGGAATTATCTCTGTGCCGTTATCTAGCGGGCTAACTACAGCCTACTAAACTGAGTCCAAAAAGTAAATTTAATGGGGATATTTATAGCAGTTTGCTAACTCTTTTGATCACTGTATTTAGGGCTGGATTCCAAAAGCAGACATAAAACCAGTGACTAATCCACTAAGTCCCCCACACAGTGTCGTATATTGTTAATGGTCTATGCTACCACAAATTATTATAGTATTTTGGGCAGAGTTCCTTTTAAGAAAGAAACATTGTGTATGCAAAAACTAGTACAGCTTTGAAGCACAGTTGTGTAGAAATGCAGTCATTAAAATATACTTTGGTACTGCAGTAACAATGAATGTGTTTTTATTTATGATTGTGATATACTGCTGGGAGTCTTAAATCACATATATTTTAAGCTAACTACTAATATTCTAACTTTGGTTGGTTAATGTTTGCAAGGCACTTACAGATGCTAGAATAATCTCTAATGTTTTTGCTCAATCTGCTCTGGAGATGGATGAAATAAATAGTTTAAACTAATTAATGTAACACCAGCTGTTACAAGTGCTTGGCAGACGTCTGTGAGTTTTGATGGGCAGAGAGCGGCTGTTGTACTTGACTTTATTTTAGTACAATGTTGATCACAGTGTAAGCTGGAATAAACGACGAGCCAAAGGAAGGAACAGAGGATAAATTTCTCTGTAATGCAAAACAAATATTGCCCTTTTCCCAGAAAGCAGTTTTTGGAGGTACTGAGGGAGTGTTAGAGTGATTTTATTAAGTCATGTGTGCTCTGACAGACGATGCTCTAAACCTGAACAGTTTTCGGGTGCAATCAAGCAAATCCTCCTCCACCACCCCATTCATTTCATTTTACTTTATTTGGGAGCAGCATTCAAAAGATAGCAACTTAAATGTAATTTTAGACTGTGTATATGCTGTTCCCTTGAATCATGATTAGATTGTTCAATACATTATTTCATGTTTGAGGATGACGTGTGTTGCTTTTTATTTAATGGTAATTATGCAGGAATAGTACTTGTTATTTTCATTATTATGAAATATTACATAATACATTATAAAACTTTGAAGTATTTTGGCCCCATGTGTATTTTTATTGTTTCGTTTCATACTCTTCGTATATATAGCTCATTCTAGAGACTTTGCCCGCCTGCAATCATTTTACTAGGGCAGCTAGAAACATTTCATTTTGTGGGATTTATAATATATCATGTTAAGTTTCACCGTGCCAATCTTAAACTAGAAAAATACGTTTTAATAAATATTCCTTCTTTCCTCACTATATAGCAATAAGTATAAGGATCCAATTTAATCAATATATAATAAGAATTCAGTTCCAACAAAATGTATCCTCTAAAGATTTGAGTACAGAAATTTTTGCACTGGCAAAAAGAACAATGGCTGTTATCTCTCTATATGTGCCAGCATTAAGATAACAGTGTCATTGTACAGGTTGTTACCCTATGAATATATCTAATAAGTTATTATAGTGTGCCGAGCAGATGGCAAGTGTGCTCCTGGAAGAATTGATGGATAGGATATGATGTCATCAATGAGATGACATGGTTCACAAGGTACTTGACCTCCAAGAAGTTCTAACTAGTTAGAATTCTAAATGGTGAACTTTAGTGACACTGGCTAAATGGGAAATAAGTGCAATTTGTATTGCTTTATAGTAGTGTTTACCCCTTTCACTGAACTCCATATAATGGGATTTGGTCCCAGAAGATTTCAAGATATTGTTGGAAGGTTTCACCCCATAACCTTCAGAGGATTTCAAACACAAATCTAAATTTTAACAGAAGAATCATAAAGAATATTGTTTATCCCTATTACATGTATAGATTCAGAAGCAGATTAGTGAATACAATTTATTCATCTTATTGTGTTGCCAAAACCAACAAAAATCATAAGCCAAGCTAGTGTAAATGTTCGTTATGTATTTTAACTATCCTTTAATTCTTATGTCACAAATATGAATGTATACATCAAAGCTTTTAGAGATGAACTGATGAATCACATGTATGTTTACTCTGAAATGTCTCATGAGTCATGACTCACTGGTTCTTCCTTCCTCAGATGTTTATATAGGATTGCGGCTTTAGAAATAAAAGAAATGCCCTCGCATTTCTAAAAATAGGCATACTGTATATAAACCTTCACTTACACTTTTCTCATACTGTGCAGTTTCTTATATTTTTTAAAAATGTGAATATCTCCCAGTAACGTAAAACAAAATACAAGAAGCAGCTATGTTGCTAGTAGCTGCTGATTCTACTTTTTATTGTTTTTCCTGGTTTTTCCTTGAGTATATGTCTACTTAAAAGTAAGCCCAACTGAGTTTATTGGGATTTACTTCAGTAAATGTAACTCTGCTGCCTAAGGGTGTAACATTTCATGTCAGTTTCTGGAAATTTAGGGCAAGTATTTAACAGACCACATTCCAGGCAACATGTAAAATAAAGGACGTTGTTTTCCTATAGATCTGAAACACACGTGGATCCTACACAAAAACTGACATGTTTGTCTTTCTACCCTTTGATATCAATACATAAGAACCCCATGGCTTATGAAAATCATTGCACAAAAACTACAGAAACTGCTTGGAAAATTTCTGCTTATAGAGAGACCAGCTTTTAAGAACATGAAATATCAGAACAACAGAATATTGGGGAAATGTTTTCCCCCCCCCCCCCCCCATTTCTACAGTACATTCGTTAATGTAATGGATGTTCAGATTTAAATTGCTAATTCTTATGAAATACCTACTGCTCTGAGAAATCATTGGAGAATGCTGAGGGCAGGGAAGAATCTGATCTTGTTTACAGGATCAGATATTTGAACTAATTATGGAAATAAATAATTAGAACACCTGTTTGTATGCTCACTTTGAACTATTTATGTTATTTGTCATTAGCACCTACTGTTCTGTGAGCTGTTTGAATATTCATTTTAACAAATGAACCACTTTATTGAAGAAACTAATGTCATAAAAAGGAAAAAAGGAGGTGAACAAAAATATAAGGAACTGAATGGTCTAAAATCCAATGAACTAAAAATAATCAATTAAGACATTGCATCTTGGTATAGAATTCTGTTGGGAATTTAGTGAAGAACATAGTTCCACTTTTAAAATGATTTTGCAGTTGCAATAAAACTTTCATAAACATGATGTTATAAATTGCTTCCATCTTTGGCTGTATGTCTACTATCTGTAAATAAAGTGCTTAGGGGTCCTAAATTACTTTAAAGTGACAGCAAAGCTTAGATTGACTTGTGAACGCTATAACAATGAATTAATTTTATAGCAATTACTATGGTAATATGGATTACAATTTAAATTCACAGTTGTGGTTTTTTTGTTTTTTGTGAGAAGGCATGAGGGGGATGCAGGAAGCTTTGCCTCAGTTCATTTAGTGCCGTTTGATATGTTACACTCATCTGTATTTTGACTTTCATTTCTACTGCTGGTCTAGAGATTATTCAGTTGCTGAAGGAATCTAGTGATGATCATTGTATTTAGTTTGCTAAGGCTTTTGGTAGCATGAGCTGGTATGGATAAGATACCCATCACACTGTTAGCCAAACTTCTGTCCTGCTAAGGGCACAAGTCTGCATTTTCAAATTAATAGATTTGCTATGTTGAAAGCATAGGACTGCATTCTTGTTATCTTTTTCCCTGTTGCAAGTAACTATTGAGAACTTGGTCAGGATTGCAGTCCTGCAATTTACCATAATATAAGTTGGATAGGTGACACTCAACCTTTTTTAGTAAATGCTCAAATATAATTGTGGGTGATCACAGAACAAAGGAAGGCAATTAGCCTTAGAGAAAGTACAAAGGAGTCGACAAGCAGATGTCCGAGCCAGCGGAGCCTCAAGGCAACGATTGCCTTGAGAACTCTTTTTATTAACTTAGCATGATTACATAGTATGTTGTGAGAATTCAGATAGGATACTAGTTACCTAATCATAACCAGGATTGGCTGAGGAAACTCTTTGATCTTATTCTCTACCTCTAAGCGAAAGGGCAGAATGAGGAGTTACCCCGCCCACTGGCAGCTGCTGCTCCTGCCAGGAGTGTCTGCACATCACTGGAACAGAATGCAGCTACAACCTTTAGGCAGAAGTTTCCCACATATAATCTCAACCCACCTGCCCTAAACTGACAGCTTTTCTTGACTGAAGCATATAGGATTGTATATAGTGGTGTTACTGATCCATCCCCACCATAACACCAGTGGACTGAAAATCCCAGCTAGATATGCAAAATTCTATTGGATGACAACCATTGCCTTAACTCAAGTGCATGCTCAGCAGTTTTTGCATGAATGCAGTGGCATCATTTTATACAGGACATTGTGCTAGCAAATAGCTCTTGCTTGTGGAGATGCTGCTTTCATCCTGTGTCAAATCTGATATGTTGATCTTGTTGTGCATGTACTTCCACAAGCTATCTCTATTCCATTATTTGCTTTTTGACTGACCAGCAGCCCTTCTGCCTTGTCTGGATTGAACTTCAGGTAGTTCATGCTCATCCAGTACATTCTAAACCAAAACACTGGGGCTTCTTTGGTGTTAGACAGAAAAAAGAGATTGACTGTCATACTGTGCACCAGACCTCAAGTGTCTGGGCCACCATTCCCAGTGGTTCTGCATATACATTAAATAGTGTGGGAGATAAGATGAAACCCTGAAGGACTTGACAGGCCAAAGGCCATGATATGGTCTTATATTAATTTTTGCTCCAAAAAACGCATTAGGGCTTATTTTCAGGGAATGCTTTATTTTTTTCATGTACAACAATCTACGTTTATTCAAATACAGTCATGTCATCTTCTTCTGGTTGGTGCACAATGGTGGAGGGCGGGGTTTCACTTAACTGGGGCTTATTTTCAGGTTAGGTCTTATTTTCTGGGAAACAGGGTACAACATTCTGAGATTGTGCCTGCAGGAAAGTCTGGATTTACTGCACAACAGTACCTCCAGGTTCCATCCTAGAAGTGCAACCTAGAATGTTATGGTTGATGGTATTGGAAACTGCTGAGATGTGTAGCAGAACTAAAAGGAGCACAATTCCCCTGTTCAGTGCCTGATGTAGATAATCCATCAGGATGGCCATAACCAGGATATACAGTCAACCCTTGACTTACGAACGGCCCTAGTTACAAACATTTCGACTTACGAACCGCTCTGATAGAAAAATATTGACTCGACTTGCGAACTTAGATTCGAGTTACAAACCGAAAAAAAAGCCTAAGTCATCTTAGGTTAAAAGGAAAAAAAAGGAAAAAAATTCTGCCCCTAGTGGTAGGAACAGATTAATCGGCTTTGCATTAGTTCCTAATCGGCTTTGCATTAGTTCCTATGGGAACTAATGATTCGAGTTACAAACCGCCCCTCGACCTAAGAACCAAAAACAGCCGGAACGGATTAATTGGTTTTCAATGCATTCCTATGGGAAATGCTGATTCGACTTACGAACTTTTCGACTTACAAACTTCCTTCCGGAACGGATTAAGTTTGTAAGTCGAGGGTTGACTGTAGATTGAAATGGATACAGATAGTTCATCTCACCCAGGAACTGCTGGAGCTGAGAAGCCACCACTCCATATAATGCCTTGCTCAAGAATGAAATATTGGAAATGACCAGTAATTATTTAGTGTATTGAGATTTAGACAGGGCTCTCTGAGCAGAGGTCCTACCATCAACTTTTTCAGGGAGTCTGAGACCCTGCCTTCTTGTAAAGAGGCCTTTACCACCTCCCCTTGGCCCCTTGGTACGTCCTCTCCAGCTGCTTTTATGATCCAGCAGGGGCAAGGGTGTTACACATATATGGGAGCTCTCATTTCTCAAAGAATTGTGTCCATATCCTCGAGCTTTGCAAACTGAAACCAGTATCCATTGTCATTCGAGAAGTTGAAAGCTATGTCTTACAGAACTTTTGTCAGTTGCAGTAGTCAAGTCAAAGGAGACTGAGCAGTCTTGTCTCCAAACTGATGTGTAAATCCTTCACAGCAGACTGCATTCTGTCCTTGAGAGACAGAGTAGTTCCTTGATTGCTCAAAAAATAACTCTGCCAAATGATTATTTATACATGCAGAGAAGGCAGATAAAAATTATTCTGTTTTTAAAACAAAATTAAAATATTTGTTTCCTTAAATATACTTTATAAAAACAGAAACCGTTGTTCGCTAAAATCCTCTTCATGTAAGGCTGACAACATCATCAGCCAGGACTTATTTGGTGGTGGTGGTGATGGGAGGAATCAAACATTTCTTCCTCCTCTCTTGAGGCCTCCACAATCCCGAGTATGACCTTTCAGCATCAGGAAACAGTGGTGGACAAGGGGGAAATATTTAATTACTGCAAATCACTGCCAGCAGAATGACTTTACTGGTAGAGGCAATTTTTGATAATTAAAGATTTCCGCCTCCCATTCTGAGGCCCCCATTGGCTTCTGACTGTGAAGGGAATTACTGGGAACTGTGGGGGCCTTGGGACTGGAGAAGAAAATGCTTAATTGAAAAAAAAAATCCAGATGATGACATCATCGGACCTATGCCGTAGAACTTAGACGTACATTATTTCAGTCATTACATTCCTGTGAACTATCTTATGCATTAAGCACATCAGATACTACCCAATTAAATTAGCATTTATCTCCAAATTCAACATGGGAGGTTGAGGAATTGCTGAAGGAGTCTATATGATTGTTACAGTACTGAATAAGAGAGAGCAAAGTCCTCCCCCACCCCTTTTCATACAGAAAGAACTGACCATTGCTTTCAGTTGAGAAGCTTACTTGTCTTTTCATGAGGGCTGATAATGGCCCTGCTACTCCCTCCGTCAAGCAGAGTGGAATATAGTTGGAACAAATTATTGGGGTCAGTGATATCACAAAAGTAAAGTGCAAATATTTGCGTATGCAGTATAAAAAGAAGCAAAAATTTTAAATGTGTAAGAATGGCTGAAATCCTGCTGTTTAGTGTAGTAAGTCACAGTTAAACAAGGTCCACTGAATCAGTGGGGATATGGTGAGTCAACTTCCCCACAGGTTCCATTGATTCAGTGCGCTTACTCTAGTTACGAATTACTACACTAAGCAACAAGATTTCACCCAATATATTGGGCCAAATACATAGCATTATTGTAGCATAAATTGTGAACTGTCATCAACAACAACAGATTTTGTAGACCTTAGAGCCTTTGTCATGTGCTCCCTGAGTAAGCTGTGTAGAATTGCCACATTTGCAGTTCTTAGCTGCATGAGTAGAGCAAGCAAAATGGGTGCACAAATCACAGTGTTGCTCTCATTGTATTAGCCACAGATCAAAGGACAAATTAAAAGCACCTCAGACAAAGAAGTTGGGGTGAATTTGAAAATTCTCCCAGCAAATCCCCTTGCCCAACTGTATTGGTTGTTTTCTTTCTCCTTCTTTTGTCAATTGAGAATTTCTGAGCTGCAGTAAATGGCCATTGCAGAATTGGCCAACTTCACCATGTTAATGTACCTGGCATAGACAAGGATGTTCATTTCAGAGCAATTAAGAGATTATTAAGATTCTGAAGCACCTTAAAGACTAACAAATTTATTGTGGCATATGCTTTCATGAACCAGTTCATACTTCGTCACATAATTCCTACAGTAATAAGAAATTATTATAGAGCTTGACTTTTCTGTATGCCAGTAGAATTATAAAGCTAAGCTAAAACAATAAATAAGCATGTCTGTTCTAGCCTGAAGCTACTTTATTCGTTGCAGGTCACTGGCATGTTAATGGCATGACTTGTAGAGAACATTTGAACAGTCAAAGGGAAGATACATGTCAATATATGTGAAGCATGTTCCATACATGCATTGGAGACCTGGAAACAGCCATAAATCCCTGACATTTTTTGTCGCTTTTTGGCATATCTTCCTTCCATTTTGAGTGGGTGGCAGCCGGAAGAGGTGGGGCTGGAAAGTGCCAAAAAAATGAACTGTATGAACCACCAGTTTGGCAGTTCATCCCATCTCTAATCAGTCCCCATAAATGAGATAAAGCAAAGAATGTATGCAAAGATGAAGATTAATTGATTGATTATGTCTATTCAACTTTTAATGTAACTGCATTAATAATGTAAATTCTGAACTGATATTCATATACCTTGGTGAATATTTTTATAAACTTAGTAATAGAATATTGATTGGCAATAATGAAAGACTACCATTGGGAAGCAGAACTTCGTAGACTTGAAAGCAGGTGCTGTTACTGTTAGTACTTTCCATTCTTAATTCATGAAAGTCATCTTCAAAATGCACTTTAGTGACTATCATACAGCATATATAATATGTAACATGGGGAGTATTTCATTATATTCAAGACCACGTTGTTTTGTGATTTACAGTACATGATCTATCCGATATATAAAATCATGTAGCTGAAAAACTAGGAGGGGATGGCCTTTGATGCAGCTACAGATAGAAATATGTTTGTTCACTTTATGGTGGAACCCTTAAATGGTACATTAAAAAATGGAACTGAAACTTTTGCAGTAGACTCTCAATGAGCATCAAGCTTGAGAATTCCAAGATAGATTTTCTAATGGATGTTTTCATGCAAAAGTGCAGGTCCCTTAATGGATGTATTTTTTCAACTAGTTTTAGACAGTTGATTAATGTTCTTGCCATATGAATCACATCACTTCAGTTATAAAATTGCTTACTGATTTCATTGTGATTTTTTTTTTAATGAACACACTGATTAGCACCACTAGTTCCTTTTAGTTGTTCTGGCATTTTTATTCAAGAAAGTGAAATAATGAGCCAATATCAGTGAGATACATGGTGACATAGAGAGTTGTGTTGCAGTATGGCACAGTTCAGTAGGATGTTGTCTAGAGCAGGGGTCCCCAACCCCCGGTCCGTGGCCTGGTGCCGGTCCGTGGGCTTCGCAGGACCAGGCCGTGGAGGCAGATCTCCCGCCCCCCGCACACATGCATGGTGCGTGGTGCGCTCGTGTGCATGTGTGGGTGAGCGGGTGCGTTTGTGGATGGGCATGGCACGCTTGTGCACATGCGTGTGCACACCCCACTCACCCCGCGTGTGCCATGCCCATCTGCACATGCACACAAGCACGCCATGCCCATCTGCGAGTGCACCGCGCTCACCCATGCATGCGCACGAGCGCACCACGCCCATCCGCCAACATGCCACACCCATGCATGAATGTGCCACGCCCACCCACGAGCGCAGGGGTGCCCCCCCAACTGGTCCGCGGTTCCGAAAATGTTGGGGACCACTGGTCTAGAGCAGTGGCTCTCAAACTGGGATCCCCAGATGTTCTTGGACTGCAACTCCCAGCACAACAAGTGGTGAAGGCTTTTGGGAATTGCAGTCCAAGAACATCTGGGGATCCCAGTTTGAGAACCACAGGTCTAGAGCAGAATTCATTAAAATGAAAGGAAACTGCAAAAGCATCATGGTGTATTTAAGATTGTGCTCCGTATTGTAATAGGATTTACATAACAGAATCCCAACAGACTGTTATTCTGATCCTAAGCACATTTTTTCAAGAGTAAGACCCATTGAATATTGTATGACCTGAATCGGACAAAACATACTTAGAATTGTTCTGAGTAGGGTAAACTTTCAAAGCCTATATCCCATTCTACAAGGTGTTGGTGTGTTTGAGACAGTAGTGGGTCTCGGACACCTTTGCCAAATTTCACTGAACTATCCACAATGTCTTCACATGGATTTTTATGTAAACATCTGACCAAGGAGTTATTCCTCACAAGTGGGGTACCAGCAGATTTCTTTAATGTTTTCCCCTTTCAAATATCATTTTGTACCTATTTCCATTGCTAAACACATATTTGTCTGTCTCTGCCTTCACCCTGGAAAAATCTGAAGATTAAATCCAGTGTGTTTGCCACAGAACTTTCTCTGTCCCTTTCAGTATTCTTTAAAAAAAAAATTGGCTGTGGGGCACATAAGTCTGCAGTGAAAAGAGAGATCGCCCCCCCCCCCATCTCTCAGTGTCAGCCTTCCAGTATTGCATTCATCTGAATGCTGTATTTATCTGAATCCTACCTGTATTTTCTTCCTCTTCTTGTTTCTTTTTCAGTTTGGCACTTTTCCTGTTTGGTTTGCACGTTTGAATTTTTTTTATTATTTTGCATTCTTCCTAATATACACATATTGCTTGCCCATTTTTCCTACTATGTGTGTTTATTTATAGGTTTTGCCTTGCTTACATGTTTCACCATTGACTATAATGCATATGTAATATTTTTTCAATTGTTTGCAAGCATATTAAATTGTCCCTTTTTTGAGTGTGTATTTTCTTCAGAACATCCCATGAGTCTCACAACTCTGCATGCTCAAGTTGAAGTGTGTTTTTTCTCACAAGTTCTTAGGGTTGTGAAAAGGCTAACTCCAGAAGAGATGGAGGGAGACACAAGTTTGGGTAGAATAGAATTAGTAACATTTCTTTGAATATATGAAGCTGAATTCCAAACAAATAGGGGAATGGAGAACTAGCACTCCCTGGACAAATTAGCCTAATGCATTAGGTGGCTCACAACCATCATCCAAATGTGCCTAAGTGCAGGGCATTGCCAGCAGCCACCATTCTGTTCCAACTTAACCCTGCCATATAATGGTCGTGTGACATACCCCAAGAGACTGGTACTAGTAGTGCCCTCTTATGGGCAGAAGCTGTATTGGTCACATGAACCAAAATTGTTAGCACAGTCCTTCTTACTCCCAATTCTATTGCCACTGCATAAGTCGAAGTGAAAAATGAATATAGTAGCAGTAAAGATAAAATATATACTTATACCTGAGAACATCATAACAGCTAAGTACACACAGCTCCTGTCAAATTAAAGTGAGCACTGGGTCCAGTAGACGGCATCCCAAGAAAACCATTCTGGCCCCTAGACAGCAATCTGGTCTGTACCAGTCTCCATAGGATGGCCAGCATATGCCTATGGTACCCTAGAACCAAAGAGGTTTACATTGCCTTTCGACCTGGAAAGAGGCTACATGTCATATAGCTGGGCCTTTTAGACAGCAGAGAGAGCCACAGAAGATCGGAGAATCTTGTGAGATCTCCACTAGCAAGGTGCAGTCTTTCTTCACCCATTCCTCACAACATGCCCCCTCCTTCAAGGCTTTGTGTATGTAGTTGTGTCAAGACTGTAGAAATGAACAAAATTCTTCTCTGTTTCTTCTTCAAACACACAGCAAGGATGTGGTGAGTAAATGCAGGATTTCTCATTCTTGGCCATTTTACCAAGTCTTGCCATGCAGACTCCCTGCTGAGATTTCCCCTTATACCAGTGTGATTTCCATTTTCTCATGAAAATGAGGCCCTGTTCATTTTCTTTTTTTAAAATCACCTTTGTTCTGCACAGGAAACTGCCAGATTTTGCACAGCTTAATGCCCTTTTCAGCAAATTTTACACAAGAAAGATGCCATACTGCACAGGAATTGTAGTACTCTTGCACAGGAAGAAAAAAAAAGACCACATCACTTTGAGAAGTCCCATGAGGTTTCCCAAAAAGTTTTGTGTGGGGGAAAAAGTCTTGTGCGGAGAAATCTTGCTGAGAGAAGAGAAGGCGTTTTCTGCATTTTCTTACGAAGAGCAAGAAGATGTAGCCCCTTCACACATCTTCAGAAGCAAATAAGGAGAAATGTTTTTGTTGTTGAAGACAATGGAGTGAGGAGAAATGTATTTTGTATATCATGTGTGCATCCATTTTATTTTTGTTGTGCTTGCAGAAGTGGAGCCTGCATTGGAAAAATGTTCCTTGTACAATTAGTACTGTGCACTAAAATAAAGTGGCTCCTGCTAAACTGATCAGAGGAAACATTGTACATACCATAATAGTTTATGTGAATAATCCCTCACCCAACTGCCAAGAATGAAACAATCAATGGTAAGCCCTTGTACTGTGAAGACTTACTAGTGTTGATCCCAAAACAAAAAACTGGTTATTCAGATTCAAAACTCCACATATTTCCCAAGAACACCAGACATGAATTACATGTGGTTCTTAATACAAGTCATATGTCCCCACTACTTTACCTTCAGTTGAATGCACATTCTGTTTTTTATCCTCACCTCATCCAAATGTTGAAGGAATCCATCATCATATCATTATCTCATAGAGAGTAATGTGTGGATAAGTCCCATTTGGACAGTGCATTTCATTGCATATCAGCTTCATCAGTCACTTGTGATCCAAAAGAATGCTCCTTGCAGATGTGAGCAGCTTGAAAAATATAGCTGGACAAATTGTTACACAGCAGATTGTAGGCACCAAATGTCAACAAACTGATTGTTCATTTCTATTATGTTGGGTTTTCCAGGCCCCTGTCCCTTTGGTGTTTTGCCTCTCAAGCTAAATTTTAACTACCAGTATAGGTAGTTAAAATAAATACCATTGTTCCTTTTTCATATACTGAAATTAAATATTTGCGGGATCACATTTCATTCTGGTATTTGTTCTTAGTGTGGTACAGTATGCAATTTGTTTAATAATGAGATAAAAACAAAAAAAATCCTTTAATATAAAAATCTTTGCACATGTTAATATTGTATCTTCATCATCCTGGGACTTCCAAACACCAGCTGTTCTGTTCAAGAATTTTGTTCTCCCCATGGCTTTATTTTGGGGTGAGTAATTCTTTGTAAGACTGATAATGAAACACTTGTCAAAAACTTTAGATTTAATATGTACCTGAACTCAAAAAGAGAAAAAGAAAATGTGCATTCCTTATCCTTTGCATGACATCTTGGATGCTTAATTAAAATTAAAGAGAAATTGTAGTGTCACTTGCATTTTCTCTTAACATTCATAACGTTCTAGTTTTCAGGTCAAAGCATCCACACATGAAAATGTTATTTGCAGGAACATAGTGTTCACAAGATTGCCAATTATGAGAGGCTGAAAGAAAGGGATGTGGTGCAAATAGTGGGTTAGCATGAGAGAGCACTGCAGAGCGTCCAGGTGGCTTCCCTCCATGGAGTGTGTTTTTTTCCGCTTGATACCTGCCACACCTTGGTTGTCAGCATACTTGTAGTTTGCAGACTTGAAATGTATGTCTCTTACTGCATTGCCATTTCTTCAAAAGTATATGTGTATATGTTTCTAGATATAGATACAGATACAGATTCTATAATGTGAGGACACATCCTGGTCCCGCAAGGGCAAACAGATTTAGATAACATAAGGTAGTAAACATGAGGCAAGAGTGAATTCTTGTGAAATTATTTACCACAAATTCTTTCAAATACATGTATTTAAAGTTATTACAGTACATGGTGGCTGGGAGATTATGGGAGATATAATCCAAGGAAATAACTTTGCCTGTCTCTGATAATCCCTACTAAGTGCAAATATATCAATTTCCTTTGCACATTTACTGAGGTATAAGAACCATTTAATTTAGTAGGAAGCATATCTCAGTAAGCAGTTCAAATAGCCATGCCATCCTCCCAAGACAAATACATGTAGAACAAGTTCTTCATAAACGATATTACTATGTCCTTATTACAGGCTGAAGCTTTGTTTCCAAAATGTAATACTCATAGCAATCATAGTTAAAATTCAAGAACAACAAGATTCTAATAATTTATACTCCCTCTCCATTTTTTGCCAGTATTTCCTTTCCTTGGGGTGGTACCTACCTAAACTCCAACTAAGCTACAGAAGCCTGTGGAAGAGAAAATGGAATAGTTGTTTTTAGAAGGCCATACAGTTGCAGACTTATAGAATGATAGAACTGTCATTGAGTCCTACCCCCCTGCAAAAGCAAGATATGCAGTAAGATGCAAAGCTGTCAAAGTTAGTGAAAGTTACTTTTATGTACAACAACTCCAATAAGTCATTGCTGTGGATTCTACTTTCTCTGCACTGTTTGCAGGAAGCTCTGAAAGAACCAAGTGTATCCATGATTACAACATTTACCTATATGTCTTTAATTTGTATAGCTCTAAATTCCTGTTAAGCTTCACCATGTGATTTGTTAATCACGCCGAAAGCCTTCTTTCTTCTCACAAAAATTAGCTCAAATATTGACAGTATATTTTGTTTTATATCACCAGTCCTATAGGAACTAGACTTGAGACTTATCTATAAAATGAAAGTTTAGAATCTGGGCCAGCTGATGCTCCAGGTGGCATATATATAAAATGTGTGACAGCCAACCATGAAGAACACATAAAATCAGTGTTTTGATTGACCAAGCATTAGTTTGTATTTACATTCATTCAATGTATATGGTGACTCTGAGTCAAAATTGGACAGCATCAAGGCTTTTTCCTCTCCCTCAGAAGGGTCACTCCCAGTAATTCATCCTTGAATAATATAGTCACAAAGAACAAATGTGTATATAAATTTATTTAGCACTTACTCTCTCCCACTTCTATTATTACTTGCAACAGAGGTCATTATTTTTTAAGTACCATTGGACAATTAAAATACTTCAAATGCAGGCACAAAAGAGCAAGAGATAAAAAAAGATAGCTGAACAAATATCAGTTAGAGATAGAAGACAGCTGCCTGGTTTATTCTTTATCCCCAACATATTGGTTTGAGGCACCATATAGTTGTGATTGATTAGAGGTTTCCATATTATCTCCCTCAGAGAAATAAATGATGAGGACTGCTTGCTTAATCTGTGATTTTTAAAATGTTTATTATTTACTAATACCTCTCATTTTTGCCAAACCCTGAAAGCTTGAAGTCTATACCTGTGGCTTTTACCTAAGTAGCCAATGTCATGGTTTTCTTATCCATCCTCCTTTTGGGTAGGACTAGGTTTTGATGGAATGTGCCTGATGATGGAATGTGCTTTTTGGAGGGAAATTTTTGAGCCATACATCAGCGCCATCTTGGGAGACAAGATTTACAAATAATATTTTTAGTATATAGGGCCTGTCTTTTGAGAGAAAAGCTTAAATAGCAAGTCCTTTTCCTTTGTGTGTGGGCATAGTTTTCTTAGAAAGGAGGCATTTTTGTATTTAATGTGCTTAGCCTTGTTTAAGCAGAGGTTTTGCTCCTTTAGGCAATCAAAGAATGGAGCCCACCTGTTGTGATTACTTGGTTCTTCTTCGTGGCCTCTGTGAATGCACACAATTGGGTTTAGACAGCGCCTGCGCTGGTCTTCTCGGAATATTCTAGAGCTTTTTCATAAAAAGTAACAAGTTAGAATTGCCCCTATCGCGCATGCTCCACCCGCCTCAGCCCCAGTTCCATTTTACCGCCTTGGTGCTTGGAGCTTCTCGAAGTTAGAGCTGTTATTATTCGATCGTACTGTTTTGATTCTCGGTTTTTGACGCGGAATTCCTGACTATCTGATCTCTATTGCCCCTCGACTACGGACTGGACTTTCATTCTCCCCTGGATCACGATTCGGCTTTGGTATAAGTTTCGCGGGTTTCCCGCCATTTTCTCGTCGTGCCGCGTTCTGTGCGGCCTTGTCTTGGCTTCCGAAGTTTGGAAAAGGACCTTTGTGAGTAACGCTTTATGTCCTGCTCGGGGCCATTCAGTAGGTGCGTGTCGTGTTCGCGTAAATTGCCATTTTCGGATGGTCACGACCGCTGCCTCTTTTGCTTAGGGGAGGATCACCGGCCCAACTCCTGCAAACACTGTAAGACGTTTACTAAAGTTGCCCTCAAGGCCAGGGAACAACGCCTGAAGCTTTATCTCTGGGAGAAAACGCTTTCAGCGTCAAAGCCATCGGTCATGGAAACGACCTCGACCCCCTCAGCGACCCCACGCTCCGAGGTCCGCATCGTTTCCCCACCCCCGTCGGCGTCTAAACCTGCCGAAAAGACTGCTAAGAAGTCGTCGACGTCGACGAAGAAAACAACCTCTTCGACGTCGAAATCTTCCTCGACGCCGAAGAAGACGTCCGCAAAGAGTAAGAAGGGCAAAACCAAGGACAGCCGCAAGCAAATTCCACCGGTTTCCGAATCGTTGCCCTCTCCGATCTTGGAAGATTCATCTCGGGATCGAGAATCCTTCTCGGAGGCGGTTGCCTCTTCGCCCGCACGTCGATCAGACGTTTCTCCGGTCGGGCCTGAAAGATCTCCGACACCTGGTCGACTGGCGGACATCTTCCTGTCCAGTACGACTTCTGCCCCTCATAGCCCTGTTTTTACCGGGCGGGCATCTCCGACGCCGTCATCACCCGTGCCCTCTTCGAGGCCCATCTCCCCTCGAAAGCGCACGGAGAAGACCAAGAATCGGTCGCCGGATCGGCGTCGGACCGGTCGACGTGAGGTGGTTGTCCTTCCTCACCCCTCTCGACGTCGACACAGGTCGAAGCGACAGGACCCCGTTTACATCGAGGTCGATCGCCGTAGTTCACATCGTCGACGCCGACACGACGATTCGGATTCGGAGTCGCTTTCGACCGATGAAGACTTTCACGGAAGAAGAGTACGGTATGTGTATGCCTCTCCATCTTCGTCCTCCTCTTCCTCGCCTCCACCTCGGCATCGACACCGAAGACATCTCGACGTCGATAACTCTCAAGCCTCCGGATCTAGGCAGAAGGTTAACACTGCCTCAGATCGGGCTAAGGCTTCATCGACGTCGAAGGTGGTGCGGACGAAGACCTCGGCTGCAGCGGCTACAGAACATTCTGCGCCCCCTAAAAAGAAATCTAAAAGAGCTAGGTATTTACCTTCACTCTCTGATGAGGAGGACTCTCCGTCTATCTCGTCTCGCAGAGGTGAGGAAGTCATGTCAGATTCCTCTGGAGAAACTCCTGTGGACGACCAAACAGTCCAATCAGATGCTGGAGATCCTCACCCGTCATCACCTTCTGAGGACTTCACATCTTACGTTCAGATGGTTGCCAGAATGGCTAGTACGTTAAAATTACATACAGTACAGCCACCTCCTCCTACAGAGGACCTCATATTTGGAGACATTAACCAGGAGAGGTCTCCTCCTCTGAGCCTTGCATTTATTTCCACATTAATGGAGCTTATTAAAGAATCGTGGAATAAGCCATCTTCATCATCTCCCGTGTCTCGTAGAACGGAGAACCTATACCGTACAAATGGAGAAGACACAGACTTTCTTATTAAACATCCTACGCCTAATTCTCTCATAGTTCAATCCAGTGCCTCCAAATCATCAGGGAGAGCCCAGATGACCCCGACGAACAGGGAAGGTCGTAAATTGGACGTCCTGGGTAGGAAGATATATTCCTTCACCACACTTCTCCTCAGGATAGCTAACTATCAAACGGCTATGGGGGCGTACCAGCGACAACTTTGGTCCAGGGTCTTACCCGCTCTCCAAGCTGCCCCCGACGACACCAGACAGAACCTCCTCAATACCTACGAGGAGGCAGTCACGCTTTCCAAACACCAGCGATTGGCCTCTCGTCATTCGGCCGATGTGGCCTCAAAGACATTGACATCAGCCATCACCCTAAGGCGACATGCATGGCTTAGGTCCTCTGGCTTTGCGGATGACGTTAAGGCACGCATAGAAGATTTGCCCTTTGACGCCAAAGGCCTCTTTAACGAGCAAACTGATGACTCTCTGGAGAATCTACATAAGATTAAAAAGACTGCCAAGTCGTACACTTTCCAGCAACAGCCGAGGTACAACAGGTATCAGTGGCGCAAACCGACCCAACAATACCAGCAAACCACCTCTCAATCATACCGCCCTTTCAAAAGTCAGCATCAGAATAGGCCATACCAACCTTCTTCTTCTGCCTCCACCTTCCGGCCACAGAATACTTCACAGCGACGTCAACCTTACAGGCCACCTGCTAAGAAATCCAAACAATTCCTTTGACTTACCCGTAGAATCATTCGCACCCTACCATTCCGTTCGGTTAGCTCCGTTCCTCCACAATTGGACCAACATCACACAAGACTCTTGGGTCTTAAGTATTATACAATTCGGATACCGTCTGGAGTTTTTAGAATTTCCTCCTCTAGGACAGATCAAACACACTTCCTTCGACCCTATTCTAGAAGAAGAGATCCTCACTCTCCTACAAAAACAAGCCATTCAACACGTACCTCCTCGAGACATCCTAAACGGGTTCTATTCCCGTTACTTTGCAGTACCAAAGAAGGATGGAGGGATCAGGCCCATACTGGACCTCAGGGAACTGAACACTTACCTGCATCCAAAACGCTTTCGTATGATCACATTAGACACCATTCTCCATCTTCTAAAAGAAAACGACTGGTTCGTGGTTATAGATCTCAAGGACGCCTACTTCCACGTATCAATCCATCCCTCTCACAGGAGGTACCTCCGCTTCAGCTTTCGGAGCGACGCCTACGAATTCTGCGCCCTTCCCTTCGGGCTATCCACGGCCCCTCGCACTTTCACGAAGTGCATGGCTCCAGTCGCGGCATTTCTTCGTCTACACGATGTTCAAGTCTTCCCCTACATAGACGACTGGCTAGTGGTATCACCGACCAAAGAAAAGGCGTTACGAGACGCCGACTTCGTTCTACTGACTTTACGGGAACTGGGACTCGCAGTGAACGAAAAGAAATCCCATCTGATACCGTCCCAGGTCGTCGATTATATTGGAGCGCGACTAGACTCTGTCCGGGCTCGTATATTTCTTCCTCCAGAACGCATAAGGAAGATACGCAAAGCCGTTCACAAGTTTCGGCCGCGGGCACGGGTCTCAGCACATCATGCCCAACATCTCCTCGGTCTCATGGCCTCCACAACTTCGGCAATATCTCACGCGCGCCTAAAAATGCGATCTCTTCAGGCGTGGTTTTTGACAATGTTCGACCCTCTTCTAGACAGCCCAAGAAAAAGACTATCTGTCACACAGGAGCTGGCCACTCAATTAAGGTGGTGGACATACGTACCACATCTTCTTATCGGTCGACCGTTCCGTCCCCTACAGCTGTCATTACAAGTGACGACGGATGCCAGCCCCATAGGATGGGGAGCACATTGCGGGCCTCACAGGATACACGCCCTTTGGTCCCGTCGCGACCAGGAGCTACATATCAATCACCTCGAGATGCTGGCAGTGATAAAGGCCTTCCGGTCCTTCCTCCCTCTCATACAGGGTCGTGGTGTGCAGATAATCACCGACAACACCACGACCATGTATTACATCAACAAGCAGGGAGGGACACGGTCGATGTCACTTCTGTACCTGTCCATACAGCTATGGGAATGGTGCTACCAGCATCA
Organism: Intellagama lesueurii; assembly: GCA_037013535.1. Lineage (NCBI taxonomy): Eukaryota > Metazoa > Chordata > Lepidosauria > Squamata > Agamidae > Intellagama > Intellagama lesueurii. Next base: position 125,182,885 of record JBAJHW010000003.1, read on the forward strand.
TGTCTTCCCAGTAGCTCTGCACATATCTACGACCGACAACGAGCTTGCGGACAGGTTGAGTCGTCTCACGGGTCAATCCCACGAATGGGAGCTGGACGAGGACATATTCCACATGCTCTGTGTCCGGTGGGGTCATCCCACGATAGACATGTTTGCAACTCAGAGCAACAAGAAATGCGAGGCGTATGCCTCCCGTGCCGGCAGAGGCGAGGATGCTCTCGGGGATGCTTTCATGATCCCATGGCAATCGGAGCTTCTGTACCTCTTCCCACCAATTCCACTCATACAGAGATCTTTAATCAGAGCTCGACAACAGAGGGCAGATGCAATTATCATTGCACCGTGGTGGCCTCGTCAACCTTGGTTTTCCACCCTGAAGGAAATGGCTGTGGACATGGTCAAGTTACCAATGGTTCCGCATCTCCTCACACAGGACTCAGGGAACATTCTCCATCCCGATCTGCAGTCATTACACCTGACAGCTTGGAGGTTCACCCATCCATACAGGAGGTGCTAGATAAAGCAAGAAAGCCCTCTACTAACCTCCTTTACAAGTATAAATGGGCTAACTTTCTCAAGTTTGCCCAGGAAAAGCAGTTACAGACTTCTCCTGTTTCTCTCCAAACCCTGCTCACTTATTTACGTTACTTGTTTGATGCAGGCTTGGCGTTATCCACCCTGAAAGTTTATATTTCAGCAATTGTTTCTTTTCAGCCTCGTGACTCTGATTCGTCACGACTTTTCTCTCACCCTACTCTCAAAGCCTTTTTGAAGGGTTTGTCCAACATCCGACCTCCTGTTAAGCCTCCTGTGCCTCAATGGTCTTTACAACTCGTTTTACGCGCTCTTACGCGCCATCCTTTTGAGCCCATGGCATCCTGTGACATGCGTCTGCTGTCATTTAAGACTTTGTTTCTGGTTGCCATTACTTCGGCAAGAAGAGCAAGTGAGTTGGCAGCTCTTCGATCCGATGCTCCCTACCTACAGTTCTTTGAAGACAAGGTTGTTCTATACCCTGATGTGTCATTTTTGCCTAAGGTTGTGTCTGATTTCCACCTCAATCAATCACTAACGCTACCAACCTTGTTTCCTCATCCATCTTCAGACATCGAGCGCATGCTACACTCTCTGGACGTTCGAAGAGCCTTGGCGTATTATGTATCACGGACTAAGGACATTCGTGCTGCCCCAAGGCTCTTCCTCTGCTTCCACGGATCACATAAAGGATCCCCTGTCTCCTCTTCAACGGTTTCTCGTTGGCTTGTCTCCACTATTGCTCTAGCTTATGAACTGCAAGGCAAGACCCCACCAGAGGGTCTGAAAGCACATTCCACCAGAGCTGTTGCAACATCTACGGCGTTGCTGCGTGGTGTGGATATTCCAGACATTTGCAGAGCAGCCACATGGTCTAATGTGTCCACCTTCGTGACGCACTATAGACTGGACCTCCGGGCCAAAAAGGAGACAAGTTTTGGAAGAGCAGTTTTGACATCTGTACTGCAGTGACGGCCCTCCTTCCGGTAAGTGAGCTTGCTAGTCACCCAATTGTGTGCATTCACAGAGGCCACGAAGAAGAAAGAAAGGTTACCTACCTGTAACCATGGTTCTTCGAGTGGACCTCTGTGAATTCACACATCCCGCCCGGCCTCCCCACTATCCGTCACTGACTATGTCTATGCTAAGCTCAGGCTATTATGGCGGATAAATGGAACTGGGGCTGAGGCGGGTGGAGCATGCGCGATAGGGGCAATTCTAACTTGTTACTTTTTATGAAAAAGCTCTAGAATATTCCGAGAAGACCAGCGCAGGCGCTGTCTAAACCCAATTGTGTGAATTCACAGAGGTCCACTCGAAGAACCATGGTTACAGGTAGGTAACCTTTCTATTTGAGGTTAAGGTACAGAAAGAGTATATAAGTGTGACCATTTTTTTGGGGGGGGGGAGATGAGTAGGAATTGATCTGTGGTCTGAATTTCTGTACTTGGGGGGGTATTGTTTCAATGTTTTTTTCTTTTTCTTTAATTTTGCTTTAAACAAAAGTAAACTTTTATATTCTTTGGTTTTCAAAGGAACAAAACAGTTTCGTATTTATTTCTGAAATAATAGTAAGACACTAGTCAGAGGTCTTTCATAGAATTAGAAGATTTTTGAACAGTTTCTTAGGAAAACTTTTTTTTCTTTCAAATAATGTCATGCATGCAAAGATACCATGTTAGGAGGTGCCCTTCAGTGAGTGGAAATCCTCTTACTCATGCAGAAGGGCTTTCCTGACTTTCCTCAAGTAGGAGCAAAGAGAACTAAAAACCTACAACGATGTGTGCAGGAGAAAGCACAGTCTCTTGCGTATCTCAAGATGCATGTTGCACTAGTTCTTACCCTTGATCTTCCACACCATTATCATTGTTGCCACATCTGCTACGTCTTGCATAACAGTTAAGGGAACAATGCCACTGCCAGAATTTCATCCACTAGCCCCTTTCTGTATTCAGCTCTTGAACACTGGGATGCACTGAGAATATAGAGTAATACTTCTATTTTGTGTGTGTGTTCTGCTCCTTCTTCTGTGCTTGGGACCATACACTGTAAATCCAGAATTGCCTTTGAAAATTGTGAGGTTCCTTGGAAATACATGTTGATTTCCAACACAATATACAAACAAATCCACATATACTCATTTCTTCAGTCACCTTGAAGAGCAGAAATGACACTTAAAACAAGGAGTTATAGAATAAATGTTTCCAGCCTCTGTTGGTTAGGTTTAGCTAGAAAGAGTTAGGCTTTTGTGATACATTCACTGTTATTGATTTACTAGAAACAAACTTATACTGGAACATTGTTATGTACCATTCCTGGACATCTTTTTAAAATATTTTAATAGCAAGGTCATATAATTTTGCTACTGTAACGTGTGGTTTTGTTTTAATTGGCTAATATTTACAATGCATGTGTGTTTCCTTTTAAAAGCTTAATGTTTTTTCAAGAGTCCCTCAGTCATAGCTTATCTTACATCCACAAATATCCAGTCTTCCTGTGTATGATATGTACATTTGTTTTACTTCAAGCACGTTGACACTTAAAGTTTATTTCGCTTGGGACATTGAGAAAACAAAGTCACTTTATGTAAGATAATTTTTCCTTAAATTAAACATTCATTAAATATAAGTTCAGCTTGAGTTCAAGATTCTTATTCCTAGTCTGTTGTTGAGAATGTCTATGGTTTATCATTAAAAATGATATTACAGTTACAGTGTGGAATGAATGCGGTTCAGTATGTGCACACATGTTGTTCTTTGCTGTTGTTTCAGAGAAAAATGTGAGAGTTCCTTCACAAACATTGCAGATATTGTAATGATCACATATAAATTTATGAACAAGTATTGTCAAAATTGAGGGAAAACAGTGGGTCAGTGAGTGCTTTAGGAATAAATGATATATCTAATGCTGAACTCAGTCCTGGCTAGCTTACAGTTTTGTAGCAAAAACAGGACCAAGAGACAGGAAAGAAATATGTGGATCTTCAAATGAAGAAACTGTAAAAAAAAATACATGTCCTCAATGGAGGACTGAAATGAGAGGAATGTCTTTTTAAAAGAAAGAAAGAAAGAAAGAAAGAAAGAAAGAAAGAAAGAAAGAAAGAAAGAAGACTTAAAATATTACTCTACAAGTAGAGTCCAGGTCAAACCACACATTATGTTAATTATGTTGCATGTTGCTGGCTGTCTTTGTACCTTTTTAACTTAAAAGTGAGTGTACCTTTCCATCTGCTGCATTTGAAAAATCCGTCCTTCCATGCAGGATTTAAGGGGGGGAAACTTCATCTGACACTAGTAGAAGTTTACCCAAACACCTTTTTCAGTTCCTGCAGGTGAAGCTATCTGAGCTGTGTAGGAAGTTTAATACACACTCCATTAGTGGTGGTTTCATCCATGATTAGTGAGCCATGCAGTTACTTTCAAGTTTGAAAAAAGAAGGTTGAATTAAAAGTGAAATGATGTCTATATTGAGTTTCACATTCTTCCTTTCCTGTTGCAGTCTGTTCAATGATTATATGTAAGCTTTCAAAGGCAGAGGGCTCCTGTCAGGGGAAGGGCAACAGAACAAGAAGGAAAACAGAGCTGGGAACAGAAGAGAGGGCTGAACCCTCTCGTCTGAGAGGGAGCAGTGGTAGCTAGAATGAGAAGGCAAAACATTTGGCGGTGACAGGGAAAAGACTGGAAAAGAAGGTCAAAAGAAGAAGAAATTGCAGAGGGGAGCAGACAATGGAGAGGCAGGAAAGAAATGGAGAAAGCAAAGAAGAAACAATGAAAGTAAGGTTGAAAACGAGAGGGAAAGAAAAAGGCCAATAAGCGAAAAAGAGAAGATGGGCAGGAGCAGATGCAGGACGGGGGAACTGAGCATTGCTCACTATGAGTCCCAAATGTGGGATGTCCTCCAAACCAATCCTAAAGTTTTGCAGTTGTTGTTCAGTATATTGCAGCACAATTTAGTGTCGCATTTTATAGCACCACTCAAAACTGTGTCATTGATACATCAAATAAAGTTCCTAGTTAGCATCCCAATATCCAAGTGTTCTGTTCATTCAAAACATATGCCAAAGTTCTGCAATTGTTTTGTGGAATTTTCTGGCACAAACCCCATGTTTTGCAGCACCAACCAAAACTGTGTGGCTAGCATAGCGATAAACAGAGAAGTAGTGAAATGCAGTGGTTACACATTGATATCCAGGTTCAAGTTGTCTTTGATTTTGTGTCAGTTACTCTCAGCCTTGTGAGCTTCTCAGAAGCTGACATCTTTTTCATTGCACCCTTCTATGTTTTCTAACTTTATCTATGCTAGCTATATAGTTCAGATATCACCACAAAACTTGGGCTTTGTGCTTCAAAACTGTAGAATGACTGCAAAACATTTATGTAGGATTCGAGGGCTAAGGACAGTTTTGAAACTTGGAGTGTGTTTTAGTCCCCAGGTCATCCATGGATAACGTCTGTCAAAATGGCCCAAGGGGTTAGTTATCTCCATTGGAGAGAGCTGTTGGTGCAATTAACTAAAACTTTATTGTGGAAATATGTACAGCAGGCTTGGTGTCCTTCTTGAGCAATTTCCCTCTAGACCCACAACCTCCCATGGTCCTTCTTGTTAGGGCAGGGTTGTTTGGCTTGGCTCAGTGCTGTGCCAGTCTACAGCAGTCTTCATGCCCAGCTTTGGGGAGCCCATTGGCTGCTGAGAATTGAGGAAGGATGCTCTCAGACAAGATCTGTATGCCCCCTCAGTATGAAAGGATCTCTGGACACCACTGACCTTCAAGCCACTCCATAGCATGATGCAATCCCAAGCAAGGTTTGGTCCTGCCTCAGGTAGTGAACATAGCCCTCCTTCAGCCCAGACCCAGTTGGACTGTGGAAGGCACCGAGGTCAACCCTTGCTCCAGGCTGACATCCATCTTTCCCAAAAGCCATTAACTATAAACTCCAATTCAACCTATACACTGCTTTACATAGTTTTACATTGCGCTGCCCTCCAAAATGCTGTAAAGCAATAGCAAAACATTGGCATACATTTTAAGGATATCCCAATTTTCAAGATTTGTACTTAGCCCAGCTGGGAAATTTTAGAACAGCAGAACAGAGAAACAGCAATGAGAGAATTGTAAAAATAGAGAGTGAGAAAAGAAGGAGCCAAAAATGGAGTGACAGGTAGAGACGTGTGAAGTAGAAATGAAAGGTTGTGTAGATCACTGTATTATTTAATTATTCCAAGCCACATTTTGTTGCAGGCCTCCGCTTATGTTTTCCAATAGCGTAAGTTCTATTTGAGCATTACGCGTGAAACCTTGAAGGGCTAAACTCATTGTGGCCCTGTATTATCTGAAAATAATACAGACATTTGGAAAATACAGAGTGTGGCACTGGAGTAACATGGACCTTTGTAGGGTGCAGAATGTTGAGTACAAAGGTGCCTATTATTACCTGAACATCTCATAATTCCCTTCTGTCTTTATTACTGAGTGGAATGGGGATGTGGGGTGGCAGGGCTTATATGCATCCCTCCGACCCATTTAGTTCTTCATGATTTCAGGTATAACACTTGAATAGAGCTTACATGTACTATGAAAATCTATCCATGTTTACTCAAAAGTAAGGCTCACTGCAGGAGTCATTCTGGCTTATTAATTTCATTCACCCACATCTTCACCAAATTACATGACCATTGGCCCTTAACTAAGTTGTCAGCACAGTTGCCAAATCCAAAATCCAGTCACATTTTGTGACCATTAATTAGCAGCATGACCCCTGCCACTCTAGGGCTTAGTCTTTAACCCTGATATCAATTTATATCCTTAAGTACTTAACTAGGTTGTCTCAATTAAATAGAAGAATTTAAGCGTGTGTTTAAAACTTAACTGAGGAGATGGTTACACGGGGGGGGGGGGGACACATTGTGAAGACACATCCTAAAGTGTGGCTTAAAACATGCAAAACTTGGACTAGGTCATACTTCAGTTTAGAAATGTCATGTGCATAATATAACAAGAAATGCATTTGTTTTTCCTAGCTGTATTATTTATTACACGTTTGATGTATAGATGGGTGGATAGTGGTTAATAACAAGGAAAGCAAATATATAAGTAAGAACTAAAGAATTTGTATTGCAGTGTGTCAAACAGGCATTTACACCTTGACAATTTCTGCAAGTGTATAAAGTAGTGCAAGGGTGGCTAAAAACTGTGGACCATAAAGTACACTCTAACACAGACAAGGACTTACTTTGTGGCTTTGGTAAATGCCTTTCTCTAAAATGCATTATCCTGCTCCAATAGTATACACTAATACTGTGGCTAATAATATTTTTACAGGGTTGTTGTAAAGATTGTTGTATATGAAGCACTTTGATTGTTGTGATAAATTGTCTGTTTGGAAAACATTATTAGTCAATGTTGTGTGGATGAGACAAATATTCCTGAAATAAATTTCATCATTTTTTGTGTGATGTCATGAAAATGGCTCTGATCCCCACAAACACTTCCTCCTGTAGCATAACTAATTAAATGTTAAAAGATGTGAGTCAATAGTTCTGGTGTTAACATCACAAACAACGGTTCTTTTTCCAGTCAGATCTGGATTGCAAGAATTATGCATTTAAAAAAACAGTAAAGTTTACACCATTAGTATCTCAATACTCAATCTTAATCAAGACTCCAGTGGAAAAGTTAGCACTAGGATGAATGTTCTTCTACATGAGGCAACACTCAAGAAGAACATAAGAAAATAAGAAGAGCCCTGCTTGATCGGGCCAAGGGCCTATCTAGTCCAGCTTCCTGTATCTCACAGTGGCCCACACCAGATGCCTTTGGAAGCACATGAGACAACGAGATATCTGTCTCCTGATACCCCTCCCCTGCATCTGGCATTTGGAGGTACTTTCTTTCTAAGCCTGGAGATTGTACATCCCCATCATGGCTTGTAACCTGCGATGGACTTTTCCTCCAGAAATCTGTCCAATCCCCTTTTAAAGGCATCTAGGCCAGATACCATCACCACCTCCTGTGGCAAGGAGTTCCACAGACTAACAACACTTGCTGGGTAAAGAAATATTTTCTTTGGTCTGTTCTCACTCTCCCAACACTCCATTTGAGTGGATGTCCGCTTCATTCTATCCACTTTATCCATCCCTTGCATAATTTTATACATAAGTGGACTGTGCTGCTTGGGGAGGAGGGGACATATAGAATGATTCCACGCCCTCCCCCGACATTGTTGTTGGAAGTGGAGAGGACACTATAAGTCTTGTATTCAGCAATGCACATACAGGTCAGAAGCAGTGTGTATTTGTCTCTAGTGTTGTGTGGTACGTTCCTGTTATAGCATTTTCGAAGTGTGTACACAGGTAACCCGGAAGGATGTTTTTACACAGAGTTTCATTTTCTCATACTCTTTAGACAATGGATATGGTTGATTAATTGAGAATTATTTCTGCATAAACCATACCCCAGCAATATAAAGCATCATACAAGGAAATATTCTATTGTCAGTCTAAACAGTGCACGGACTAAAATGAGATAATTGGGAAGGTACCCATAAAGTCAGCCTAAATATATTATCACAAGTATATGTGAGATAATATTTGTTTTAAAAAGATTCTATGGCACTGTAAACTCAGTCTCATTAGAGACTGCATTTAAAAGGCTTATAAAGTTACTCATTAATGTTATCTTGTTGTATCTCCACAGCTTTTTCATTAAAGAAAATTCAGCAGAAAGCATTTTCTCCTGATAGCAGGAACCAATTTGCAATAAATGTTCTGGAAACCACTAGGGAAGCCATTACTGAGGTCTAATAAAAACAGACAAGCGTAACTTGTTCTATATTTTTGTTTCAATCACATACAGATGAGACCCCGCTCTCCACACCAACCGCAAGAGACAGCCTTGACAAACTTTCGCTAACTGGTCATGGGCAGCCACTACCTCCGGGTTTTCCGTCTCCTTTCCTATTTCCTGATGGATTATCCTCCATAGAAACCCTTCTGACCAACATCCAGGTAGGCTTTCCTTGTAGATCATTGTAAAATAACATAGATAAACCAGTCACTGGGTTGCTCATGTTAAAACAATTAGTTGAGCTTTAACTAGTTCATAAGACTGGGGGAAATTCAGTAATTTGAAGTGTTAGAGGCACCACCGCAATCAGATGATTTTATAAAGACATCTAAATGCAGTACATAAAATACATCTCATAATGCTGAACTGATAGTGATTTATATAAAAGTGGCACCAGTATTTTGTCTGAAATGCTCTTTCTATTACACATTAATGATTTGTAGTGATCTGTTTAACTTCGCTGATGATGCTAAATAAAGAAAGCCTACTATAATAAATAGTTATTCCCAACTGCTTTAATGCCAAGGTGAAAGTGACATGTTAATCTATGGAAAATATGCCTTATTATAAAAGACATTAATAAAAAAAGCATTTCTGTTACAAATAAGCTCATTTCAGTACTATCTTCAAAGAATAGACTTCAAAGGGTATTACCAAATTTTCTGCAGACTTCCTATGCAGCAGTCAGCTTGTCTATTGTATGTGTATTGCTGTGTGACTCAAACATTATTCAGGATTTCTATGAGCGTATTATAGGGCTAGCTAGTGGAGATTAGGTGGAGAAAGAGAAGGGGGTTACTTGCAGGTAAACTGATCATGTGTTTGGCAGATGGAATTTTTGCCACCACATGGCTCTGTGTCGCATGCACCAACAGTCATGAAGAAAAAATTGAGCTAACACTCTCCCCAGCTGTGTCTTGTGAGCACAAACCTCCAAATGGTATCTTTCAGAAAGTTCCTCTTATTTCAAAACTTCCACTACAAATAAGAAAAGAAACTTAAGTCATTAAATTGACAAAAGTTTTGCCAAAAAAAGGAAAAACAATAATTCCTTCTTAACTTATTTGAGTAGCTTCACTGCATATAGTGGAGAGCTTCCAAGCCAGGTCCAGTCTGTTGAAGGTATCTGTTCAGCACAGAAAGACCTCATTTATACAGGTAGGTAAGGGTAAATCCTAAGAAATCATATAACCATACACCAAAACAAGTAGTATTGATACTCAATTCATACATTTGAGACTGTGTGGTGTAGAGCATAGAATGTTGATCTACGACTCAGGACACCTGTCTTCAAGTCAACACTCATTCACTGGAGGTGAATGTCCATGACTGGGTGGAAATTACTCCATTGGTGAGGCAAACTACTCCTTGAATATCTTCCTTTTCTTAGAAATCTTATTAGGTTGCTCCAAGTCAGAAGCACATAATAAATTGATATATTTGCATGAGAATATGGAATTCAGATTAAAGAGGTAATGAGTATTTCTCATTTGCATTTAATAAATTTATTTAGCCCAACATGCAATTAAAATATTAATTTTTACTTTAATATCATTTGAAGTTTAGACAGCAGCTATAAAACAAAATCCCAAATAAGTCTGCCTTGAGTGAATGGGTAGAAAAATCCTAACTTCCCATGAAGGGTGCTAGGATGAACCGGCGGCCTTTCCTACAGGTAAGCACAAGCTCTGCTGATGCAGAGTGTGTGCGTGCTGTGCCCTCCCTGGCAGCCCATTTCTGCCTGTGTAAATCTTTGCAGGCAGAATATTGCTACTAACAGTATTACCAATGATGGTTAGAAGCATAAGACTCTGAAATGGAGCTTTTGGGGGATGAGATGTGGGCAGGTGAGTTATTGTCACTTTGAGACCGACTAAATCCTCTTCATTCTCCGAAGAGCAAAGATCCAAGGTCCTGATGTGAAGAAGTTTTAAAAGAAACAAGTTCCATAAGGCTGAACATCTTGGAAAAACATCTTCCCACCCAGTTTCTACTCTGGCTGGTACAAGTGAGCAGGGCTTGGGGTGAGGCAACGGCTTCACTTCTTTGCTCCCTGCTAGCCCTATAAGGCTGCAATCCTATGTACATTCGCCTGGAGAAAATCCCATTGAGCCCTCTGGGACTTGCCTCTTGAACACACACATACAGGATTACAATGCATGGCGTGATTGTACAGTTTTGATCTTTTCTTATGGCCTGACCCTATTTACTGTCTGTTCTTAATGTACCAAGTGCCAAACATTTCTGAGTCTTTTGTTGGTACAATATTATGATTTACAATGGGAATACATTTTAGACTTGAGTTTAGTTACGTTTGTTGATTATTCTTTTCAGGGTTATTATTTTAGAACTATGTAAGAGATGTCAGAGTCTATTTGCTTCTCTAAAAACCTTCTATGTTTTTGTGTGGATTTGTTATGATTTTATATGTCATTTAATTGGTAGCAAGGACATATTAAAAGTAGTTTAAGCACTATTAATGAGGTATTAATTTATTTTTAATTTTAAGTATCGATGGCAAATTTCTGGCCAGTTTTAGCTGAAAAGCTAAATAACTTTACCTCGAATTCACCTTCATTTTTGAGTAGGGCTTACTTTTGAGTAAAGATGTACAACCTTGTGCTATTGGGCAATAATCCAAAGCACTGTATTGTGGATTGGTAACTGACCATGAGCTGAAGGGCTGCTTTCTCTTTGACAAGTTAGTCTTCTACGTGAGACAAATTCCATCTTGTGAGCCATTATTTGCACTCTGAAACCATACGATACAAATAGCTAAGCTATTTATATGAAGCCTGACTGAAATGCACTTCTCTTTTGCTCCCAATTGACAGATGGCAAAAAAGGGACATTTCAGAATACTTTCAGGGACGGATATAGAATATAGACGATATTGCAAAATGAATTAGTAGAAGAACCCCAGGGCCCACTGGCTTGTTGGGAGCAATATTTCACTAAAATTCACCATAGCAATGCTGTGTGATAATGAAGAGGAAAGTGGCAAGCACTGTTTTGATCCAAATATAGTGTTGCTGTTTGTTGCTTTGACTTACATATCACCCCACTCTCTGGGCAGTTTACAGAATAATTATGCGAACAAAAAATATACCTCCCATCAAGCTGGGTACTCATTTTACCAACCTCGGAAGGATGGAAGGTTTGAGCCATCTACCTGAATCCATTGTGATCAAATTCAGGTTGTGAGCGGAGTCTTGACTGCAGTACTGCAATTTAGCCACTACTCCATGGGGCTCATATTAGAATATTCCCAGTTCTGACACACAGTTAGCACCTAGGCACCAAAATTACCTTAATTCTGGTGTTTTGTTGTGCAGAAGTAAGTGGAAATGAAAAAGGTGATTATAGAGATTCTATTTTAACTGTTTTTAGCAATTTTGTGTGTTCAACTGTATCTTGTTTTACACTTACTTTCATAGTTTAATATACAGTTTTTAATATAGGTAGGAAGGTAGACAGATGTTTTGGTGCTTATTTGCAAATTTGTTTAAATGTTATCAGTTAATAATTTTTTTAGGTCATAAAATTAATTGAATGAAAAAGATGGCAACCTGGGTTTTTAAGTCACCATTCTACATCCTGAGCTTTTAGATGTTATAAGCAAAGCATTTTGATAGAAAAATAAATTTAATTTCCTGAACCTTCGAAATAAGTATTACGTCTCAGCTCTTGACAGTTTCAAGACAAGACTTTAAAATACAGATACGTTTGTTTTATGAACAAAATGGGTGCTGCTAGTTCGATGGTTTAGAAAGAGTCTGCAAGATGAAGTCATGTATGAAAACAAAACAGTGATTGTGTTTGCACTTGGGAGTTTCCTGTATTGCAACAAGGTATGAATATTGCAAAATGATTTGCAAGTATTAGATCAAACAAAAGCTGGAATTTAACACCGACAGTATTCACTACCTTTTTTTTTATCTGTCTTCTTCAAACATGTATGAGAGTGACATTCTCTTCACTAGAATGCTAATGAGAAGGGGAAGTTGTAAGTTGTTATGTAGATCTATCTTACCATTGGAGGTTATACAGAATATCTATATGTGAGTCTTTCAATGAAATAATCAGTGACAAGTCAAGTGACTTTGAATTATTGATCACTTCAGATGTGTACAAATATTTTAAAATATTCAGCTACACATTTAATTGGACTGGCTACAAAACAGCTCTAACCAGTTGGTTGTGCTTTGTAAGACATATAATTCTGAATGAATAAAAGTGGATGGTATTTACAAATCCTTAATTATATTAGCAAAGGTCATTTACCAAAGCGTTGCTAGCTGATGTAACATACATTCTTGCACTGGTGGCATGATTAACTTGCATAATTTTAAGAGGGAGAAGCTGCTGTGCCTTGGTGGCCTCTCTGTTTGATCCAGAACCCCAGTTTGATGAGTTGTCTTATATGGAGAGGTTACCTAGGGTACAGCAGCATCTCCTCCTTCAGATAGCTGCATTTCTGTGAGAAAAGAGATGAGATGTAGGGCTAGCAGGGCTAGTGGATTCCTCTCAACACATGTGGGCTCGACATGTTTAAAGCATCCTAGAATAGGGATTTTTGGTCTTTGTTCAAACGGCAGGTGTTCATTATTTCACACAGTCCACATCACATTGCATAGAGACTGGAGTTGCACGCATTGTACCTGGTGTTATCTCCCTTGCTGCTTCCAGCCCCGTAGATATCAGGCATGTCTGCCAAGAGGATTGTTTTCAGTATTATCAGGATACCACTGGGGAGAGCCTGTCTCCATTTAATAGGCTTTCACCTCTTCAGACATACTCCCAACAAGAGGACACAGTGGGATGGAGGCCAGAATGTGCAGCCCCATCACTACATGTTAATTGAATAGAATAAATAATAGCTGTCATTGGTCCAAAGAGTCCAGTTAACTTTATGGCTACACTGGGTTGTATCCAATTAATAGTGGCTATAGTGGTCCAGCATTCCTGCTGCTATGCCACACCGGCTTATACAACAATGTGGCTATGGTTTACTTGAGAGAATTAGCTTCACTTTGCCCCATCCCTCACTGACTGTGGAAACCACTGAAAAAATCTGGGGGATCTCTGGAAGGCTGGAGAAAGTATCACTATTACTAATTTGTCCAAAAAATAGGCATTTCAACTGGTAAATGACACTGTATCACAATTTCTCCTGAGAATTCTCCTTTCTTTCCCTTTATGTAAGGAAATGCATATAGCTTCAACAATTGCTCTTTTCAGCTTAGCGCAGCTTTATTTCTGTATTACATTAATTCACTGCATGCTTATTTACCAAGGGAATTTACTCTAAGGGAAATATTTAATTCCAACTCCCCCATCACTTTTATGATGTGGCACATTGACTGAATCCTGTTGCTTAGTGTAGTAACTCACAGTAGAGTAGGTCCACTGAATCACTGAGCATTTTCTGAGTCACTTCCTGCATAAATTACATTGTTTCAAGTGGACCCAGTCTAGTTGCAACTTAAATCACATGAAGCCTATTTGGATCAATGGAACATATGGAGAAGGTAACTCACCAAATCCCCACAGATTTAATGGACCTACTCTAATACAAGTTACTACACTAAGGAACAGGATTTCAGCCCATAACTCAATTCTTGCCAAGGACAGAAGAAGTTGAAGGCTAAAATAAAATGTTGATTCTGTCAAACAGAACGGTTAAAAAATGATAGAAATATAAATCTTACTTTGCTGGTGGGATAATAATGTTTGCAGAATATTGTGTTTTAATGTTTGCAGGCCAAATTTGCCATTATTGGCAAATATCAAAAGATACAACTTTTTAAACAACTGTTGGACAAGAGGTGGTAGCTTAGCTTTACTTTACTTACGTGCTTATACCTCTCTCTTTCCCCTCACCACCTATATATTCCTGGAAAGTTAGTCAGGTAAACACCATATAAAACTGAAAATCCACTTCTGATCCATTGGCTTAAAGTAAACATAACTGCATTTACAGAATAAGCAAATTTCTTGTTTAAGGAATTTTCTCAATACTTCCCCCATCATCTTCAGTCAAAGGATGTTACTTCACAGTTGTATGGAAGTTAATAATAACTGAATCACATGGCAATAATAATTAAAATAAATATGAAAAAATTGATAATAGTTTGTATGTTAAGGCCTGCTTTGAAGTGCTAATTATAGAGCCCTGAATGTCTTTGCTCCAAACTATCTGAACTATCATATTTTCTCATACAAGCCGCCCTGGACTTTGAAATCTGCTAGGAAGCCCTTCACTGGATTTCACCTCATCCCAGAAGCAGATTGGGGGAGGGGACTTTTTTACAGCTGCCACTAGACTGTGGAGCTTCCTTCCAAGGGAGGCCAAGAGATATATTTTTTTTTTATCGTGAACTGCCTTGGATCCCAGTTGTGGAAGATGGGATAGAAGTCAAATTAGCAAAGTATTTCCCAATTCTTTCAATACATTTTATGTGTACAACCTTTCTCCAGATTGGGATCAAATGCTAATCTGGAGGCATTTTATTTGACAGAGCTTGCTTCAAAGAAATCTGAATATCTTGATTTAAACTATTATTGGCCAACTTTCATTATAAGTTAGCATCTCCATAGAAAACATGCCCCTGCATTGCTATTCAGGGCTGTAATCCTGTTTATAGCACAGTTCCAATGCTATTGAAGTTAATGAGTGTCAAGAAGTTGAACTGTGTGCAGTATTATAGTACTGGGTTTGCCCTGTATTTTGAATTCCTTGGCAGCAAACTTGATGTACAGGTATTTTGTGAAAGCTTTTTGATATAATCCTACAGCAAATTCACACGTTCGTTCACCCAACAATTAAGATTATTCTTGATGGGTCAAAGGCATAGAAGGGTCTTAGGTGTTAACATTGTTATTTGCCTGTCTTCATATTCCATGTAGAAACAATATATACTGTTTCAAAGTACATCACATTAGGATTTTTATTGGCATTGTTAACAGTTTTGCACTGGCATTAACTTGGCTCTGTATGTAAAATTTTGTCTGTGTTGGCCATCCTGCTGATGTACATGATATAACTTCTAAAAATGAAAGTTCATTTTCCATAAGTTGTAAGTGGTCCCTAGCAGGCTTCAGAACCAAAAAAAAGTGAATATTATTTTCAGAAATAATGAGCAGCAGTAGACTATTAGCAATATTAGAAGCAGGAGTATAAAAATATGTTAAGGGAATAGGGTGGAAGAAGAAGGTATGGTGTTCAAACCCGATGCAAATGTAACATGCTCTTATGAGCTTCTCACGTTGCAAAGGTGCATAAAATTGCACACATCACTGTTGCAGTTTAACTTTATTCTCCATGTTTATCCATGATTGTTTCATATTTAAAGAACAGCAAAATATTGTGTTTTGTCAGCCAAGGACAATAATAGTTTAATAGTAATTTATTTTCCATTGCTACTGATAATACAACCAATCAACACGTTAAGTGGTGCTAACATTGGCATCTTGCTAAATAAATCTCTAGGCTTTGCGCTGCAAGTACATCTTTCAAAGATAAGTCAACAAGAGCAATCAGAGCAGAAAATTAGAATTTGGTATGTTAGAATTAAAATACAGCTAAACTAAAGTTTTAATTGGGGTGATCTAAAAGGGCACTTGATGTAATGATCTCTTTCATTTGTTACTAATTGTTTGTTCCTGATGAAGAAGAAACATGTACATGAATGTTGCTGATTGAGTAAAGATGGCAGTTGCCATAGCAGCTAGTTTTTATTGTTCAACAAGAAGAGATCATCAAAATGTAAAGGGGATCTGCTTGTGAGCTTTAACATTTTCTTGACACTTTGCCACAAGGGACTTTTTTTTCCCCTTTTACATTATAATACCACATTGTTTGAAATTTTGATTTCAGAGTTTATCTGAACAACTAGTATATCACAGTCAACAACTCTGGCATTTAACCCAGTATAATTTCCTTTTCTTCGCAGCACTGAAGGTAGACAGAGGGAAGGTCTCCTTAACTTGTGGTGTGCTAAAAGGACATTAGATGCAAATTTTATTTATATTTACCTGGTTGCCCCATCCATTGAGACTGTAGAAGCTCTGTTTATATGTCTGTGTATGTACATGTCTGTGTATAACTATAGGTATATAATTTATATCTATCTAACTTTAAGTATCTAAGTAATGTACTAAAGGCCATCAAGTGCAGACCAACTTACAGTGATTCTAACAGGGCTTTCAAGGCGGGTATTTAAAGAGGGAATTTTTACTAATTCCACACACACACTCCAGTGGGTTTCCATTCCATATTCACTGCACCACTCTGGATATCCATATTACAAATATTAAACACATGTTTATGCAAGAAATTCTAATGAACTCAAATATATTTCATATCTAAAATCTATTTTCCCTACTCTATTTATTAATTTTATTTAAAATATTTTTTATCCTTGAAAAAATTGATTTTTTGGAGTGCAGCTCGTAGAAAGCAAGAGCACAGTCCTACTCAATAACAATTTCTAGGAGTTCTGGGCCAAAGAGTATTTTTTCCCCAAACTAGTTATTAAAGTCTGTAAAATGTTTCCATAAAATTGTAGGACAAGTAGAACTGAATCTGTGTCCATTATTTCTTAATTGCATCTGTCACTCTATGAGATGCTGTGTATTTTCTGCATGGCCCAAACTTATTTCTGAAGATTTGTTCTCAACTGGTGTCATCTGTTTTCATTATGGCAATGGGAACCTTTCACTTCTTGCCATTTTCCATAATCAAATACTGGATTTTTCATGTCCTGTGGACTTGCCATTCATTGGGATTTCCTAAACCTTAATTTCAAAGGATCTTAGTGTCTGAAGGAAATGATTTTTATAAGAAAACACACTGTTTTCATTTCAGCAGCAGTCCAGTTTGTAACATCTTGAATTGTTTGGTTTTATAATTTCATGTTTAGGAGAGCTTGCCTTTGGGAAGCAAGAGAACAAAATCCTGTAGGTATAGGTATAGGTATAGATGATAAAAATAGTGGTTTTGTACATGTAAAATTCTATACTATAGTAAATGAATCGATTTATATGCAATATGTGTGTATATTTGTATGAATATATATATATTAATTCTATGGAGTAGGGACACAACTGGCAGATCCTGAAAATGGAGTAAAATTGCTTTGTAAAGGATTCCGTGGCACAATTTAAAGCCTTCTGAAAAACAATAAAACCGTCTATAAGAAAACAATGAAATATCAATATGGGGCCTGCCGTTGTTATGCCTTTCATAATTAAAACTGCCCATGAAGAAGAAGATAGAATTAAAATTGCAGCTGATTGACAAAAGTGCTGGGGCACATCCCAGTAACACACATTCAGAGGTGACCTGGTGCCTCATCACTAAGCCACAACAAGTTACTCCAACCTTACACAAACATCAGTAGCATTTGGCCACCATCTGCTGTCTCTGTAGACTCAAATCAGTGTATCTGGGCATGCATGTTCAGCCTGAATGCATCCACAGCCCAGTCCATTGCTATGCAACTTAAGTCAACTTAAAGAATTTTTAAAATACCACTTCCCTTTTCACCGCAGTGACAGAAACAGCCTTAGGTTTACCTAGCATTAGAACAGGCAATAATTACAGAGAATTCCCTGCCCACAGTCCCTTTTCACATTAGAGAGAAGTGTGTAGATTTGCTTCTTAATGACACATCTTCTTGCCGTGTATTAGTACCATTGACACCTAAAATGAAGTTTGAGGTTTTCCAGATTTAACCAAAAAATGGGCCTTTCAGGTTGTTCTCTGGATACTTTGTCACACTTAGGTTCCTCTGAAATCAGTGTGATGTTAGCCCAATGTATGTCTTACTGGGTTTTATAGGAGCTAAGTAAAATTGGCCTTTGACTTGATCAAACCCCTTTTTTCTGTCACATTTCACCTACTTCTAAAAAAGCCTAGTCATTGTTCTATACAGATTCATGTCTGTAAGCTGGTAGCAGGTACTGTAACTCTTAGGATTTTACAAAGGTAACATACACTGATACATTTGTTTCCTATTTCTGGAAATTACTCCATTACTCTTTGTCTTCAAACAGGGCCTGTTGAAGGTTGCCATTGACAATGCTCGAGCTCAAGAAAAGCAGGTACAACTGGAAAAGACAGAGCTCAAAATGGAGCTGTTCAGGGAACGAGAACTGAGGGAAACACTTGAAAAACAATTGGCAGTGGAACAGAAGAACAGAGGTAAACATCTGTAGAGTTGCTCTTTGAACATTTAAATGTATCAAGTGCATTATCTCACATGTGCAAAGGCATTTGGAAATATTAAGTTGTGACCTTGCCTTACAGCGCCATTCTATACATATCTACTCAGAAATAAGTGCTCCCAGATAAGTTGATACAGGATTTCAGCCTTAGTTTCTTTGCTTAAGAACAATTAGCTGTATTGCAGAATGCAGCTTCATGTGAAGTTCTTTTCATTTTTAAATAGTTCGAAAAAGAAAGTTGTATCTTTTCCATGTTGCTGTACAAAGTCAGTTTTGAATCCAGTTACATTTCCTGCCTTTTCCTTGATATTTGTTATGATGGTGAAAAAAAAATCCCAACATCTTAAAGATCACATTCTGAAAATGGATATTTACACGACTTGATTCTGAGACATAACTTATACAAACCAGGTAGAAATCTACATCATACTTACATTTTATAATACAATTTAAGGGCTTCATATTTCATGATATCATTTGATAGAAAAAGAGATAAAGTTAGTTTGGAATCATGACACTACAGCCAGGGCTATGCAATCTGCATAAAGCTAATGATGGACAGATTGACCTCCCTGGGAAGTTTTGTAATGAATCCAGCAAAACTGGATTAATTACCCAGATGTTCACTGGACATCTGAAAATTAATCATTTTCCCTGGGTTAATTATGAATGTGCTAGCCTCTTTTTCATCAGGCACACAAAAAGACCTAGAACACTTCTTTTACTTGGACTGGCCATACTAGGTCCCTTTCCCTCTCTGTCATGTGCATGTTACCAAAGGTTTTGTGATCAGGGGACTGCAGAAGAGAAGAGTGCAACCCAAGGGGAAAAGGTAATAAGGAGATACTAGCTATGCAGGACTGTTGCATCTGGATAGCAAATTCCAAACAAGGGGTCTGATGCTAGTTCTGAAAGTGGCAGGTCTCACAGATATGGGATAGACTTTCTGTGTGCCCTTGCTGTTTGAATTTGTTGTTGCCTAGCCCAGTGAACAAGGCACTGTAAACAGATCTTAAAAGTGGACGTAGGTAGCATAGCAGTATTTCTTAGTGGAAAATTCTGTATTGAATAGGAGTTTCCTCCTCTCAAATTATCATTAATTTGACGATAGTGAACAAATAAAATCAAGAGTGCACAATGCTTCTAAAAAGGCTCCAACCAGGTAATTAATCTACTTCCACCAAGGAAGTGAAACAGCTTCCAGTTCACTTCCACAGGGAAGTGAACTGGCTATGAGAGAGCTATGTATTTATGGTGTAGTGACATGTCATTTGTCAATACACTATAAATATAGAGCTCTCTCACAGCCAGTTCACTTCCCTGATGAACTCTCCTCTCTCCAGGTAAGCTTTTGCCCCCTTGAAACCTGCCCCAAAAGGTTTAATAAGCTCTCCATGTTGTTAGTATATGTGGGTGGCTCCAGGAGGAAAAAGGAATTGCCAGTTCTGGCAGGAGCAGAGCAACCCAGCTCAAGTACCCATTTGGATCCTGGCCTTTTGACAGCCTAGCATTGTAATGTAGAGCAATGAAATTTACTTCTGGGAACATGCATTTAGGACTGAGGTGCAGGATTACAAGTGAACAAGTAAGCTAACGAACCAGTAGTAAAACAGTATGGTTAGAATAGCATAGATACTTACTATGGGGACATGTATACACTGACTATAGCGCTTATGAGTTATGCTACATGACATGTTTACTTGTCTCGTTTCCTTTGATTTTCATTTCTCTCCTCTAATTAGTGAGTGCTTTGACTGTAGAGGATGCTGTGACTGTAGTAAGACTAACATCATCTTTTTTAAGTGGGCAGGTGCACAGCAAAGCATTACTTACCATAGCTCTGAGATCCAGTCATAACTACAAAAAATAAGCTACAATAAACACATAATTTAGAAAGGAACCTGTATTCATTAAAATTGTTTACAGCATGGTTATAATAAAACATTAAACCATAAAGCTACTCAAGATGTGTCTGCCTCACAACTGAAGTATAGCAGTTGTTAATTGATATGAGAAGTCTTGCTGGTGTGGCTGAAAACTGCGCTCCTGTTTTGTACACATTATCTTAAAATGGTTTTCCACCATGAAGATCTTTGCTACAATACATCTGGAAAATGGACCCTTGTTTTATATATTCTCTCTCCATTCTTGTACAATCATACATCTGTTGGATGTTTCAGTTGACAACGAGTATTGTCCTCCTGAAGATGTCAGTATGATGTACACTGTCCTACCTTCTGGAAGGAGGGCAGCAAAGGGCAAAAAAGGTAACAAATGAGAGCATGCCTAGAGACAAGGAGGCTGAAGGTTGAAAGTGGAAAGTTAATAGGACTGGGTACCTTGAAAGAAATACAAACATGTCACAGCTGAAGAGGAAATTCTGAAAGATTGCACAGGTTTGTTTACACAGGTAGTCTGTTCAGATCTGGGATGGACAATAGTGCTTTGGGAAGTGAACCTATCTTTCACCTCCATGGAGTAGCTACTTTGCAAACTCCACCTTGTGGGAGAGAAAATAACAAGCAAGCTGTGAAGAATAATAGTGTCAAATGCTGTTAACCCACAAGGAGCTAGTTTATTTAGAAGACAAAATGGCAGGTAGGTAACAGTGTATACTTTTTGCATATTGGAAGGTATTCACAGACAACAATACCATGCATAGTTTTGAAATCCATGCACTATGTAATGCAAAAAAGTTTTAATCCAGATTTCCCCCCCTTCTTGCTTATAAAACTGCTTTAAAGCCATAGACCTGGATTACAAAGAATTGGACTGGCATATCTGCTGGCTTCTGCAAGTGCTACACAATTACAAATCTGGCCGAGGGTCATGAATTCTTTGTGCTAATCTAGGGTTAATGTTCCTGACTATAACAATTTTTACAGGTACAGAAGAAAGTGAGCTCTGAGCATCTATATGTGTAAATACAAAATATTTTGTAGCAAGATTTTAAAGAATCTGAAGTGTAGGAGCCAAGGTTTCAAGGACTGGACTTGAATAGAGGTGTGTGTGTTTTTCTCTCTCTCACCCTTACAACAGCAATAATTCAGAAAAGGTTAAAGAAGGAAAAGAAAGCCAAGAGGAAACTGCAGGAAGCACTTGAATTTGAGACAAAGCGGCGAGAACAAGCAGAACAGACACTGAAACAGGCTGCTGCCACAGATAATCTCAGGGTCCTAAATGGTAAGAAGTCAGCTTTTCACATTTGTATGATTAATGCATTCTTCCAGTGGCATTAGAAAAAGAGAGAATGGTTCTTTTGGAAAGATTGTTATTGGCTGGCTTCTCAAATCACCGGTGCAAAAATGAACATTGTTTCTCTCCATTAAACTGATTTTCCCCCCTTCTACACTATAGTTTTGATTTTTATATTATTGTAATGGGGGAAATGTAAACAAGAAAATGTTTTATTAAATTATTAGCTTGGAGAGGCCCTCTCCCTGTTTTTCACTCTTAAACATCTCTTTCTCATTAATCTTGCTGGTCGCAAAATTATTTTACTGGCATCCAGTCATTGTTCAACATTAAAATAGGGCAAAGGTTGATTGTATTGTAATTCAGGACTGGAGTAACAGGTTATAAAACTGGGGGCTTTAAGAGTCAAATGAAATATGTGTCAGCCTTACCTTTCTGTGCTTTTAGACTCTCTGACCCCAGAGATAGAAGCTGACCGCAGTGGGGGCAGAACAGATGCTGAAAGGACAATACAAGGTAGGAATTTGCAAAAGGCTATAAATCTAGATCTTACTATATTAGTTTTTCCTCTGCTCTAGCCTGTTATTCAAGCATGCAGCCTACCATCTGGGCCACATCAAAACAAGTTCATACAAGGTCAAGTACATCTGGCTTTTTTATACAAGAGAATTCATTTTGTGCTGATAGATTTCCTTTAAATTAGCAGGTCATTTCTGTTTGTATAATGCAATTAAAGAGGAATAATTGATTTGAGACAATGCAGAATTGCATCCTGTGCAGCTAAGTAGAATGCATGTTTATAGCATATTCAGACACATCTAGGTGTGAAAAGAAAGCTTTCTCAGTAAATTTACAAAAGTCTGGTAACCAGGTAGATAATCTTGAAGATAATAACTTTACAGTGCAATAATTTGTAAATTTCTTGCACGTATCTCAAGAGGTGTGTTTTCAAGAAACATAATCAAGGAAATGAAGCTCTGTATTCATATCTTTGGCTGTTTGACTGGGTTCCTGTGCTAGGTAATGTTTGTTAAGTGTCGTTTAATTAATTAGCACTTGTGCATAACAGAAGGTACATTCACAGCTATGTTTTCAATATGTCTCATCACTTACTATGTGTCTTTTACTAAGTAGGTAGATAGACACATAGACAGCAAGTAGCAAAATATTAATAAACTGCAAATTCTGAAGGTTGCCTCTGTTTTATGCTATCTGTGGTAACTGATATGCTAAATATGCTGACATGAATACTGAACCTCAAAAAAAAAAAGCATTTATTTTCAATTTTAAATGAAGGTATATTCTTCAAAGACAAGCCTAAAGTGATTAGCTGAAGTAATCTCTCTCAGATGCCTTTCGTTTGCATTTTAAAGTCAATCACTCTGAAAGTACCATTTGCTGTCTTTTTTTTCTGTGTTCTGGAATCTCGTTTTCTAACTCCTTTAAGGTGTTGTGCTTGCCATTATAGAAAAATATTCAAAAAGATAATAAGCAATACATTTATTAAACATACATCAAAAATAGGAGGAGAACAGGAAGTGTATTTTTCACACATCAGGAAACACAACACAGGAGATGCCATGAATTATTTTGTGAGGTGTGAACTCAATAAACCAGCCGCAGCCGTAAGATAGCAGTCAGGTGACGAGTGATCACTGATTGCACTGTGTAGGCTTTCTAGAGGTCTAGTAAGATTAACTTAACTTAACCATCTGCCTATCAGCAAACTGCTGTCTCATTGCATGTATTTCAGTTTACACATCATGAAATGAGTCCAAAGACATTTCTTCTGTTGATATTGATTCCGCTACATTTCAAAATTCAATGGATGTAACAATATCTAAGATATACTCTTATGAGCTTTGTTGTAATTGGGACAATGCGTCAGGTTCATCCAAATCCAGAATCTTGAGCTGCCTTTACATTATATTGTATGAAGGCTATTGAAACTGAATGAGCACATTCAGTTCCGTAGCAGAGCAAAGGCCATTGAGACTGAGTCAATGATTTCAACATCTAAAATGAGGGCGAGGAAGCAAGGTTGTGGGGGCAGAATATGTGAACTGGTAGTTGGGAAGATAGGAAGGGAGATGGGTTTTGCTTAGTGACAGCCATAATAAGCAATAGGAGGCCAGAATTTTACTTCGTACACAGTGTCTGGAGGGAAATACATCAGAGGTACCCAGTAGGCACCCCTTATGCTAACTATTTTTAGTGTGGCACATTTACTCCCCTCTGAGCCCAAATTTCATGTACTTTCAATGGAAAAATTAAAAAGCTATACTTTTGGTTTTCTAGCTTACAGTAAGTCAATGGGAAGGCTGCTGATGTGAATTTACTGATCATTTTTTTAATCTATGGCACAAATCAAATCAGGAGGGACTTGGATCACTAAAGATCTAATCAGAATCCATCTCAAAGCACCAGAGTAGACTCTGAGCTGAATTGGGGGACACATGCACAGTCCAAGTTGAAATCCCGTCTTATCAGAAGATGATTGGCCACCATCCCACAAAGAATTAAAGAGTTTTCCCCACTGATGCTGTTTTGCTGATTTCAGTGAAAATTAAGCATGTATAAGATATAAGTAACATTGCCTAGATCATGGTCCTGGATTTCAGTGGACACATGCACTTCATTCAGAGTTGGTTTTGGAGCCCTCGTGCTCAGGTGCAGTATTAAAAATCAGCTAAGATTAAGAAAATAATTTAGAACATTTTGAGTTCAGAGTTCTTTCCTTCCTGCAAGCTACTTAAAATCTTCTCCCTACACAGCCTAATCCTAATCATGTTTATTCTAGAGTAAAGGCACCTTGGAAAAGTGGTTAGTGTATTGTATTAGAACTGAAGGGACCAAGCCCAAATCTCCACTCATCTATAAGGATCTTTGAGTAGCCTGGTTCCTGCCCCTCTCTTGTCACCTTCACACAGAATTGTTGAGAAGGTGACAAGAGAGGGGCAAGAACCAGGCACCTGGCTTGAGTTTCTTGAAGGAGTAAAGAAATAAATATTCTGGCAAGCATCATTGATGCAAACTAGGCAATCAAACAATCAGAGTCCTCCATACATAGCACTGAATCAAAATAACTTTTTGCAACAAGAAATGCATCTCACTTCTAGAGTTTGCTCATTTGCAAGACTTACGGGGTTTTTGTAGAAACAAAGTGGATCCAAAAGTATATGTGGCTGAAATTCTGTGTTATGCATGCAGAAGGCAAACAGCATAACATTCAGTCATTTCTAGCTGGCAATTAACAGGTTCTCACTGGGATTCTTGGGGAAGGGAGCTATAAATGCATACAAATGAAATTATATGCCCAAACATTTTTTTTTTCCAATGGGAAGAGAATGTTTGTTCGCTAAAATGCATAGATGAATGCAAATGTTAGGAAAAAAATCTTGAAATGTACACACATTTTGATGCACCCAGCCCCAAAGTCTCACAACCTGATATGAAATAATGGCAGGAAGAAAATGTAGGCGGCGGTTTAGAAAAAAGCAAAAACAAAACAAAAGACAGAGCCTGAGAGATATTCACATCCCTAAATAGAACATATGTGCTGCTCCTCTTGCAGTACATGAATCAGAGTGCTGATGCAACAGCTGTCTGTTACTAATTATCATTGATCTGTTATTTTGAACTATTGAGTGTTTTAGACTAGTATGTCAAAATGAAGGAAGCTTTTCTCACAAGATCAAAGGTTCATAAGAAAGAAAGTATTCCTATGGATACAATGAGGCAAGCGTGCCACATGGTTTAACAGTCATGTTCAATACTTTGAACAAGGAGCACCAGCAAACAGCCAACCTGTGCAGATGAACAGTGCCAATGTGGGATTGCTCTGTTCCCTGGGTCCACTCTGTGGCAGTAGTTTCGCTGCTGCATTTTCCATTTGTTGCAGTTTCTAGACCACCATCAGAGATCTAGAATGTTAGAACAGTACTTCAGTAGGTAACTGCTAGGGATGGGACATTCTGAAAAGTCTGTTTGCCTTGGGGGTAAGTTTGTAATATGTTTTAATAGCAAGTATCTGCTACTACCTTTTGATGCAGGCTTTTTCACACTGGAAGAAAATGTCTGTATGTCTACTTTTCAAATGCATATATTTTGAGTGACTTCCATCCACTGATAAAAGCACATAGAAATGTGACCTTGTTGATAATAAGTTTTGGTGATTCCACAGAACACAACACGGGCCTGAGAAGGTACGGATTTCTAGTTGCAAATGACACGTGGACCTACACTGAATTCTGGAAGGGGACAGCTGAGTTAACACACACACAAAAGGCACAACTCTCTACAAATTCCCATAAAGTGAGATCATTTCCAGACCTGTTGCAGATGGGTTGTAGGTCCACAGCGTTGCAACATATTTTAATTTATGGTTGTCCAACAGCAATCGTGAGTTTAAGAGGAGCTATTCAAGGACAGTGTGACCTTGTCAAAAGTAGTCAAACTAATCTCCTTTTACACAGGAGGGTTGCCCACAATCATTAAGTGTGGTTGGAGAAGTTTTAAAATTCAACTTAAATCCTCTTTTCTGTAACCTTCCTTTTAGTGGGTATATACATGACAGCATTACTTAGTGTGCAATTTTGCGCTGTATATATGTTTGTGTATAGGTTTGCATGGTAAGTGACTGGAATTGATTGGCAGTCGTATGTGGGATGTATTCCAGGAGTGACATTTAAGACAGTTGGAAATGTGAAATAATGGTTGTGTGTGTAACTACAAGCTGATTGGTCTGTATGGTTGCTGTGTAAGTAAGTTCTGTAAGGCAGGCATGAAGAAGAGAGTTAGTTACTATTGTTAGTTGTTATTGTTACATGCTGTCAAGTCACCTCCAACTCATGGTGACCCTATGAATGAGCAACTTCCAAAATGTCCTGTTAAACAGCCCTAGTCAGTTATTGTAAAATCAAGGCTGTGGCTTCCTTTATGGAGTCAATTTATCTCATATTCAGTCTTCCTCTTTTCCTGCTGTCTCCAACTTTTCTTAGCATTATTTTCCAGGGAATCCAGTTTTCTCAAGATGTGCCCAAAGTAGGACAGCCTCAGTTTCAACATTTTTTCCCTTCCGAGATAGTTCAGGCTTGATTTGATCTAGGATCCCCTTGTTTGTCTTTCTGGCAGTCTAGTGTATCTGCCAAGCTCTCATCCAGCACCACATTTCAAACAAATCAATTTCCTGTCAGCTTTCTTAACTGTTCAACTTTCATACCCAAAAATATTTCACCATTTTTGTCTCCAGAGATAGTTCAGGCTCAGTATAATCTAAGACCCACTTATTCATCTTTCTGGTGGTCTAGGGTATACACAAAGCTTTCCTCCAGCCTCATCTGGAACTGTAATCATTTCACCTGTAGAATTCTATCATATTTCAGGGCTGAGGTGTTGTTTAAACCTGCCATGCTAAACTCCCCCCCCCCCCCACTTTCCTTTTAGGAGCTCTTCTCAGGATCTAGGGCCCCCTGTCAAACAAGGAAAGCCTTTGGCTATGTGCAAACAAGGATACAACATGAACAGATGAATCTGTGGCCCCCTTCAAATGTGCTAGGGGGCCCCAGGGGACCATATGGCCCCCATTGAGAATGACTGAATCAGTGCCTTTTCAGAATAAGAGTTGCAATGTGATTTTCTTCCATAGTTCTGTTGAGAAAGAATTCCATTATTTTATTTATTTATTTATTTGTTAGATTTCTATCCCGCCCATCTAGACCAAAGGTCTACTCAGGGCAGTTACATTTTGAAACAGCTCCCCTTAAAATATCAAGCACCATGATTTTGCAGACTTGGGGAACTGATGCAAAGAAGAAAGATTTCTTCAGTGAGCAGTAGACAACTCATACAGATTTAAGAATGCCCGTTGTCAATCCATGCAGGTGCTGGCACACCTAGTCTAATTGAAATCACTGTGTTTAGGCATGCCTGTACTGTGTCTTAGGGCTCAATCACATATGAGAAAAGAACCCCAGTTACACCGATTCTT
Organism: Intellagama lesueurii; assembly: GCA_037013535.1. Lineage (NCBI taxonomy): Eukaryota > Metazoa > Chordata > Lepidosauria > Squamata > Agamidae > Intellagama > Intellagama lesueurii. The sequence continues at coordinate 125,210,676 of JBAJHW010000003.1, forward strand.
TCCGTACCTCTGTTGAGGCCACATGCTATATATATCGGCAGGAGCATTCACATAGTTTTTAACTGTATCAATTTCTTTCTTTCTATTTGAACCATTATAGCAGGCTATATTAAGTGCTCTTTAATTTTGTATTGATTCATTTTCTCTACTGTTTCTTGGGGCAATAAGCCCCCTTGTCCTTTTTTTTTTAATTACCAAAGGTGATATATCGATGAAGCAGTGCCTTCTCTCCCCCTCCCCCTTTTCCTTCCCTCCTTTATTTACTTTCCCTGCATATCTCTCCCTCTCAGTTCTTTAATATATCTCCCTTTTGAATGGTGTTGGGAGGAGGAAGCAGGTTTAGCAAGACTTGCCAAGTACTGTTGGATAGCTCATTGGCTTAGGTCTCTGGCTGCAGAGCCAGAGGTTGGGAGTTCAGTTCCCCACTGTGTCTCCTTGAGAGGGGCTGGATTCAATGATCGGTAGGGTCACTTCTAGTTCTGCAGTTCAAAGGTTATTATTGTGAAGAGCAGATTCTAAAAAATAAAAAATGCAACACTCCTTTTTTTACAATTCAAAGCAGGAAATCTCAAGCCCCCTTTCATCTGCAAGGGGGCGGGGGAAGGCTATCTCCTTCTGAGCAATGTATTCATGAGGTTTTTTTGTGGCAGCGGTGTTGGTGGCACCAGTGACTGCTACTAACAATTTGTCCATATGCCTTCAATAAATAATCATCATCATCATCATCATCATCATAAAGGATACAAGCACAGTGGCCATGAAGTAGCCACAGCACCCAGAAACCTGACCCCTTTGTAAAGGAAATAATTCATCAACACAATAATTGATCCCTTAGACACAGTGATTCCAATCTGATGAAGGCTTAACAAGTTAAAACCAAACTCTGCTTGGAGCTGCCACTAGCAGGCATAAGAAAAGCATCAAAATAAATATTCAGACACTTGACTGCAAGTGTAAGCTGAATTGTTTTCTAAACGGATTTGCAATCCTTTTAATCTATTATTAAACAAGCCTAATGAGTATAATAGTTTGAGTAAATGAGCATTTGTTTGTATGCAATTCTTCAACAACACACTTATTTTATATTTGAAAGCTCACCACTCTGAAGTATCTGCTTTTAAATAAATTGGCTGTGATTTTTCTCATTTTTCGCATTTTACAAGAAGCTTGCTCTGATTTTCTTACCTGCTAGCTAGCAGCATATTGAAAAGGAAGAACTTTTCACATAACAAGTAACATTTGCTGAGCAAAGGAGATGAGTGATATCCTTTATGATCATAAATAAAATAAAATCTGAGACTTTAGGAAATGTTTATTTTAGCTGTTATTTAAAAAAAATGCTTTGTTCAGTATTTTTAAAAGTTTCAAAAGAAGACATATGCTAATAACACAGTATATGGCCTTCAGACATTTTGCTGGTTTGTCTGTGTCTTATAACAAATACCCAAATAGTCAGTAGGAAAACATGCCGTAATTATGCACTTCACCTCACATACTGCTTTTTTTTCTTTACCAAGGATAAACAGTGGAATTATACTGCAGAGCACAGAACCTAAACAGTAATAAATTTGTTTCCTGTCTCCTGGCACACCACTCTGGTATTTTGGCAGATTTTCAGCTCAAGCTAATCAATTAAAGACAACTTTGATTAAGTTAAACAAAAGGTGGTATTGATTGCCTGCAGTAACCTATAAATAGGCTATTGTTTCACAGTGTTCATAGGTCATTGTTAGCTACAACTTTAAACTAGACAGTCATTCTATTTATCACCTAGGAAAGCAAAGCCAGAGGCAGAATTAAAGCTCACTAACTTAAATCTTTTCACTTCCACTGAAATAAGTTCCTTTCAAAGTTGCAGGCATAAATGCTTCACAGTTAAGCAGAAGTGGCTGTAGACTACAGTTTGCATCTTGTTTTATAACTTATTCCTAAAGATTTGTGGAGGAGCATGCCCTCTCCTTCTTGTGAAAGAAATGACTAATCAACAGGAAACATTTCATAAGCATGGCATTCTAAGAGAATTTTGAAATAGCCAATGTGTGAAATGAAAACCCAAGACTAGGCAAAGTTCAGTGAGATGCTAAGGAGCAATGAACAATCAGAGATTTCTTGAGAAAATATCAGTAAAACTATATAATGGAGTTTGTAACAAATATTATTTATTTGTATTATTTATGTAGAGAGAGGTCTGTATCATCAGTGGTGGACATACTCTGAAGGCAGAAGGTCCCAGATTCAGTGGTTACCATCTGTAGGTAGCTACCTGGAATGCTACTCTCAGTCACTGTCGATAAGGTTGGACTAAGGTGGAACTGACAGTGTAAAGCAGCTGCCTGTCTCTTTCACATTCACACATCTGTTTCCCCAAGAGGAAATGTTAATTTATTGCTTAAATATAATGCTTATTAATAACTAGTGTGGCTGGGTGTGTGGAACAGTCTGTTCTCCACCCAACAAAACCATGTTACTATTGTGTGTGTATTGTGCCATCAAGTCAGAACCGACTTATGACTGTAATGGGGCTTTCAAGGTAAGGTTATAGATTTGCGACACAGTAAAAAAAAAGTAGCTCTGAAAGGGTATATCAAACACGCAAAATGCAAACACATTATTAACTGAATGGACAGTGTGCAGCCTGTAGGATAACCTGGACCCCACAGCAGCCTCAACCCCCAAAACAAACATTATTTGGAGAGGAATGGCTCAAAAGGCCTGGGGATTTAGAGAGCACTTCTGCCATGTTTTGCAGAACCTCCAGCACCCAGAGGGACTCCCACATGCTCCACATTCTAAAAAAGATTCATTTTTTAAAAAATGTGACCACTGGAGAGTACAAGTAGACCTGTTCAGGGGAAGAAGAAATTTGATATAAGGAAGATCATAGGAGTGGCTATGACCCTCCAAGGTCCAGAGGTCCACCCATGCATGTGGACATGATTATTAAAAGCTATCATGATTATTAAAAACTATCATCGGATTTTTAGTCTAAATTGACTTTTACCTCCATTCATATTCTGTTACATCACTGTTTATTATGTGTATATTCAATCACTATTATAGGTTAATTTGTGATCTTTGTCTTAACAAAACAGGGAACAGAGTAATACTTTTAGTTGGCCTCTTCTATATTTTGTAATATAGAGTAGTTATCTGATTTATTCAGCAGTCATGTATGCTGGTATTTCACCTGGATGATGTACAGATTATTTATTGGAAACATGTTGAACTGGGTTCCTTGAAAGTCTACTCAGAAGGATGTCTCATGGAATTCAGGGGACAGTATTTTGTTGTGTACATCTGCGTGCACAATAGGAGTAACATCACTACGATTGGCATATTGTAGCAAATTAAAGAGTTCCTTTTTTAATTTTGGGCTGTGTGCAACTCATGTGCAATGAAGTCATATGCACACACACACACACACACACACACACACACAACTCTTTAATTAGTGGCAATCTGCTGTTGCCAGTAATGTCAATCCCATTGTGCCGGTGGATACTGGTCAGTGCATCTTAACCTTGAATAAGTCTACATAGGCTTAATGCCTAAAGCACATTGGTTGTGTCTTTCACTATTATTTTTAATGGTGGGCAGATCAATCCTGAGGTGTGCTCGAGGGGGTGGTAGATCACATACAGCCCTTCCCCCACATGCAGCCAAGGTGGAAGGTGGGTTTTATTTCCTTGTATTTTTCCCAGGGCAGGACAGAATTATAATTAGGATTGTGGGGTTTTGGTCACAATTGGATTGGTTTTATCCTATGTCAGCTCTAACCTGATCTACGTGAGAAGCTAATATTGTCACCTTTTAGGGTGGTGGTTATGGTGATGGGGAGAATGGCTTTGGATACAACTCCCATACTATTTCTGACCTGGCATTAGTAGAACAATCTACGCAATAGCTTAAACATCTATAGTCATCAACCACCAAAGGTTAGGATTGCTCTGCTTCTTCTAATCAAAACTAGCTAATTTTTTTTCAAGAATTGCAACAAAAGGAAGGTCTTGCCTGTTATCATATATATCCCTTCATTTAAAGTCTCAATAAGCAAAAATCTTTTAGGCTATCAAGAATAAAAGAAGGTGTTAAATAAACTTTAGATAAGATAATGCTATTTCCACTATGGCTTAAACAACAACAAAAACACATTATGTATTGTTGCCTGCTGCATGCCATAAAATTTGATTTAATGAATTCTGAGCTGGAGTGTATCAGATGGGTATGTGTATGTGTGTGAGAGAAGATCAACTGTGTTTTAGAAACACACCAGATAATCCTTTACAAGTCTATTCAGAAATGATTGCCACTGAGTTCGGTGGGGTCTATTACATAGGAGGCAGGTATATGTTTTCCCCTCAGAGTGTAGTCCTATACATGTTCCCACATAGCTTAGTGGAATTTATTCCTATATAGATGTTTGAAGGATTGCATTGTTATATGTATTTTGTCAAAAAAAGAGATTCAGATGAGTTGTGTGGGAATTAGATCAGACGTGTTGCACACTTTTTGAAATTTCCTACAATGAAAGGTAAAAACAAATATTATTACTGCAGGGATTTTTAAAGGTTAAAAATGTTTTTCTTGCATTATTCTGACTCCTATGGCTAGGGACAGAGTGCAGACATGCCACAATAATGTTGTGAGTTTTTTTTTAATTTCTACTGTTCAAACCATATTAATGAGAACATCATTTTGGAGAACTAATTATTTCTATTTGTCTTGTGTCACACTTTCTAATTCCCCTATATTAGCACAGCCAAAGCAAATTAATTGCTTTTTCAGCAGTTGAACCTTGTCCAAGAATGAGCTCACATTCTCTTTCAGTTTCCCAGTTCCTCAAAGTGCATTGTGTCAAAATTTTCTCTTGATACTGAACATAGCCTAGAGAATATCTGTTCAGATTCTGGTAGCTGCTCACTTGATGAAATGTATAAGTTTAAGTGACCCACCAGGAAAGATAAAGTTCTTAGCTGCAAGATTATACATCAGAACAGTTAAAGTGAAATTAAAATTAAATGAATGAATCTCACTGAAGCAAAAAAAGCAGTAATTAATGGTTCCCTTAATTGTCTTCATAAAATATTTGCATGGGTCTAATTTGCATAATTTGCATGTATTAATTAATCTTTCAAAGGAATTTTGTGCTGAGAGAAGCCAAAAAATCTCTTTGTTTTATTTAACATCTAATGAAATATTTATCTTCTTTAATGAACTTCTCATCTTCATAAAATAAAAGTTGCACAAGTTTGTATATTTTAAATGTTTTTTATAACTGAAGTGTTAAAATCTCTTTAGGCTCACAGCATTTGGGGGGAAATGCTTTTTAAAAAAAAATCATTTCAGTGTCTGCAATGTTTAAAAACTGAAGGTATAGTCCTGTTTTTCTTGGCATCAGTATTGCAACCTTTAAAAAGTATTCATTATTTTGCAATTTTTGATGGATTTCTAAGCTGTTACTGGGAAAAATTTTATTAACCTATAATCTTTTCTTTCAAATTATTGAAATAATAATACAAATGACAACTAAAGATTTCTATTATTGTATCTATTATTTCCCATTGCAAAAAGCAATCTGGAAGTTATTTATAAGACATGCAGATACACATGGCACAAATAGAAAAAGCCATTATTAATATAATTTTTAAAAAATGAAGTAACTATAAACAATAATCAACAGGGAAAATAAAATGCATGGCATAATCTTAAAATAATATGGTACATTAATAAATATAGTACTTTTTCTGAACATTATTGTTTTTTTTCAAAAAAGTCTTTATCATTTATGAAAGAGGCAAAGAAAAAAATGAAATACAGAAGCAGATGAGCTTAAAAGTACATAGTAAAGGTACTGCTTGCAAGTATATTAATGGAATAATATGGTACAAACAGGTTTAAACCTCACCACTGCAAGGAGAGGTCATAATCAAGTGTAGTAAAAGCATTTGTTTGAGGTAATAATAACACCTTCTTGTATGGCATAGAATTCAAAAGGTGAGACCATGCTAAAGATAGAAAGGAATATTAAAGCTGTAGTGTTAAAGTCAGAATAGAAAAGCATTAGGAGATGAAATGTGATGAAGTGCTTTGCAAAAAGCAATTTCTATAAAAGTTATGGATCTAAAAGGACAGTGATTAGTCTTTCAGAGGCAAAGGTTAAGGCTATTACTTGAGAAGGGGACCACCTATATCCCAAGGTAATGTATCAAGTAGTTAATATTGTAGCAGATAGTAATAGCAGAAAGCAAAGAGATGGTTACAATGTAAGATTGCTACCATACAAAACTTAACATAGTACATAATAAGATTTATGAACTGGAGATTCATTTTTCAAGGATAAGTACAACACTGTAAGAACAATAAACCCTTACTTGAACTATGCAAACCATTGTGGAATCAGAGGACAATGAAAACAAGTTTATTCAATAAATGTGGACAAAAAGATTTTCCCCCACCCCATTTTTATACCCTTCCTTTTATTGGTTAAAAATCTTGCTTGCAGAGATTTAAAATTCACTAATGAGTAGAAGGGCATGTAAAAATGGGTTTCAGAATAGAAAAGCTCTCTATGCGGCATAGAAATAGAAGTGAGAGTGCCACTTATAAAGAGAAAGAGATTTTAAATTGCCCCTTGGATCATGGAATTAACTTCCACAAAAAGGTTTCCCTTCCTTGTCTACCTGTTACATACCCTGTTTCCCCGAAAATAAGTCCTAACCTGAAAATAAACCCTAGTATGAATTTTCACAATGCCCGTAATATAAGCCCTACCCCAAAAATAAGCCCTAGTTAAGTGAAACCCCGCCCTGCACCATTGTGCAGCATTGTGCAGCAACCAGAAGATGACATGACTGTAAAATAAAATATCCCCTGAAAATAAGCCCTACTGTGTTTTTTGGAGCAAAAATTAATATAAGACCCTGTCTTATTTTCGGGGAAACACGGTATACCCTCGGCTGAATATGAGACAATATATGTGGAGAACTGCATAGAACACACATATGCACTGAGCTATTTTGTACAACCACCGCAGGTAGGTGGGATGGTAACATGGAACTGGGTACAGCAATCAAAGCACAAGTAATGATAAGTAAATAAAAATACCAATTTAACCCAAACAGAAAAGGGGATTCTAGAACAATTACTCTCTTTCATTAATCTATCACACTTGTAAATGTTGTCATTCTACTGACAATTCGTAATATTTGGTATAGGGCCAGTGCTGCTATTAAACATTTAATGCAAAGTGTGACTGGGATGTATCATAAAGGTATCATAAAGGTTTCCTAAACCTGACCATATAAAAGACAACATGACCATTTTATTTAAATTTAAGTGGGAAAAGGCAAAAGTGAGGAAAATATAGTAATATACTAAAAGAGGCTCTCTAGATTGCAGATTTAAGGCAAATGATTGGTCCCAGTTCCAAAAGGACTGAATACTATTGATTTTGCATGGAAGTGGTAAGCATCTATATCTGAACAGTTAACTAAGGTTGCTATCTCATGCTCATTTATTTGCACTCTTTTACATGTAAATCCAATGTGACTGACTCCTAAGTAGCCACATATATGAACGCATTGCATAAGCTCCCTTGAATAACAAGATTTGTTTAAATAGTACTTGATAGGATTCTAAATTTAGAGAAACTGCAGAAATACACAGCACTCTGTGTGCTTTGCTTGTGTTTAATTTGTTTGGTGCTTCATACTACCTAAAGGTGATATTTGCTATAGAAGACAAGCAAAATGAGTTGTACCAAAGTAATTGCTATAGATGACTGCCCTTTTGAAATGTTTTTCATTTTCAATAATTCTGTAATTCAGTAAGTCTTTAAATCATTCATAACCAAATGCACAAAACATTGATTTAGTCACATTATCACAGAAGTAGCTCTGGATCTCTTAATGTCTCAGTGTTTGTTTAGTCAGGGAGGGGAATCCCTGCCTGTCATTTAATCATTTACTCAGGTGGTACATTCATTATTGGGTCCTTCTAAAGTATTCTCTGTGCTGCTTTAAAATTACCTTAATTTCTCTTGTCACCCATTTCTAGATGGACCAAAAATCCCATATTCCAGTTGTTAGCTGGAGATGATGGGATACAACATTTTCAAAATGTATGAGACTAGGGAAAGATGTTTGCCCTAAAACATGATTTCTTGTTAGGGAAAAAGTTACCCAAGTACCAACAATAACGCTGGCAGTATTCAGAACCATTTCTTACACCACTTCCAACTACAGTTCCCTAGCATAAGGGTATAAGAAGTTTGTCAGAAAAATATTGTTTTGATGAAAATCTCAGTTCCACTCTTCCTCTCCCATACAGCTGTTCAGCAACCAATTCCTGTCACAACCATGACAAAACTAATGATCAAAGAAAATTGTTGGCTCTTTATACTATAAGACCCCCAATATTGCTGGACTACAACACCTTGATGCCTTGATGAATAAGACACAACATTGGCTGTGCTAACTGAGGCTTCTGTGTTTTATAATCCAAATATAAGGGGTGCTGAGTGTGTGAGCCACTCATATATAGACAAAAGGAAAGGAAAAAAGGGGCTGAGTATTGTAGCACTAACAATTTTTTTCACTGTTAGCCTTTGTGGGTCAAAGTCTACTTTTTCAGATATAGATGCATGACCAGTGTATTTAAACATATCCTATGATCAGATGAGGAGACAGATAGTAGGCAAAGTGACAAGGCTTCATTAACTCAGAAATGGGACAGTCAAGCAGTTAGTTACTTTAATTGCAGTCTGACTCAGGCACTAGCTGTATGCCAGGTGGACTTTGCTGTCACAGGGGTGCTAGGAGATGTTTCTAGGAGATGTTTCTAGGGGATAAGACGGCAGGTCCTCTTATGAATTGAGAATTGGTTGAGAACCATGAAACAGAGAGTAGGTGTCAATGGGCAATTTTCACAATGGAGAGAGGTGAAGAGCGATGTGCCCCAGGGAGCTGTCCTGGGACTGGTGCTTTTTCACAAATGACCTGGAGACAGGGATAAGCAGTGAGGTGGCCATGTGTGCAGATGACTCAAAACTTTTCCGAGTGGTGAAGACCAGAAGGGATTGTGAAGAGCTCCAGAAGGATCTCTCCAAACTGGGAGAACAAGCGGCAAAATGGCAAATGCGTTTCAATATAGGAAAATGTAAAGTAATGCACATTAGGGTGAAAAATCAAAACTTTAGTCATCAGTTAATGGGTTCTGAGCTGTCTGTGACGGATCAGGAAAGAGATCTTGGTGTGCTGGACATCACTCGATGAAAGTGTCAACCCAGTGTGTGGCGGCAGTGAAGAAGGATTTTTATAATGCCATTGTACAAAACGCTGGTAAGGCCGCACCTGGAGTATTGCATAGAGTTCTGGTCACCGCACCTCAGAAAAGACATAGTGGAACTGGAAAAGGTGCAGAAGAGAGCGACTAAAATGATGACTGGGCTGGGGCAACTCCCTTATGAGGAAAGGCTACAGCATTTGGGGCTCTTTAGTCTAAAGAAAAGGTGCCTGAGGGGGGACATGATTGAGACATATAAAATTATACAGGTGATGGATAAAGTGGATTGAGGGAAGCTCTTTTCCCTCTCACACAATACTAGAACCAGGGGATATCCACACAAATTGAGTGTTGGGAGAAGGAGAACAGACAAAAGAAAATATTTCTTTACCCAGCATGTTGTTAGTCCGTGAAATTCCTTGCCACAGGATGTGGTGATGGCATCTGGCCTAGATGCCTTTAAAAGGGGATTGGACAGATTTCTGGAGGAAAAGTCCATTGCAGGTTACAAGCCATGATGGGGATGTACAATCTCCAGGCTTAGAAGGAAGGTACCTCCAAATGCCAGATGCAGGGGAGTGGTATCAGGAGACAGGTATCTAGTTGTCTCGTGTGCTCCCAGAGGCATCTGGTGGGGCTTCTATGAGATACAGGAAGCTGGACTAGATGGGCCCTTGGCCTGATCCTGCAGGGCTCTTCTTATGTTCTTATGACAGAAGTCTGAGTTTGTCAAGGGAGGCAAATGTTCTATACCAAAAAAATATTACAGAAAGATGGGTTGTTAATATATGTAATATGCTAAGAACCCTTCATCTTTACTGAGATGCACTGAAACTAGTTTATATAGCCAACTTCTGCAGTCTCCCTCCTAAGTCCCCCACTTTGTAATTACTTTTCCCCCACTTTTAAATCTGTAATAGGGTCTCTTTGGAGAGGTGTTCTGAAAATAGTTTCTCTATGTTGTCATACCTAATGTCAGATTTGTGTCCATTCATTCTTTTGCCCTATGTAGAAAGCATAGAGACTCTGCTGGCAGAAGATGGCATAAATCGCATTAGAGGAGGAACAAGTAAATCAACCCCTGATGTTGTGACAGGCATGTTGGGGCCTTTGATAGTATAGAGATAATCTTCAAGGGCAGCTGTGGCATATCCTCCTCTGGGGAGAAGGGAGCATATATTGATATATGTCATCTGCAGAGGGTTCAGCATAATTTATGGTTTTAAAATTTTGTTCCTTATTTTTTAAGATTGGATTTCCTTTGAAATGCCTGAAAAAAAATTAACATTAACATGTAAAATCTAGCACATTGTAGGTGTTGGTTGTGAAGTTCAGGGTGCCTCTTCATGATACTCTGCAGCAGTGAAATAACAGCTTTTAAGGAATGAAAATAGATAATTAAGAAAAATGCAGATTCCATAAGATTAACCTGTTTTCCTTCCCACAGTAGGATTTCTTTACAGCTACATGACTCAGCAATTACTTGAAAGTTAAGCCAATATCCAATAACGAGTCACACACAAAAAGCATGCTAATTGTAACATTTTAAACATATTGGTTATGTTGACCCTAGGTGTATGAAGACAAACACTACAGCAGTTAATAACAGCACATGTCCTTCCTGAAAGAAGAAAAGGATGAAGTCAGTGTACAATACTGGTCTAGTGAGGATGAAATCTGTCATTTGATCATGAGCCTGCTTAGCTTGGCCTTCACAGCTAAGGTTTCACTCTATTCATCATTTCTTCAGGAACACAATATCAGTAGGTCTGGGGAAAATGGCAGAGAATGATTTTCTGATTCCTTCCCAGCAGAGAACTCTTTCATCAGAGATCTGCCTCAATCAGGTCTTTCCAACACCAGTGTGTTTTCAGCTCTGCTGATGGCTTCTCTGTGTTGCTTTATGACCACTTTGCATAAGGTACTGGGTAGGTCTTTTGTCTTTGATGTTTTCTTACATAAACTGGAATGGACTTAGAATGGCCCCATTGTTGTCCTGTAGGTGCACATTGGGGGGTTGGATTGACTAGAGTGGAAAAACTGTGGAGATTTTTGCGATGACTAACCTTGTTATCAAGGCACTTGCTGATCTGCTTCTGATTAGGATAGTCAGAAAGACACTGATCTACACTGTTCTCCTTTAGCTTTTTCATTTGATGATGGTGCTATTATCCCTGTAAATGTTCTATCATTCCTGAAGGACATCTGAAAAGGTAGAAACTCTTACCATGATAATGTGGCATTGTTTGGTTGTTTTGATATACCTACATGAAAATGTCAATCAGCAACCATTTGGGTTTTTTTCTGTGATATTCTTCCCATCTCTATTTCTTAAAAAGTGGTATGGTCTGTAGAAGCCTAGGAAAAGCAACTATAACATAGTGGCTGATAGAAGCTGTGAAGGATAGAGAAACTGTGTTAGCATAATAAAGGTAGAACTAAAATCACATATGTGTTGGTTCCTGTGCATAGAATTAGAGTCAATATTGCCCCAAAACATACAATAATATATTAGATCTTTCATGTTTTACTCATTTGCTCTTTGTTGGTTTTGCAGATTTGCTTGTATAATAAACTGTCAGTGCAAGAAGAAACAAACAAAAATCCTTGTATTAAAAGATATTCAATTCAGTTTTTCAAAAAAACAACAACAAAGGGAGTCAGGTCCTGAGATTTTCCATTGCTTGGTGTCTCTTTGCGAATGGTATTGAGCAGAAGATGATAGTCTGTAGACCATTTTGACTGCTGACATTGGTGTTGTCAGCATTCAGACTGTCCTTTGCTAAGTAAAGCTTGGCATCCTTTTTCCTGCTGGCAATGTGGGCATAATGTTGTGCAGCAATATCAGTCCATTTCCTGGCATTCTGAATCGTGGGTGTATAAGTACAATATCCCACATTCATAAACCAGAAGGTTTTTGAAGAATTGAATTTCCTAGCTTTTTAAAACAGAAGTTTAAGTATATATGCACTACGCACACATTCCAAGAAAAACTTCTCTCATATAGAATCACCCTGTACTATGGTTACAGGCGGAGGGCAGCACCAAGAACAGCTGGAATGTGGCTATAGTCCCTCTGTGACAAAAAATATTGAACAGCTCTTTTGGACTTAATGATATGGTGAAGCAAAGGTGTGAGTCAGTGCAACACACACAACAGAGAGACATACAAACCCTTTAACCTCTCAGGTTAACTAATGTTGCCATGAAGAGTCCACAGAATGCAGACTAGAAAGTTCTGTTCCAATTTCCAAACCCTTGCTCTACAAACACATTGCCTGCATGTTTTCCAAAATATATCCCCTTGCCTTTTGAAATAAAAGAAAAGGGGGGGTGGTAGAGTAAGCAAAGATTGTCACTTCAAACAAAGGTCAAAATCATCCAAGCTATGAAAAGATGGACAGTGAAGAAAGCTATGGGGCAAAAATCAACTCATTTGAAATGTGGTGTTGGAGAAAGCCAAACAAGTGAGTGCTCAAGTCCGGTCTGAACTCTCACTAGAGCAAAAATGAGCCAATTGAAGCTCAATTGAGAGAAGTGGTATGGGGGGTCAGTAGGAAAAGAGGAAGACCTAACATAAGATGGGTTGACTCATTAAGAATCCACAGCTGTTAGTTTGCAAGATCTGAGCAGAACTTATTGGAAAATACAACATCGCTGGGGGCAGTAGGGAGAGAGAATGACCTAACGTGAAATTATGTTGGTTGCGATATTTGAGCAGAACTGTTAATGATAGGACATTTGGGAGGTCATTATTTCATATAGTCAGCACTCATCAGAAGTGACTTGATGGTACATAGCATCTTTCGAGTTCATTTTTAATAACCAAGCAATTGTATAGTGACAAGACATGCAGACTGGTTGAGGTACCAACTGGAGATTGTGACAGGATATAGGCACCAAAGCTCTGCTAACAACAAGTAAGACCATTCCCAGAAACAAAGCAAAAAACAGTGATTTCACAACTTAAACGAGTGAGCTTCTGAATATTTGTTCTGTATTCTTTTTTTAACTATATTTTTTAAAAAATATTTTCAATATCTGGATTTTTAAAAAAAAAAATAATATTCTTTTTGTGTCTCCATGTTTACAACCAGACACAGAACCCCCTTGCAAGCAAGAATCCCATAAGCCTGTTTGGCCAGGAAGGAATTAAAAAATTAAAAAGTTAGCTAAGAGTCAGCTAATTGCATCCTGACTGACAGGGTCAGAAGTTCAGATTGCCCCAGACATGGAGCAGATTTCCCTTTTGAAAACTTATGTGAGGGGACTCCTTGGTCTCAGAAATCCTGAAAGGATGTTTACTGAAGATGCTAGAACAAAGTACATCTACTATCTATTTTTCTAAGGTAAGGGGAAATTCACTGAATATGCCTTACGAAATTGTATGCTAATTCCCTGAAGATACATGACAAAATGTCCCCCTTTCAGGAGTACTGGCACTCCATTGTTTTCTTTACAGCAAACCTGTTTTGAAATAGTGGTGTGTTTTGTTTTGTTTTTGTTTTGTTTTTTTGTTTTGTTTTTTGAGGATCAATATTTCAGCCCCTGCAGCCAGGATTCTTTCAAAACTTAAAAAAAAAAAAAGGCAGGTGGGGCCAACATTTTTCTTTCAATATAAGATTGGTATTTCCAATTTATGTGGTCTATTTTCAATTTGGGTTTGTTTCAAAGAAGTTTCAATTTTATAAAATAGTTAATCATCTCATTATGAATGGGGGTCACAACTGAAGGAAGTCCAGTGTCTGCATGAATCTGAGCTGTTAGAACATCAAGAGATAGGACATGATGCTTTTGCAAAATCTGTAAAACTATTGCAGAGATTCCAGTTTCACCTTTTGAGAATTATCTCAACTCAAAACGTCTGCCTGACATAAAATCTGGAATTCCTTGGCAAGAAAATAGAATCTAGTCATTTATGAGCCATACTATATTTCTTTTTAATCCTGCAAGAAGGTGTTCCTTAAACAACAGTTTCTCCATGGCTCCCTCCAACATGCTGTCCGATTTAGAGGACTTTCAGAAGAAACTGTTGAGATGTCATATGATGAGTATTTAAAGGTGGAGAAAGTCAAAATATTCCAAGGGCTGTGAGAAAGCCTTTGGGAGCAACTAAAGTAGATCCCACATAATAACTCTGAAGTCAGGGAGTTAAATCTGAATTGCTTTCTCATTTTGGGGGTGGGGTGGGCGCTATGTAGTCTTCCACTAAGTCAGAAGAGGCTGTAGGGAATGCAGAGAATACTTTCTCAGACTTTGTGCACTCCAGTTAATAACAAAGAAGAAGAAATATGTGAGAAAGATGCTTCAAAATGATTCCATTGTAGCCTTAAAGCAGCTATGAAAACTGATGCAGAACAGCTTTTTCATACGTAAGGGTATACAGTTAATTCCAAGTCTGCCTCCTACAATATTTTGCAATGGGACACAGTAATGTGAAGCACTCTTCCCATAATAAATTAAGGCCTGTGACCATGGTTACTATCTGCAGTGCTTTTTATGTCCATCAGTACAGCTTGTAACATGAATAGAATTAACTTATGTCACTACTTGGCTTGCCATTTATTAGCTACAACTGCAGATCTATGAAAAAAAATCCAGGTTGTAATGAGGTAAGGCAGATGACCATCCAGTGTGCATGAGAGTATGGCTGTTATCTGTCTGCACTGCACTGCTTTTAGTGGAATACATACCCAATTGTAATGATGAAGGCCTCTCCCTCTTTCAGTTTGAAAGATCCTATCAAAGAGAGAAACTGGGCTTCAGAAATACCTGGATTTGACAAGATTATTTCCCTCCGGTTATTTGCTGTATACATTCATGGTCAGAAGCAAAGACTTGAACAAAATAATGTCTGTCCTGCATCAGAAACATGAACTGCTCATTTTTTCCATCCCACTTCAAGTTGCTAACTTAGAAAGGACAAGTCCCTCACTCTCACATGCTGATTAAAAGTGATGGGTTAAAATTGTGAAGAGATTTCTTATGAGCCTGAGCGAAGCTACTTATTTATGTTCCTGACATTATCACTACAAAGCACATCTGGAAAAATTAAATGGTTTGATGCCTCTAATGCTACAGTTGAAGAAAGCTGTATGGTAACCTTGTTCAAATTTGGCTTTCACAAAGGATGAATAGATTCATTCAAGCTATTGTTCCAGAAAGTAAATCCTGGGCTAAATCCAGTCTGGAGGAGTAATAATGACAGTGAAATTTTGGTTTATGAAGGTATGAAGAAATGGAAAGAATGGCCAAATTAACATAATATGTACATGTGTATCACATCTTTTATAAAATGGGAAGAAGAAAGTATTGGCTCACTGCATGAAACTGGATTTTTAGACCAGAATTATGTTGAAATTATATTTTAATTGGTACCTACTGTATGTAAGTTAGTTATGTGTCATCAAGTTGGAACCAACTTGTAGCAATCCTAACACGGTGTTCAGAGTTAGTGAGATATTTAAGGTGCTCTATAGCCAGCTTGTGTTGCCATGGACAAGCTACACAGTCCCAGAGCGCTCCCAGAAGAAGGGAATGGTAAACCACTCTGAGTATTCTTTACCTGGAAAACCCTGAAAAGGATCGCCATAAGTCAGAAACAATTCGACTATTGTTACTATTTATACTTGTCGCATCTTACTGCTTGCAGCTCAAAGCCATATTATGAAAAATACATTATAGATGCACAAGGGTGTAGCTATGATATTGTTCAGCAGAACAAATCAATATTCTACAAAGCAATTCTAAAAATGGGAGCAACCCAAACAAAAATTTATAATTTTGAAACAGGGCTTTCGATCAGCACAAAATTTGGCACAAGTGTAGTAGATAATCTGGTCTTTCCTCTTGCCAAATTTAGGGAAGCTTGGACAAGGGTTTTCAAGTTACAAGTTTTTAAAAGTAAAACTATTCCCCCCTATTCAGAAATAGGTGACCCCAGACAACCCCAAATTTAAAATTGGCCACATATATTAAAATGACCAGTCTTGCTTATCTTGAAAGGAAATTATTTGGAAACCTAACTGTTACAGATCCTCCTATTTGGTAACCCTTTCTTTTTCAAGCCTTCATGACTCTCTAATTTCAGATGGTGATGGTGGCCAATATTATCAGAGGTTCCTCTAGTGCAGTGCAGATGGTGCTTTCTACAGAGGAACAAGAAATGTACCAGACATATTGCATTCACCTAAGAAAAGTACTAGACATACCACATTCAGCACACCTTGTCTGTGGGAGGTACTTGTTCATTGACAAAGGCTGTTCATGTAAGTTATGCCATGTAAGACTAGTCATGTCAGCCACAATTTTTGTAATCAAAGATTTCCTCCTTCCATCCTGAAATCCCCACGGGTTCCCAGAAAGAAAAGAGATTACATGGGAGCTATGGGTGCCTCAGGAAAGAAATAGGAAGTGCTTAATTTCCAGTAAATGGTCCCAGCAAATGATGTCATCAGCCTTACACAGAGAAGCTTACACAAACAGGATTTCAGTCAGAATCACCAGGTAACAGAGTTACTGTATCTTTTGATTTATTTTTTCAGTTCTTGTATTTTCAAAAATCATGACAGTAGCGATCACCCCTGGTATGACTATTCAGCAGTGTATTGTACCAATGAGAGCTGTCGGGAGGTGGAGCCAGAGAAACTAGAAGGGAGGGGTGAGTCAGAGTCTAGGGAGTTCAGTCAGAGACAGAGAAGAGAGAAAGAGTTTGGGGTTTGAGGCAGAGAGAGTGTTTAAGGAGTGATTAGTCAGTGTGTGACCTGTATTAATTAAGATAGAAGAGGTTAAAGTAAAATACTGAAGCTTTGTGTAACTTTAAGAATGTGCTTAAGAACTATTCCTAAAACAACTTGTAACCAATAAACCTGTTTCTGTTTAAAAGTTCAGTACTGAATGGACCTCAGTCTTTCATAGGAAATATAGGTTGATAAGAGATCAACTGGTGGCAGCGAGGAAAAAGGCATGTTGAGATACCTTTGTGAGTTCTTTGTTTGGTGAAACAAGCAGGGGCCACGGGGTAAACACCACAATGACCTTTTTAGATATTTACCAAACAGATTGTCACCTGACCTGGCACTGGGGAGGATAGGAGTTTCTTGCAATTCAGGGAAAATATATGAAACACCACTGAATCTCAAATTAGTACTCTGTGTCTGTGTGTTGTGACTTTCATGTGCCAAGCGTAAGTTATTTCCATGGGTGTAAAGTGAGGCATTATCCAGTATTGAAGAGCATCAATTTCAGTGGGTCTTCCCATAAGAGGTGCAGATCTGGATCCAACTTTATGTCTTTGAAAAGGGTCTACTGTGTGCTGTCCATTGGGTACATATCATACCCTTGTTTGAGGATTTATTTCCCCTCTTTCTTAGAGCTCAAAAGAGGTACATTTTCACTCTATAACACCCAGATTCCCTTTTCAGCCTGGCTTGTGATAACGGTAGGTGAGATGTTATGGGAGTTTCAGTTCAAAAAGGTAACTTTTCCATGCTCTTTTTTTCCTATGCATGAAGCCTATTGTTGACATGGAAATCCTACATTTCTAGGAGAAATGCATAGAGGAAGGGTTTTGTGGTTTTTGGTTGTTTTTTTTCCAAAACAAGAGGAAACTACTGGATGTTGCCAACCTCTGCTTTAAAAAAATATTAGCTTTTACTTCAACTGTTTCAAAACTTCTGACTATGCATCATTTAATTTTAAACACAGTCCTATGATAAAGAATTTTGATTCTTATTCATGGTCTCTGTGGACTTATGAGGAGCTTTTGTGCCTGCACAGCATGTTCTGAAACCTTCCAAAGCTAATTATTAGTTCTGGTGGGAGACCACCACCACCACCACTTAATTATGCATGCCTGCAGTACTCCCTCTACTCTCTCTAGTTTCTTCTCATCTGCCCACCAGGCAGCACATGTTCAGAACCTCTCTACTTACCACTCTTTGCTGATCACCTCAGTTCCTATTCTCTTCCCCATCATTCTCTTCTCCTTATTCTCCATTCTTCACTATCTTCTTCTTTAAAGAAGGAAAAAAGTAGGATTTCCTTACTGCCGACCCATACCCCAACTTTTCTAACACTTCATGACACCTTCTCCACTGAGTAAAATATGCCGTGATCACAGTGTAAAATATCTCTATTAAATGGATTTTTGAGGTGCTTCTTGTGCCTTGGAGAGAATCATAATATCCAGGAGTGCAAACACTGCCTAGTGTTTACACCACAGGGCAGAAAAAAACTGTTATATGCCTACTTCAGGGCCCTTCTTTAGAAGAATTCTCTTTAAGGGCTTTGACCAAGCAATAGCCACTGGAAAAAGTGCCCTCTGCTATCTATTCAGCCTGAAGTCCGTCTAGGACAACCATGTCAGACTGCAATAGGCCATCTACAACCACCAGAAATTCAGATAGTATCAATCACAGTGCTTCCATCGGACCCGGCCATGAGACCAAAACCAGCTTTGGTATCAATCACTGCCATCTTTCAAACAGAAGACCACCACCGAGACAATAGATTAATATGGAATGCCACACAGCTGACTGGGAATACTTCTGCCAAGACATTACGAAGTGCAGTGGCGCTTTGGTGGCATGCCAGGCTTCAATCCTTGGGCCTCTCTCCAGATGTCAGATTTACTATCAAAGATCTTCCCTTCAATAAACATGGCTTGTTTAGTGAGAAGACTAATGACAAGCTGAATTATGACGGCAAACCTGATACCAGAGTCAAATGTTTAGGACTCAGCTTGCAATCGTGTACACATCCCCATTCCAGGTAGCACCAACATCAAGCCTTATGCACCACAGCAGTATTCTTAGACCCCATCTCTTGCCAGTCATCCTCCAAATCATCTTCCATGACACACCATGATTGTATAGGCATACAATCAAGGCAGATGCAGATCACTCACTAAGAAGCTCTTATCTATATCCAAGAACCATTTTGACACTTCCCCATCCCCACACTACCACCCACTACATCTTATGCAGGCCACCTCACTGACTACTACCCTCACTGGTGAGCAATAATAGCAGACTCTTGAGTACTAACCATTGTGAGGACGTGGTATGCCATAGAAACCTACACCCTCCCACCATAAAGTATCATCAAACCTACATCACCTTTGCCACGTCTGACCTCTGCAGAGATCACCTCTGTCCTAGCAAAAGGCACCATAGAATTGGTTCCTGTCCAGCCAGACACCAAGAGGATTTTACTCAAGGTATTTTACTGTCCCCAGAAAGGATGGTGTGTTATGCTCTGTCTTAGACCTCCAAGATATCCACACCTTTGCCACCACCAAATACATGTTTTCTCACAGATCTCAAAGACAAATATTTCCATATGAACATCCATTTCACATTAAGAATATATGCCTTTTAGATTACATTGCTCCTGGTCAGGCTCTCTACAGCCCCATGAGTGCTTACAAATTGTATGGCAGTGGTGGTGACCTTTCTCCATATGCAGGGTCTAACAGTCTACTCACTTCCAGACAAGCACTTATTCATGACCTAAAGTTCTCCCTGGACCTCTTGTGTCATCCCGGCCCCAGGATTAACACAACAATATCCTCCCTAATCCAAAATCAGGTCATTGGCTTCTTTGTCATCTGCCTATACTCTCCAGCTGCTATTCTCCATACTGCCATCAGAGCCAGAGCTACACAGGAAAAAGCACACTACCTTCTCTGGACCACCAGACCTCCCCTCCACAAAATACAAGTGATTATAGAGCTCATGGTTTCCACCATAAGTGTTATCTCACAGGCCTGACTTCACATGAAAATTTTTTTTACTGTTGTTCTTTGTGGAGTTCAGACATCTCTTTGGGGGTTCCCAGACTGTCACGTCTCTTCCCCTGCCAATACAAACTGCCTTGAGATGGTGGACCTTGTTGAACCACTTTCAGGTGAGAGCTTCTTTCTCCAACCTTGCTCGTCCATTATTCATGCAATGGAAGTGTCATACACAAGTTGTGGAGTGCATTACCAAGTCATGAAATCCATAGTCAATGTTCAGTTACCACCACATAAATGTGCCTGAGCTCTGGCAGTTTTAACAGCTATCACAGCCTTCCAAAAGATTATTTCTAATCAGATGGTACAAGTCATGATTGACAATGCCACTGTGGTCCACTGTACAAGGAGGGATCTGTTCAGCCACTCTCACTCACCTGGCAATAACCTTCTAGACACTTTGCCTTCACTTTAAAATCTGGCCAATTGCCATTCATATACCACACACAGACATACAAGCAGATGCACTCAGCAGATGCTGCATAACATCTCACGAATGGAAGCTGTACCCATGATAATCTTCCCAAGCGGGGGATTCTTATATTCACCTCTTTGCATCTCCCCACAGAACTCAGTCCAGACTTTTCTGCTCTAGGACCCATCCATCCAGGATGTCAAAAAGGGACACCTTCCACACAAGTTCTTCTATACATTTTATTCTTTCCTTTAATTTCCAAAGTACTTGCCAAGTTCAGACAGGACAAAATAAATTGTATCCTCATAACACCACGGTGGCTCCAACAGCCATCATTCTTACCACTTCTTGTCCCCACCAACCATCAATATATCTGATTACTACTACTCCTGGATCTCCTAACTGTAACCAATAATAAGGTCTGACATCTAGAGCCCTGGACTTTGTGCCACCCAGCATGGAGAATCAAACCTTCAGAGACCTCTCAACTTCAGTTCACGATGTCCTGGAGGCCTTGCAGAAACCTAATAATTAATCTAATATTGCCCTACTCCAAGAAATGGCAGTAATTCCAGGCCCTCCTCTGAAACACACACACAGGCACGACCAAAATCTCTCTCCAACTCATTTTTTACTTCCCCCTAGGCCTAAGGGAGAGGGATTGACTATGCCCTCTATCAATGTCTGTTTTGTAACAATAGTAGTCTACCCCTTTTATTATAATCCACTTAATGTGGTTCACCCACCAACACGTAAAACAGTTCTTAAAGGTCTTTCCCACCGTCAACACCAATCACACCACTATGAGCCTCTCAGTAGTTCGATCCAAACTTCTTTCCAGACCATTTTAACCACTAGTAACTACTGACTTCCATCTGCTGTCTGTGAAGTTTGCCTTCCTGGTTGCCATAACCTCAGCACAAGAAGGGTCAGAGTTGACCCCCCCCCCCTCCATTTAACTTTTCACAGAAACAAAGCTATACTGCAACCAGACTTTTCCTTACATCTCAAGGTGGTAGCTTCCTTCCACATCCCATAGAATATAATCCTGCCAGCTTTCTACCCTAACTCATCTACATCATCAGAATGATCCCTTCATACACTTGATGCCTATAGAGCATTATCTTTCTATGTCCTTCTCATGGCCTCTTTTCAACACACAGCCTCTTTGTCTGTTGTTATCAGGCACACAAGAAAGGACTTCCAGTACCCTCTCTTTCAAAGATTCTCCAAATAGGTCTCCACCATAGCCATATGCTATCAACTTGCTCACTTGCCCAGCCCATGAGTACTGCAAGCATATTCCACCAGAGCAACAGCCAACTCCACTACTTTTTAATGAAATATTCTACTACCAGATATATGTGAAGCAGCCTCCTGAGCTCAGCCATCCAATTTGTTATGCATTAAAGAATAGACACCAGGGCACAGCAGGATGCAAGTTCTGGCAGAGCTGTCCTTAATGACATCCATCCTTCCTCCAAGATAAGCTTGCTAGTCTCTCGTGTGTGAGTCCACAGAAACCACAAAGAAGAAGGGCAGGTTGCTTACTTGTAACAGCACTTCTTTGTCATCTGTGCACTCACACAGTCCACTCTCCTCCCTTCTTGGATGTCTGCATATTTCTTGGCAGACATGGAACTGAAAGACTAGAGGGACCACTACATGCATGTGCAGTGGATTGGGTAGGACTCCCGCCAAAACTTAGCTTTGGAAGGTTCTGGAACATGCTGCACAAGCGCAGATGCTCCACATATGTGTGAGTGCACCGATAACCACTTAAAAAAAACACAGTTACAGATAAGCAACCTGTGCTGCTCAGTGTATCAGTATAATGTTGGTGATGTGGTAAATAAAACCTCCTTTGTCTGCATCATAAATATCTTAAGTGAGATATAAGAAAGCAGGGAGAAAATTATTCTGTCCCTAATTAGATTACTTCCTTGTTAGTGCTTTTGATAAGGGTTGCAGTTTGTCAAAGATCCCTTCCATCTGTTGCGAGATACTTGCTATTATTTGGATTTCCTGATGCTGTTTTATCAAACATTGCATGAATCATCTCCCATTTGTTTGCCTTTGTCTCCAGCTTTACTGTTTTTGTTCCTTTTCCTTCAATTATTAAAACATTGCATTGAATGGAAGCTTAGGATTACACCGCGAGTCATATTTGCCCTATCTTATTAAAACAAATAAACCCACCACTTATGTAATTTAAATGTGCTTGAGTTATGGATCAGAAATTATTTTATCAACATTGGGTTGAAGAGGTTGTGTGCATTTGGGCATGCACGCACAGCTGTTCTTTGAAAAATGGCAAACCTCATTAGGTTACAGGAGCCTACAAAATAGCTGCCACTTTTTAAATCATGTTCCGTCCTAAGTGGAAGTGTGAATGATTGTACCCTTTAACCTGTGTGGGCAGGCTTCTTTTTATTCAAGTATTGCTGGATAGCTCAGTAGTTTAGGCATCTGTCCACAAAGACAGAGGGTGGGATTTCAGTTACCTACTGTGCCTCCTTGACAGGGGATAGAGTTGGTGATCCATAGGGTCCCTTCCAGCTCTGCAGTTCTAAGATTATTATTATTATTTATTTGTTCCACTGTATTTTTCTATATATTATCTTGTCTTTTATCAGTCCTGTCAAGTGAGGGGGTAAAGGTACATGGAAAGAAACAGCCTTCTCTGCATGTATGCTTAGCATGTAGAAGTGGAGATGTCATTGTGTATGCAGCTTCCTCTCTTATCCACAGCTGTGTACACACAGGCAACATCAAGACTCTGAATCTATCACACAAGTGGGCAGCCCATGGTATGTAGGTCTAGGAATCCAGTGAGTTGTGCCATGGATGTAGCTGCCATCAGCATATTAAGCAATTCTCTTCTCCAATGAAGCCCTCCCTACCCTTCTCTACTAAGCAGAATGACCAGTGCTATTATCCCCCTCTTCTAAAGCAGAAAAATAGCTGGCAGTGTTCCATGGAAACCTGTGACAAAGCCAGTGATTAACACCAAGACATCCTTTGGTCTGCACCAGTACTCTATGGTGCAGAAGGATACTCTTGCACAGCTTCTCTGGGGTGGTGGTGAGGTTGAGCAGCATCACTGAGTTAGAGAGGAGGCTTTACTTTCATCCGTGTGTCAGCAGTGCTACTCCATATCACTGCAATTAGGGTCAATGCAACATCTCTTTGCATGCATCTCTAATTATCTGCAGTAGGATGAGAGGGCATATGTGGAGGGGTCATATGAGCATTCACATGCATGGGTATGTAGACACTAGTGCCTACATTACTCCTTGTGTGACTCTTGACCACCTTGAAATGGTCCACCCTGTGCTTTTAGTTTGAAATAGGAGTACCAATGTTCCAGTACTGCCTGGAGGGCAGAATTTGTAATCCCTGAAAACATTTCCTCCTTCAGTTTCCCTTTGTTGTGGAAAGAACTGTTTCTTTCTAAACATTGTGGCAGTTCCTTTTTACTTTCCATGCATAAAGCTCAGAGGTAACAAAGAAATTCTTTTAGAAAAGAATGTGAGAGTATGGACTCAATAAGCAGCAAGAAGATAGTCCACTTAGTGGGAGAAGTTTGGATCTTTCACAAGGAGAAGAATGGATGGAGGTCCTTTTGTATAGAAATGGGTTTTAGAAAAGAGTCAGGATAAGAGAATGACATAAAGGAAATCTGCTATGTAGCAGTGCCCATTGGATCCATTGCTAAGGGAGATACCCATGAGTTTTCAAGGAGAGAGAAAAAACTTCTTTCTGCACTGAAAGAAACAGGTACATTAAAGAAAAAGAAAAAAAAGGTATCCTACACGAAATAATTTCAGAAGCATTGTCTGTCCATCTACTGATGAAAGGAATTGTCATGCTTGTGGTTTTGTTAAAATTAAAGGTGTTGGTTCAAAAACAAACAAAGCTGATATACAAGAAGCTGCACATGTGGGCTGCTGCATGCATACTTGGGACAAAGCCTCAGTCTTCCAAATCTATTATTATAAGCACTAGCTGTGATTCAGCAAAAGGTAAGATCTCACTGCTCAGCTGGTTGACAGGATAGGGGTGCACGGGACACCTTGTCAGCAGTTAATTGGTGAGACTGTGGTATTTATTGCTGGGAGATCATTGATGTTTGTAGTTCCTCTTTTAATCAGTCCCCTCATTGGGAGAAAGGCGGCTTACAAATGACACTAAATAAATGAGAGATACATATGCAAGACAACAGGGATAAGAAGTAAGGGTGTTAAAAATGCTAAAATGTTAATCCGTAAGTTCTTCTGCCTTTTTTTTAATATCTTAAAATTCTGTATGGACATTAGGTCTGCTCTCAGACTGATGCACAATATTGTGTATAATAGTGATTGATCTGCAGCTAATGTCTAGTATCCAGGTGGAAGAATTCATAGCTGTAATGGGCCACTGTGCATGCGGTTCTGACTTTAGAGGAGCTGTGTGAACCCATATCCAACTAAAAGCCCCATATGCAGTGCTATACAGTGTAAGAATTGGATGATTGGAGGCTTTAATTCATCCAGTTCTGACTAGGATGATAATCCTGTGTCTTGAAAGGACCACTTTGAATTACAAAGATGTTGTCACATAACTGAATCCTTGTCCACTGAAAAAATATGACATATTACATAGAAAACCAGAAAATCAGCATGAAGAATAAAGATGTACCATTTGGATTTTTTGAATTTCAACTCCCAGAATTTTCCAAACATTTCTTGAGGAGAATTCTGGGAGTTCAAACCCATAAACTTACACCTTCCAACACCTATCTTTCGCTCACTGGTGCAGGGCCTAGTTGTCAGAGGCTGCATGGCATTCCAGTCCTTAATTTTCCTCCGCAATGCTTCCTGGGAGGAAGCTCCCACAATGTTTCCTGAGAGTGATAATCCTGGCACCTCCCAAAGAACCACAACACCCTGAAACCATCGTGAAAGCTTCCTTCCAGGAAGCATAGTGGCAGGAAATGAAGGCCTAGAATGCCATACAGCCTGTGACCTGTTCCAGGAGAGTGAACTATGGGTGTCTGAAGGTGTGGGTTTGTGGGCTGGAACTCCCAGGATTCTGCCTGGAGATCCTTGGAGAATTCTGGGAAATTGAGTCCATAAATTCCAAATGGCAAATGTCTACTATCTAGCCTAGGGTTGCCAGACATCCGGCAAAAGGAGGACATGTCCTCCTTTTTAGCCTAATGTCCTCCGTCAGGCAGGCAAAGATAAAAACCTTTAAAATGTCAGGCTTTTGTATATTTTATGTTATAATTTTGGATGGGACAGATGTGCCATTAGAAATTATCACTGAAATGTAAATGGAAGTAATGATATATTTCAGTATAGTGTAGAAAGCTGTGATAGATTGGCTTGTTTGCCTGCTGAATCTGCACCCAAATTTTTACTCCTAAGGTAACTTTAACTTTTTGCTCTTCTTGGTTGTAGTTCTTTCTCTTTAAACTAGGCATGAATTGAACAAGCATTCAACTAAAGGGCTTCTTCACTAGTTTTTTGATGGACCTCCAAGTAAATGGCAGTCATCTGTAAAGTAGGGTACATAACCACTCTACAACTGAACTTTTTTATACATTCAGGTCATCTGGTAAAACATTACTATATGATGCCCCATCTTTTTCGGAAGTGAGATCTGTTAGGCCTTAAAGCAAAGTCTTCTCAGTAGTGATGCCTTTGTTATAGATGAATCCCGCTAGACGTCTTGCCATATAATATTTCTCTCAGAGTGTTTATATTTATGAAGATTTTTAATTAAATATCTGATCTCTTGTTTCTGCTAGGGTTTGGTCTATATATCAACTTGGGAAAACATGGTATATAAGTGGTGAAAACAGAACTAATGCCCGACTGCGCATGTCACTGAGATAGCTCTTAATTGCTCCCTCTGTCATTGGATTCCATAATTTTATTGGCTGAACAATGGTTGTTTTCTCTGAAAAAGCCTCTCTGAATTAAAAAAAAAAGGAGCCTAGTGTATCGAACATAAATCAGATGGCATACTTCTCCATCTCTGTTTTTTGTCTGAGGATAGAACACAACAGATGAGACCTTGTTTTTTGCTTGTTTCCTGCTTGCAAATAAAGGTAACATTCTGCAAGAGAAAACACATTGTGCCGTCTTAAAGATGAATTTGTTAAGGGATCATTGTTCCATTCTTCTAGCAAACAATTCTTTATAGTTCTTTTTCTTTATCACATTTAAAGGTCAATGTGTAAAGTTGACAGTTCTTCAGTTTATAAGAGAAAGCAAAATTGTGTAGCTCAGTAGTATCCGTAAAGTATTTATCCCAAGTTCTTTATCCACATTTACAAATGGACATGATTGTTTCATTATAAGGAGAAATGGAGGAAAGATTCTTCTAAGTGCTGTCATAGGGGCTGCAATATTATTTTCTGTAACTACACGATTGTAATCTGTGTTGGTTTCCAGCCTGTTCTTTACCACTTTTAACATTTTTGTTTTAATATTTTCTTGGCTTAGTGCTGCACTGCCTTAGTGCTTTATTGGATTAGTTTTTTGTGTTTTTTAAACATAGTACTTATTTAGAACTTTATTGTTTTAGCACTTTGCTACTGCTTAGTGTTTTCACCTTTATGGCTTAAAGACTGCACTTTCTTTTACTGTTTTTGGTATCTGATACTATTTATATATTTTAATCTGCTTTGTTATTTTGAAAAGTTAATCAGACAGCACTATTATTATTATTATGTGTCTTGGGCAGGGAGATCATTGAGAGTGGAGGGGTGATGTACTCTTCTCTTAGTCATGGGCAGAGGAACACATGGCTATGGCACTGGATAAGCCTGTTGAAAGGAAATAAGTCATCTGCCCCTCTTCTCTTAATTGGGGAATTTTGAGCCTCCCTCTTAATACCCTCTTGGATTTGTAATGTTGCTTTTGAATGCTTGAATGGCTGAGCATATCACATCTACTGTCCAAAATTTAGTTGTGGATCACAGGGTCAACCTGTTTATTTGACGGCAAATAAACTGAACTGACAAGGCAGCAACTCTGTGGGTATAGGTCCCAGATTTGGGAAGATGCCAAATTGGTCACTGCAGAGGCCAATTCAAGGCACTGGCAAGTTAACTTTAAAACCCTAAACACTTAATCCTGAATATTTGAAAGACCACCTGCTCCCATATTGATCAAAACAGATTAGGAATTCTTTCACCCTCTTCTGACCATTAAAAAGTGAGATGTGCATGTAACAGAAGAAGGGCTGGTCTCTCCAGTGGTGCCTCCAGTATAAAACACCCTGACAAATGAGACATGTCTGGCAGCAATATTTATCCCCTTTGGTGCTAGAGTAAAACCTACATATATGCCAAGGCATTTTGATGTCAAAATTTTAGGTATATTATAAATAAGTTTTTGGATGGAAGTGCAGTTTGTAAATTCTTAAAATAAAATAAATGAATAAAGTATGTGGCATGTTAAACAGAATATGCAAAGGCCAACCGTTGGTCAGCAAAGCAACAGCCAGAACCTGCATGTACAGAGGATAAGAAGCCATGAAGAGATGAATGCCTGAGGAATACCCTGAGAAGGGCGAGAAAGAAAGGAAAAGACAGTCTTGCCTGGGTTTTCTCCTTCTTTCACCTTAATCATAGTTCTTGACCAGCTGTTCTGTCGCTGGATGGTGACCCTCATCTCTGCTGAACAGGAGAACAACTTAGTGAGTGGAAGTAACTCTGTATGGATGCTATAATAGTTCTTGCCATCATGACCAAAAAATGTTCCTTAGCAGTTAACTTTTCCCACCAGTTAAAAAAATGCATATCCACACGGGTCCCCGTAGACATCTTCGGTTCATAACAGTGATAGGAGTGCAACATCCTTTAAAATATTTTAGTCGCTCGGGAAGTATTGTAGCACTTGAGCCATAGAAGATTGAGGTAGCCTTGCTAGATTTCAGGTTGTTAATTGGAAATGTACTATCATTACTAGGGGAAATATGCTTTCATCACTTTTATCTTTTAGAGGGGAGTTATCTTCAATATTAATATAGGAAAGTTTTTTTTCCAACTTTTTTCCTTACCTTTTGTATTTCAGATGGAAGACTTTATTTGAAAACTTCTGTCATGTACTGAACCTGGTCAGCTGAAGAAATATGTGCTACAGTTCAAAGAACTCTGCAGGAAAGACATTCACCATATTG
Source organism: Intellagama lesueurii (assembly GCA_037013535.1). Lineage (NCBI taxonomy): Eukaryota > Metazoa > Chordata > Lepidosauria > Squamata > Agamidae > Intellagama > Intellagama lesueurii. Next base: position 125,239,343 of record JBAJHW010000003.1, read on the forward strand.
GAAGTTCTGCAAAAACAAAGGTGCTTTCCAGTCAACTTGGGCCACTTCATGTATTTGTACAAAGGTTCTGAGCTTTCTGCAAGAGCGTCCTCCACCCTAGGGTTCCTCCCTGTGTTGCAGAGAATGGTTCTACCACTTATGTAGCACTCCTCTTAACAGCCAGCAAGTGAGAATTGTGCTGTTGGACACTTCTTTGTACAGACCAGCCAGAGAAAGACCTTCCATTCCCTTTTCAAAGGAATGAAAACTGTGTCCTCCTCTGATTTTTTGAGCACATCAAGCAAACCTTCCACAGTGTCCACTTCTGTACTGAATGACTAGAATATCATATATAAACCAGCGAGACAGTAGAGAAGTTAAGATTTCTAAAAGAAGCCTAAGAAGATTCCTTAAAAAACATATACAAAGAGAGAGAGAATAGGAGTAGACAACTCAAAAAGCCAGTGTTTTTCCCCAGATACTAAAGAATGTCTTGTTTCCCTTAAAGACATATTTTTCCACATATGAAGAAGCCAATGGTACATTAAGGAAGTCAAAACAAATTTATGTTGGGGAAAAATAAGTACAGAATTTAAACAAGGTGACATTGCTGTCTTCAGTAGTCTCTTTCTTGAAATAAATACAATTAACCATCTCATATAATTTCTCATTCTAAACTGGCAGTAGTTTGGGAAGAGGAATGATGAGAAGATGTTGCTTCTTACTGAACCTGTTGGTCAGATGTACAGTATATAACCACAAACCACACACAGAAGGTATTATGTATGCAGTAGAATACTAGCTTTTAGGAAAACAACAATTTTAGATAATATGTTTTGTCACCCTGTTGGTCCAAATGACACCTTTCTAATTTTAAAGCATGCAGGCATGTAAATATTTGTCCTGAAGTCACAGTATTAATGAACAGGATCTTACGCATTTGGGGATGACAGCCACTTTTATTTGTATATTGGTCAGTGCTGTGAAACAGCACTTTTAAGAGTGGATTGTGGCTCACAAGCAAGTCAACCCGCCAGAAATATTTTTATATGTTAATGTCATATTACTTCAACGTTGCTGAAGTGGGGAAAAAAACCCTGAAGGCTAAACAGACACTTGATGTATCAGTCCAATACCATGTAGATCTGAGTGATAAAGTTGAAGTCTTTTGTCCTTCCAACCTGCCTTGTCTTATGCGAGGCTGGTTTTGTGTTATTTTTGCTGTCTTTATAAATGCTATGATATCTGTTCTCCACTTTTGTGCTCATAACCGGAAGCAAGCTGCAACACAGTGCTTATTACATTTTCAATTCTCTTCTTTGCCGTGCATATTTCTCCAGGTAACCCATTTAAAGACTACTTTGAAGATAAACATTGTCATATATGATTATGCTTCCTTCACAGGTAATGTTTTATACGTTTGTGATATGCATTGTTGTATGGAAATATAATCAGACCTGTAAACACTAAACATCTTCCACCTTTAGTAATTCTGATGGTCAAAATAATATCTGTGTCCAAATTGAAATAATTCTATTTTTAAAAGTCAAGATCTCAGTGTTCACATTCCGTGTCCCCAATCACAGTATTTCAGAGTTGAATTTATTCATGGCTTCATTTTGGCCCACCATGATCTTAAATCTAGAAATGTGTTTAAAAGTTTCATCTCACAGAATTAAAAAAAGAAACTTTAGGAACTAATTTATCATTGAGAAATTCTTCCCTGAAACTTCGTAGCAGATTTGTTTTTTTGAAATGTGCTAAATACTTCAGAAAATCCATATTCCTTTTCAGTGCAGTCTTTAATGGGTTAACAGCTGTCATTAGATGAACTTTGTGGCAAACTGCTAAATTATTTAAATGAGAGGAGAATTTTAAAAAATTAAAATTGAACTACAAATGAAATCTACAATAGTATCTACCATTGCTCTTGCTCCTTGCAGAGAATCACCTGTAAGTATGTTAATCGTTTTTACAGTGTATACTTTCCATACTCTTTGGGTATGCATCTTTGTTTGGTTTGGTACATACGTAAATGGAAATGCTGAGAATAATGAGGAAAAGAAGTATATCTTATTAAAACAAGTGTAAATATTACGTTCATGAAATGCTACCGTATGATGAATTTGGGTTTCTTTGTTCTCTTTAGTTACACAAAAAGGTTTTTTTTTCTCTGCCTAGATTATGAAGAAATGTGTTTATGTTATTGTTTAAATGCTTTTTGTAATCTTAAAGATATTAATGTCTAGTTGTTCTATATTATAACCACCTTTGCGCTCTATGCAAACCCTCGGAACAGAACATTCTCATCTTCATGTAGGACCTATGAAAATTGTCTATTTTTATCTATATATTTAAAGTTTTCTAAAAATGAGAAAAAAGGTTATTATGAATTTTGTTGTACAAAATCTGTACAAAAAAAATCTGTTTTTACATCATAATGCAAGAATTGGAAAATTTTTCTATGGTAGCCTAGTTATTTGAGCCTGGTTTCAATGTGAGAACCACGTTTACTGGTATTGTATTTAATTTTCTTTTTTTTTCCTCCTCCTTTTCAACAATCTGCTAATAAAACTGTCTGAAATCTGCCTGTGACTTTATTTACAGTTCATCTTTATTAAATTTTGTGAAATGTGTTACATCAGAGGAATATTTACTTTCTAATGGGAGGCATCTTAAAACAACATAAGTCAGCTCTTTGCAATGCAAGGAGAACAATGCTGAATGATTTTATTTAACATGCAACTGCTCCTACCTCTAATATGAATTACTGTAGTGAAGGGGGGAAAAAACATAATAAAAGTGCACTCTGTGGTTATTGTTTAACAAGCAGATTTTCCATATTTTGTTTCTTGCCAGCTAAGCAAACTGCCCCCATCTGCATGATTTATTTATGTACATTTCTCAGTTTATGAAGCTGTTATTTGTACCTTTTCCCCCTTTATATTGTGATATTCCCAAGATTCTTATTTTACAAAGCTTTGTGCTGAATAATGTAAAATGGACACATTGATGGAACAAAACATGTTATTTCCATAACTACAAGTGTGTGGACGGTTTCTTGCTGTAACCCACTTCTTTGCACTCAGAGTCTCTCCCACCCACCCACTTCATCCCGTTTTCTTTGACAAACCGCCTTCTTAGGTTCTCTAAGTATTTAGAAAGTTTTTAGATCTTAATGCATGTTCTCACTTAACATTTTAAACATTAAAAAGGGATTTCAAAACAACATAGCACTACAAGTTTTTAAAAATGCTGTGTGAATGAGATGGATCTCATTTTCAGAAGAATCGTCTCCCACTTTAAAGGGATTTCTTTAAAAACATTGTATAGTAAAATATGGCATTCTTCCTCTTGTTCAAATATTTCTGTAAATGTTACTGTTTGTTTCTCTTTTGCTAGTTTGTCTGTCAGAATATTGTAAGATCTCTGAAACTGAATGTGAATACCTGTTTTTCAACACTCTTAAGTGGTGTGCTTGATAAAGAAGAACCCCATATAAGGGCATCACAAGGCCATTTCAGAAATTACATTTGTCCTTCATGGAGCCATTGTCCATGTAGGAAAATATGTTTTTACCATAACATTTTACCATAATTCCTGCTGCATTTTATCATATAGTGAGAATGCTAACACATGTGTAAAGCTGCCTTACTCTCATGACAGGTCACTTATATTTGAAAACTGAGAAGGTTAGAGTAGCTTTTTTCATTGCCCTCCCAACCCCGGAATAAAGACGCGAGACAAGAATTATGGGTTAATCATAATCAATGTTGCCATCCTTTGGCAAAGGGGGGCCTGCCGTAGTGCGGAGTCAGGTTAAATCGCAGAGGTCTCAAAGTACCCCCTAAGCAACAAATGGGCGAGTCCCCGGCCCCAAGTTTTCATGGACTTAAACGATAGCGAGAACCCGGCCGGCCACAATTTGACCACCCCCGGACCTCAAGCCAGGTTTTACTTGTTGACTGTTGGTCCGGTTGTGGCCCAGCGCATCTTTCCCCCCCAAGCACTGTAATCGCACGATCCGCAGCGCTGGGAGGTCAGATGGGCTATATCTTATCTGAGTTTGCAATGGGACTCACCAGAAAAACCTGTTATATCCGCACTACCTGCCACAGCATCGGGACTAGCCATGGTAAGTCCCATGCCCACCATTGAACGGATCAAGCTCAACAAGCAGGCCCCCCTTGATGTCTTCAAGGAAGACATCCAAACCCAAATCAGACAGATGTACACCATCGTTCCGAAAAAAACTCAGGCCTTTCCAAGCAGATCCTCTGGTGACCAATCACTGATCCAAGGCCGCTGCAGACTGCTCTGCAGACTTCCCTATTAACACTCCTGTGGGCAGTGTTAACGGAGAAAAAATTCCTGGCATCCCTCCATGCCAACCGAGGGATGATCGTCAACCACACAATAAGCATGGCTGGATATGTGGCCTTGAACCATTTCAGGTCGCGCAAAACGTCCAGGATCAACGCCTTTCCACAATGCCTGGCCAAATCATTGCCACCAAGATGTATTACCAATAAATCTGGTTGAAATTGGCCAAATGCCACTGCCTGGCATAGCTGGCTCCACAGCATTCTGCGCAGCCCTCTCCAAACAACATGAGCTCTGTCTCCATGGCCCAGGTCGCTCCCCCAAGGGGATGCAGCCGCATATTTCGCTGCCCAATAAACATAACTGTGGCCCAAAATCAACGTGTGCTGCCGCCTCACCGTCGCCATGAGACCTGCAGAGATAGAACAAAACCAGGCCCCTGCCTAGACATTAGGAAGTGTTCTGCTGTATCTACGATAGTTGGATGAAGACCATTGCCCCAAACGCTTAATTTCATGTGTGTTATAACTCAGGGCTGCAGCGGTGGATGCTGCACCAATTCTAAATGAATGTGTGCCAAATCTCATTCCCTGTACCCCATCCAGCGCTACATCTGTTAATTTCCAAAAATGATACTTCGTCAGTGGCGAATTATCTTCATGTTTAAAGAAATAGCCTCTGTCTTGTCCCCTAACCTCTGAGTATGCAATCGTGGCTTTCACAGGGCAGATGCTTTCTATATGACAATGCGCTAGTGTAAGTTGGGCACCCTTACCTAGTTGATCGGCCTTGGATCATTGAATATGAATTCGAACCGTCCCGTCAACAACCCTAACATCCTGCCATTGCAGAGCTACTCTAGTCTTGTCAGCCTTTCCAGCAGCAACTACCTCACTAATTCTGAGGGCCCCGAAAAAGGTCAACAAAGACGCCACTTTAAATAAAACAGTCTCATACTCATTCCTACACAAAAACTCCCACTGCCTACAGATGTGTTATAACAGTACAGGTGATATGGGAGCCCTGTTGTCCTGAACTCTACCCCTTTCTTTGGACCAACCTTCAATCATGTTCCTAATGTGGTAATCCGAAGAATAATCCTGATAGCCATTAACCCTAGCATAGAACGCAAGTGCTGACAACCTACCCTGTATAGTTCTAGGCACCAATCCCCTTCTATTCAAATACACAATAAATTGCTGCAGGTGATCCACTGGCGCCGGCCAAACCGGCTCCAGGTTGACCAGCTTCCTAAAATCCTGGAACTCTATACTCACAGCCGAGTACCCTTTCCGTGTCCTCGGTGCCAGAGCCAAGCCTATTGCTCTTTCCACGTCTTCACGCCAATTTGCCAGACCTCTCGGGGCAGAATTTCCGGGAACTCATTGGCTTTGGGGTCTAGCTCCCTGAACAGCTCAATCTGTTGGCGCAACAATGCATCAGCTAATCTATTTTCTATACCGGATACATGTCGGGCCTGCACTAAGATATTAAACCGCAGGGCCCGTAAAGTGAATGCCCTAACTAATGTCATGACTTGTTCTGAATGCAAAGTAAGATTGTTTATGATATAAACAACCGCCTGATTGTCGCACCAAAATCGCACCATGGAGTTTGACCACTCTTCTGCCCATAGCCACAGCGCCCCCACAACTGGAAAAAATTCTAGGAATGTTAAATCCTTGGTAATGCCGGTCTGATGCCGTTCTTCTGGCCACGTGCCGGCACACCATCTGCCTCTAAAATAGATTCCAAACCCCAAAGATCCGGCCGCGTCTGAATGTACCTGGAAGTCCACTTTCAGCCCTATTTCGCCTCTCCAAAAGGATATCCCGTTGAACCCTGCCAGAAACTGACTCCAAACCTGTAAATCGTCCCGCATACCACACGTGACCCTAGTCCTATGGAAGGCCCTTCATGGCATTGCAAAGCCAGTGCAAAAATGCACGCCCGGGCGCCACCACTCTACAAGCGAAGTTTAAGTGTCCCACAATCTCCTGGAGCTCTCACAGAGACACCTTTCTTTTCTGCAACAGTGCAGCTATCTGAATCCTAAGGTCAGCTAATTTGCTTTCCGGCAGCTTCGATGTCTGTTGCACAGTATCTAGCTCAATGCCTAGGAAAGTAAGGGATGTGGCTGGTCCCTCCGTTTTTTCCTCAGCCAGGGGTAAACGCAGCTCCTCTGCCATTAGTTGAAAGGTGTTTAAAATAAATTTACACTTTCCTGTATTCCTTTCTCCACAAAAAAAGGTAATCATCTAGATAATGGGCCGTAGACTTACAGCCTGCCCTACTCCTCAGCTTCCACTCGATAAATGAGCTGAAACATTCAAATGCAGCACATGACACCGAGCAGCCCATAGGTAAAGCTCTATCAATGTAAAAGCATCCCTGAAAGAAAATGAAATCCTAACAGATCAAAGTCCTGCGGGTGGACTGGCAAAATCCGGAATGCTGATTTTATATCACATTTCGCCAGCTCCGCCCCCACACCACATTTTCTCACCATGCGAACCGCCTCATCAAAGGAGGTGTATCGCACGGTACAAAGCTCCTGAGGGATGGCATTGTTGACCGATGCTCCCTCTGGATAAGACAAGTGGTGTATTAACCTAAACTCACCCTGGGCCTTTTTTGGCACTATGCCCAAGGGCGAAACCCTCAAATTCACCAAAGGAGCCGCTGCAAAGAGCCCCAATACTCTACCTTCTTTTACTTCCTTCGCAATCTTATTCTGGACAACACCTTCCGTCCCATACACCGATTTGAGGTTTTGCACAAAAAATGCCCTGCACTCACCAACCGCCGGAATCCTAAAGCCATACTTGAAGCCCTCCAAAAGGTACTGAGCATCCTCTCTGCAGGGGTAATCAGTCAGCCACCCTTCTAGAACTGTCACCTTAATTGGGCTGGGTCCCTTTTCCAGGGGTACCCCTGCCACTATTGGGCTTTTTGCCTCCTCCTGTGCCCTTATTCTGACGCTGTGCTCCAGCCCTGAAGCATGAGGCGCTTGGGTGTTGTTCCCCACATGCTGAACACTCGTGCCGGAAACGGCATGGTCTCCTGGTACAAGCGCCCTTGGTGTTGTATTCCCAACAGAGCAGGCGGGGGTTCTGACCCAGGGCGGCTTTTTTATTCAGATGGCCACTATCGAACCTATCCCCAAAATTGGGTCTGGCTGGTGTCATATGTTGAAGCCAAAGACCCGGCAGGGGCTCATCCCAACGAAGATTTGGGTGAATTGCGCTCCGCATACGGAACGATTCGTCATAATGAAGCCACGCCTGCTCCGCAAAGTCTACATATGCCGTGTATATTAAATTGAGGTATTGAAAGAGGGATTGCGCCCACCATGGTCATTTAGTAGCAATACCAACTCCAGTTTATTAGGGGCCTTTGAACATGATGCTGTCATTGAGGTGCACTCACCAAGACAGATGGCTCCTCTAAGTTGGGGCAGTATCAGTAGAAGACTGAGCGATGGGTCTTGCAAAAAAATGTTGCCAACACCATGTTTGTTTGTTTGTTTGTTTGTTTGTTTATTCAACTTGTATGCCGCCCGCACTCTGCAAGAGTCTCTGGGCGGCTTCCAACATCAATTAAAACAGTTCAGTTAAAAACAGACACTAAAAACCAATACGGCCACATCCATTCTACAAAAGCAAAAACAATCTAGATCCATGACTTATTAATTAACATTAAAACCTTCAATTAAAACCTTCAATTAAAAAACTTCCGGAACAGGAAGGTTTTAACCTGGCGCCGAAATGTCAGTAACGTCAGCGCCAGTCGGATGTCGTTTGGGACGGCATTCCAAAGATTGGGGACAGCTGCCGAAGAGCACCTCCGCCTACAGGCCATCCCTCTCACCTCACTGACGGATGGCTCTTTCAGGAGGGCCTTCTGGCTAGATCTCAGTTGCCAGGTAGGTTCGTATGGAAGGAGGTGGTCCTTCAGGTATCCAGGGCCCAAGCCGTTTAGGGCTTTATATGTCAAAACAAGCACTTTGAATTGGGCCCGGGCAACAACTGGTAGCCAGTGTAACCTGGCCAACCTGTTACCCGGCAATTTCAGTTATGTTTCCATAAGAGAAAGTCTACAGTTAAAATACCAGAGGTGATTTACAGTACTGTAATAACTGTTGCACAGGTGATTGCTTTATTTTAGGAATCACAGAAGGGCTGTTTTCAAGACAAGAGCTGTGCAAGCAGTACTGTGCATACAGAACATTGTGCAAACGTTTGTGGCTTTCTGAGAGACCCTGTTGTGTCGCACAACATGTGACACAGCCTTGAGTTTCCATTACTCAACCAGTTGCACAAGTTCCATAGTGGGGTGGTTCAGTATAACATCTGCTTAGGTCCATGCACAGATACCTATGCTATGCGATTTGTCAACAAGATACTGCCATATTTCATCAAATGAGTTTCTTCACAATTCGTAGACAAATGAAAGTGTTTGCTGGAGCATTTTGGCACCCATTTTCTCAGTATGCAACCACTATTTGACAAACTGGATTGGTCTTATTAAGCATGATCTTACTAAGTATTAAGTGAATTTTTACAAAGAACTTTGGGGCAGAAGAGGTCAAGTTACCAGAAATGATACTAATAGATAATTTGGGGCTAACTTACGAACCACCCTTTCCTCAATGCTTTCATCATCCAAATGATCTACATCTTATGGCGTATTTTAAATCACTGTAGGGAAACTGGGTCTGCAGATGATCTCCAATTCCCATAACCCATGGCCAGCAAAACCTATGTCTAGGAACAATGGGAATGATACCCCAACATCTCAAGTTTTCCATCCCTTTTCAATTTTATATCGGTTTCATTCAGTTATTGTATTACTGTTGCTTTAAACAACCAACATTTTCCATACAATTTATCATTGTTGTTGCTAATGGGGGAGGGAGGAAATGTTATAAGAAAACAGCCAGAACCATCCATGTGCAAACAACTCTTTCTGCCCCTCCTCCTTTCTCTTTCACACTCAAATATCCCATTCTGGTACAGTGCAAGTCTAGCTCACATTTCTCTGTGCAGTTTATTCTGAATGACAAAATGAAAGTGTACACTCATGTATAATTTTGAACCAGGAATCAACAGATCAGGGGATTTTCAAAAACTGGGAAGGTAAGAAATATGTTACAACCAACCAAACACCACAGGCTATTTTCAGCAATGAGATTTACTAACCCATATAGTTGAAGAAGAATGGCCACAATTGTTCTGATAAAAATCAAATTAATTTGAGAAACATCCAGTTTTGGTTCAAAGTAGAATGACAAGTTGCCCTTGGTGCTCACTGTCATTCAGCCCAGCCCTTGACTCAATCTTCCTTCATGCCAGAGGAGGAAGGAACAATGGGATAGACTCTGCCCTTGTTATTTTGGTCATGATACTCCTGCAACATAGCACTACCCCAGAGGGAGGCAGCTGGCATATGGATGCAGCAAAACAGAATATGGCCTTAGTGTGGAGATCAGAAATGTACTCAAAATCAAGTACAGCCTCTGAGAGCTGATTTTGATCCCCTTCCCTGCTTGGATTGGGACCAAAGAAGTGGTGGAGACAGGGCCAAAAGGAAAGAGGTGCACCATTTTTGTAGTTTTTGCATCCCACACTTTCTCTGCTCCTGTCTGGAGGGAACCTTCACGCAAACTTATGACTGAAAAGGGAGTGAGTACAGGGCCAGGTCTGCACAGTTTGCAGAATGAGTTGATGGAAAGAATCGTACAGCTCCAGATTGCAGGACAGCAAGACCACTTCCAAATGCGATGTCACATTGTTATTTGCTGCCAAGTCAGAACTGCCTTATATTGTCCCTAACAGGGCTTTCAAGGTAAATGAGTTATTTAAGGAGTGGTTTTACCCGTTCCACTCCCCCAGTGAGTTTTCATGGCTGAGTGGGGATTCTAACCCTGGTCTCTAAAGTCCTAGTCTGTCACTCTATCCACTACACCACATTGGGTATGTCGCATTGCAAAAACTCCCTGTAACTAGAAAACTAGAACAACTGGGCTGATGTACTATTTTTCTGTCTGTAGTACAGTTGTTAACACTGCAAAGCTCTTGAGGGATACGGTATTAATCCATTTTCCATATATGTAAACTAGCGTGATTCACAGGCTTTCACAGGCTTTGAGCCTAAAAGCATGCAGGGCTTAAAGGGGGAAGGGGATGGGGTTCTCCACTCTATCTGGAAGCCCCACAGACCTTTGCATATTTGGCATGAAGCTGTTGTAAGCACAGCTGTTGTAAGCACATTCAGTTGAACACCTAGAATCTCAGTGATCAGTAGCCCTGAATGCACTAAGAGAACCTGGGTAGACCGCAGTACTGAACATGCAAAGATCTGCAGGACCTGCAGGTGGGAGAGGGATTGGGGGGGGGGGGGGTGCAGATCTTACCTGCCTGCCCCTGATCTCCAGCACCCTTTTTGCTGTAAACAGTCTCAGACTGAAAGCTTGATTAGGCCTTAGGTCTCTGTATGCATGCTGGCAGGAGATACATATACTCTTACATTCCGCAGAACAAATTACTTCCAACAAGCTATTTTTGTACTTTTTTTGGGGGGGGGATGCATGTCGGAGTGTAAGGGAAAGACGATCACCCACATATGTGTACTTTGGTGCTCTAAATATATGGCATGTAAAGAGCTTTCTTCTCTAATCTAAACTGACAACACTCCATTTAAAATTTCATTTGAAATTAATTGTGTAAATCATTGGCAAGGTTATTTTATTAGTATCAGCAAGCATTTGGCCTCTGAATTTGATTACTGAATTAATCAGACTGTTCTTATTTATTAATTCATGCTGTCAGTCCAGTATTCTAGATATCAGAAAAATTGTAAGCAGGGGTTTTACTTACCCCCCCCCTTTACATATATACTTTTCCCTTCCACTCTTTCTCTGAACAAATTTAAATGGTAAGAAAAAAACTATTAAAGCAACATTCAGGGCAGTCAGCTTTGCATGAGCTGTGCTCATCTGACTCACACACATATATCCTGCCCTTGCATGCTAATACTTCTCACGCTGATCAGTAGAAAGCGAATATCACACAAGATATAAACACACAGAGGTACGTGTTTTTTGATTTGTATGCTGTCTCTTACATGCCCTCTGTTGACAGGTTGGCTCAAATGCACCCTGACAGTACTGAGAGGGGGGAAACCCCTCGTACAGCACTCTACATTGCTGGTCATATCCACCCATGGGTGGGTGTGAATGGTGCATGAGAGAGAGAGAGAGAATAATTTAGTGAAAATTTGATATTGTTCCACTTAAACTTTGGAGGATCTTTTTTACCACCTTCAAAATAAGTGGGACAACTGACAAAGCCATGCATAATGCACTCAAGGTTAGAGTGACTCAGACAAAGGGCATTTAATGAGATTAGTTAGTCATCATATTTACACATTCTTAGTCTAGAACCTGTTCTGTTCATACCATGTGAGAAAGGAGCCCAGAAGGTGAAAAGTGTGTGTGTGTGTGTGTATTTGTTTTCAGAAGAACCTGTTTATTATCCTTAACATCACCACAAACAGTATCAGATATCAATAATGCCCCACAAGTTCACAACTGCCCTTTACAAACATGTATGTTTAAGAACCATTCCACTTGCCCATTAAAACCTTTGTGACACAGCCAAACTGTTTTCTTCATCATATCTGCAAAACTAATCAATGCGGCTTAGGAGGCCATTTTGTCCCCACAGTACTTCATGCTGTATAAGAATCTCACATCTGATGAACAATTTATCTAATGCCACACAGTAGAAGGTGCCCAATACAGTATATGCCATCCAAACCCACAAAATGTGGCATGACATTTCAGCTGTCTGCCAACTGCAAAGCATCATATGTTTATGATAGTGACAGATGTAAGGGTGTGCCATCAGCTAGGAATGGGTGATCTGTCAAGTCTGATTTCAATGAAGCTCTCATTACCCAATGCTAAGCATATTCTGTCCTAATTCTGCATTGCATTGTTAGTCATTGGGCTTTTCTAAATCAGTAAGAATGTCTGTATGTATTTTCATGCCCATTTTAACGCTTCACTATTGTACACTAATGTGATTTTCCAATGAATAAAGATGTTTTACATATTGTTTTTCTACAGTACATTTCTGTGTATATCCTTTTCCCCTGAACTATTTAAACACTTAAAAATATTCATTCATTTTTAGGAAACTGTAAAAATATAGGATCTTAGTGACAAACTGTGTTTAAGTTTGAACACAGTTCAATCCCAGGCAACAACCCAAGACTGATTTTACTTATAATTTTACATTAAATGTGGTATAGATATTTATTTATTTATTTATTTAACTTATATGTCGCCCACACTACCCAAAGGTCTCTGGGCGGCTTACAACAATTAAAATACAGTAAAAAAGATAAAACAATTAAAATACAATTAAAATATATACTCTAAAAATTGCCATCAGGACCCACAGTTGATATTATTTCAATTAAAAGCCTTCTGGAACAGGAAGGTTTTGACCTGGCGCTGAAATGTCATCAGCGTCGGCGCCAGACGAACCTCAATTGGGATGGCGTTCCATAGTCTGGGGGCAGCTGCCGAAAAGGCCCTTTGTCTACAAGCCATCCCTCTTACCTCCTTGAGGGACGGCTCTTTCAAAAGGGCCCCCTGGCTAGATCTTAACTGCCGGGTAGGTTCATATGGAAGGAGGCGGTCCTTCAGGTATCCATTTGTGAGCAAATGGGCCTAAATCCAATTGTTAACCCTGACTAGAGCAGACCCACTGAATGAATTGGACTTTGATAAGTAAACAATTGGATTTAGTGCAGGTTCGCCACATACAGCTCCAAACACATTGACTTCCTTGCTTACAGTACAAATGCCATGTATCAGAAAATTCTCCAAGTGGCTTACTGTAAATATAAATGCAAATTATAGCCAATGGTTTTGATTTTACCAAATGCATTGTTTGGAATGATGATGTTACTGTCTCAACACTTGTTGTTGTTTAGTCGTTAAGTCATGTCCGACTCTTCGTGACCCCATGGACCAGAGCATGCCAGGCCCTCCTGTCTTCCACTGCCTCCCGGAGTTGGGTCAAATTCATGTTGGTAGCTTCGATGACACTTTCCAACCATCTCGTCCTCTGTCGTCCCCTTCTCCTCTTGCCTTCACACCTTCCCAACATCAGGGGCTTTTCCAGGGAATCTTCTCTTCTCATGAGATGGCCAAAGTATTGGAGCCTCAGCTTCAGGATCTGTCCTTCCAGTGAGCACTAAATTAAAAGTTCCTTTAATAGCTTCAATTTTCTTGAACAGATCTCTGGTTTTTCCCTTTCTATTATTTTCCTATATTTCTTTGCACTGTTCATTTAAGAAGGCCCTCTTGTCTCTCCTTGCTATTCTTCGGAAGTCTGCATCCCATTTTCTGTAACTTTCCCTATTTTGTTTCCCTTCTCTTCTCTGCTATTTGTAAGGCCTCACTGGACAGCCACTTTGCTCTCTTGCATTTCCTTTTCTTTGGGATGGTTTTTGTTGCTGCCTCCTGTACAATGTTAGGAGCCTCCATCCAGAGTTCTTCAGGCACTCTGTCCACCAAATCGAGTTCCTTAAATCTGTTCTTCACTTCCACTGTGTATTCATAAGGGATTTGGTTTAGATTATACCTGACTAGCCCAGTGGTTTTTCCTACTTTCCTCAGTTTAAGCTTGAGTTTTGCTATATGAAGCTGATGACCAGAGCCACAATCAGCTCCAGGTCTTGTTTTTGCTGACTGTATAGAGCTTCTCCATCTTTGGCTGCAGAGAACATAATCAATCTGATTTCGGTGTTGCCCATCTGGTGATGTCCATGTGTAGAGTCGCCTCTTGTGTTGTTGGAAAAGAGTGTTTGTGATGACCAGCTTGTTCTCTTGACAAAACTCTATTAGCCTTTGCCCTGCTTCGTTTTGAAGTCCAAGGCCAAACTTACCTGTTGTTCCTTTTATCTCTTGACTCCCTACTTTAGCATTCCAATCCCCTATAATGAGAAGAACATCTTTATTTGGTGTCAGTTCTAGAAGGTGTTGTAAGTCTTCATAGAATTGGTCAATTTCAGCCTCTTCAGCATTGGTGGTTGGTGCATAAACTTGGATTACTGTGATGTTGAAAGGTCTGCCTTGGATTCGTATTGAAATCATTCTATCAGTTTTGAGATTGTATCCCAGTACAGCTTTTCCCACTCTTTTGTTGACTATGAGGGCTACTCCATTTCTTCTCCGGGATTCTTGCCCACAATAGTAGCTATGATAATCGTCTGAATTGAATTTGCCCATTCCCGTCCATTTTAGTTCACTGATGCCCAGGATGTCAATGTTTATTCTTGCCATCTCCTGTTTGACCACATCCAGTTTACCAAGGTTCATAGATCTTACATTCCAGGTTCCTATGCGGTATTCTTCTTTGCAGCATCGGACTTTCCTTTCACTTCCAGGCGCGTCCGCAGCTGAGCGTCCTTTCGGCTTTGGCCCAACCACTTCATTAGCTCTGGAGCTACTTGTCCTTGTCCTGCGCTCTTCCTCAGTAGCATGTTGGACACCTTCCGACCTGAGGGGCTCATCTTCCAGCATCATATCTTTTAGCCTTTTGTTTCTGTTCATGGAGTTTTCTTGGCAAAGATACTGGAGTGCTTGCCAGTTCCTGCTCCAGGTGGATCGCGTTTAGTCAGAACTCTCCACTATGACCTGTCCGTCTTGGGTGTCCCTGCACGGCATAGCCCATAGCTTCTCTGAATTACTCAAGCCCCTTCACCACGACAAGGCAGCAATCTGTGAAGGGGTCTCAACAGATAGGACATCAAATCTGTGTCTAGAGTTGCTGAAATTCTGGGGTGAGTCCAGGTCACCTTGGCAGGAAAAACGGTAAGGGGTCCGACACTGCTCTCATCCCAAGAGGAGAGGAAGCATCTTTATGGCTGACATGACCATTTCATCTGTGCCCCTCATGCGGTTGTGATTGTGCATGAACTAGAGATGGTCATGAGCCTTGAAGTACCTAAAAGGAAGGTACTTCAAAGTGGTATCAGGAGACAGGTATCTAGTTGTCTTGAGGCATCTGGTGGGGCCACCGTGAGATACAGGAAGCTGGACTAGATGGGCCCTTGGCCTGATCCAGCAGGCCTCTTCTTATGTTTTATGTAATCTCGGATCAGAGGTTCGTGCCAGTTTGTACGCACAGCACCATAGGTGCTGCATGTTCCCTTCTCCTGCCTCCCTGACCAATGCCCCACTCACCAGCCTCCACTCCTATCCCTTCTCCATCTGTTCAGCCAGTCCCCAGCAGGAGCATGGACTTGCATGTCCAGCCTCCTTGTCTGACTGGGCCATTAGCCAAGGTGCTGGGACAGAGAAGGCCATGCTTCTGCTGAGGACTAGCTGAACAGCTGCAGAGGAGGAGGAACGGAGCGTGCGCTGGCTGGTGAGTGGGGGAATCCAGCTGTAGAGGTGGGAAAAGGGAATGTGCCTTCCCTTATGGTGCCGTGCATTCAAACTGGCATGAACCTCTAAACTGAGGTTCATGCCCATCTCTAGCATGAACTACTCTGACTGCAAGGTCTGTGAGATTGTTTGCTGTGAATTCACACCTCATGATTACTGCAATGTTATAGTTGTGCAACTGTTGTAATTCTTTTATATGCATCTTAATGGCACAATTTGACTTCAAAACAAAAACCTGTAAAGTCAGCTAGACTCCACATACTGTTTGTGTAGGTTATTCCACTTCCCTTTGTGAGGTACTGTTGACCTCAATGATTTAAATACAAATACTGTATAAGAAAATGGAAGGTCATGACTCATTATAGCTACATATTACCTTCGAGATCAGAGGAAGTATGCATTTCAGTACCAGCAGCTGGGCAACATGAGCAAGAAAATGTCATTGTACTCATGTTTGGTTCATCATTTTTCCATACTGCTTACTGTAATGCACTCTGCATTGGGTTGCCCTTGAAGATGGTTTGGAAACTTCAGCTGGTTCAAAATGCAACTACCAGACTGCTGACTAGGATCAGTTATAGGGAACACACAATTCTTCTGCCGTAACAGATGTGCTGATTAACAGTCCATTTCTGGGCCCATTCAAAGTGCTATATGGTTTGGGCCCAGGCGGTCTAAAGGACTGTATGTTACCAGGTATGCTCTCAGAACACATGCATGAATTCACACATGCTCAGAGACACACCCATAAGGGATCTTTGAACTATGGCAATAGTGAGTCTTGACACAGACTGGACTGAGTATATCATACTTACATCAAGCTATCCATAAGGGGAATGTTATTGAACAACCAGAATTAAAAAGACACATGATGATTATATTGGGAAATAGCAAAGATTAAACAATAGATTAAATAAAGGAAGCAAACTCACATGGCTGAGTAGATTCTGAGATTCAGGCTGTGACCACAGAGCTCTGCAGAGGCTCAGCAGACTATTTGCAGAGGTGCTACAAGGATGAGAAGAGAAACAAAAGGAAGGATCTTTCCCTAAAACAGTGGGGAGGAAAGTGGGAGAAGATTGGGGAGCCACCAGTGTGGGGAAAATACTCTCAGAAGACATATAAGGGGTGACAGAGATTACCTCTCCTTAGTCTTGTTAGACTGTCTCAAAGCTCTAGGGAGCATTGGAACTCCAGCTAGCAAGATCAGCTGGAGGATTCAATCAAGGACACAGCAAGAAAATTCACTCCAGAACCCGAACCTAAACAATTGTGTTTTTTATTTACATTTATTGTTTTAGTTCATTGTAAACTGCCCAGAGCAATGCTTTTGCACTAATGGGGTGGTATAATCAATCAATCAATCAATCAATCAATCAATCAATCAATCACTGTATTGTTTTATGTGTAGACTGCATAGTGAAATTGTAAACTGTCCAGAGAGTGCTTTAAGAGTTGTGGAGTGGTATATAAACAGCACACTTTTATATGGTTTCTCATGAGGCTGACTAATGATCTGGCCCCTTATAAGTCATGTTTCCTGTCTTGCCTTGATCATTATCTTCCCACCTGGCTAATCCAGAAAAAATGGATATAGTATTTGCCATTTGTTAAACAGGAAGAAGAAGATGGGCAGACCATTTTAAGATGCTTGCTTTCTCAGTCATCTCAATCTTTTTTTTTTTGCTTTTCTAAGTTTTCTTTTAAAATTTTACATGTTTTAAATTACTTCCAGTGTATGTGTGTTCTGTGTTGTCCAGTCAGAACTGACTTATAGCAACCCCAATAGGACTTCCAAGGTAAGTGAGTTATTTAAGCAATGGTTTTACTAATTTCACTCCCTCAGTGAGTTTCCATGGCCAAGTGGGGATTCAAACCCTGTTCTCCCGAGTCCTAGTCCATCGCTCTGTCCACTACACCACACTGGGATTACTAAAAAATTAAAAAAGTAATAGATTTTAATCTTTATTGTAAATTACTTACATTTCAATCTGTAATTTATTGTGTTTTTAGTCATGCTTGTTTTAACATTGTGAGGTGCCTTGGGTTCCTTCACCAGGAGAAATATGGCCTACAAATGAGACAAATATATAAAATCTGAAACCAAATGATGCATTTGATAGGTGTTTGATTATCTGTATTATATCTATCATGGCTCTTCCTACATTATTAAATCAAGGCAAATCCATATTTGTCCCTTTTGTCCTTCACGTTATTACAGAACTATCTGTTTCCGTTTTTGGCCCAGACTGACCAGCTTGCTTCAAGTCATAACACACTTTTTCTTGCTCACAACCGTATACTAGCTCACAACCAAGTAGATTACCACATTCATGACTAAGCTATAATTGGAACGTCAATGTTGTGCCATGACTAGAGATGAGGCAGCCTCGGCCCAATTCAGTTGTTACTGAGGTATATAGTCCGAATGAAATGAGGGGAGCATACCCCGTCTTTATCATTGTTTTTAGCACACAAAACTGCCTGAATATGGAGAACCTTTTCTATCCATATAGACTGTTCATGTGAGCCAGCCCCCCTCCTTTCCTTTCCTTTCTTCGTGCATTCTGGCTCACATGAAGAAACTATACAGATATCCTTGTTCGGATAGTAATTTTCATTTGATGAAAACAACAATGGAGGGACAAGTTCATCCTTATCAAGAGTAAATATCATTAATAATGTTTGGCTAGGCCAAAAAGGTTATCTGCATTCAAATCCACACCTGTGAAGATCACTGGGTGGCCTCAGATTCCTATACGTTCTCATTCTAACCTACCTCATTGTGTTACTGTGAGGATAAGATGAGATAAATCTTCACATAAGCTGCCTTGCTGTGCTTGACAATATGCTGACATAAAAAATGCATGTGGAGGCTAGGTGGACTGGTTTTATACATCTCCTTTTCTCTATGATGAAGCTACCGGTCATGGATAAGTATTCCTTCAGGTGTAGAATGAAAACTGTAAACCTTTGGGGCTCAGGAACATTGTATAGAACTCAACAAACAATTTCAAGCCTATTCTACCCTTTAACAATACAAAGAAATCTAGCTCTGAACCTCCTGTATATGCCTTTGTATTGCTTGAAAGTGGTGGGGTCAAGAATGCATGCATCTCTACATCATAATTACCTAGATTTAAATTTTAGACTCATCTAAGTGCAAGATTCAGGTTCCTACCACAATCAATCTAACTGTGGTATATAAACTCTCTCCAAAGTTATCAGACATACAAAGCAGAAATAGTAAAAGAGTGATAGAGAAGATTTAGAATGTTTCTGTAGCCTTCGTACTGAAAATATTGGAGGTCAATACAGGCAGAAGAGAGTGAGTTGCCTCCTTATGAAAACGTCAGAACACTTAAACCTGCTTCTACGAACCACCAGGGTTGTTGTGCTTAGCACAGGTTTGCAAGGCTTTGTCCCAATGTACTTCATTTGAATTAGTAACAATTCTATTTGAAACACTGACTGAAACCCTGTTGCTCAGCATAGTCAGTAGGAACTAAAGCAGGCCTGTTAAATCAATGGAACTTTTGGAGGTGTTGCCTTACCAAATCCCCATGATTCAATGGGCCTACTTTAGTGCAACTTACTACACTAAGCAGCAGAATTTCAGCCACTTTCTTACGATGCTAGTAGTTTGTGGTACCTTGTTCACATATGCAAGGCAGCATACAATGGCATAGTCATCATGTGATGAACACACACATAAATAACGTGGTCTTTTCTTTTCCAAGTCAGTGTAAGCCATTTGGAAAGGATCTCACTGAACCCACACCACACTTCTTATATTTTGAATTCTAGAGAATCTAGGTTTGGACAGCAGACACAAGGTAAGGACAGTGCTGATTACCGCTAGTCATAATCCCTTCTCTTCCACAACCTCTGGAGCACTTATCCAGTAGTGGCAACTAATAAAAGAATACACTTCCAGTTCCCAGCTGAACATGGACCTATTCAAGGCCAATTTAACACTGTGTTGGCTTCAGATCATTCTGTAGCATAATGGTGTCAAGAGAGTAGAAAATGGGGGGGGGGGTTTGATGGTTTCATTGCCCTCTGAAACAGACACCTGTTTTAGCTTGTACCTGGGATGAGCAGGCCAAAGGAGGGGAGAGGAATTGCCCATTAAATGGAAGGTTCTGCCACATGTGTTCTTATAAGTGTGAAAAGGAGCTTTCAAGGCCAAAACTTGGGCCTGGTATGAGCTAATTAGCAGAACTGGTTTCAGCTGAAGGGAAGTAAGAGGGAGAGAGTGATGTTACTTCGGAGAAGTTACTCTATTTGAGAATGTTGGGATTGACTCGATGCTTGATTTTTTAATTCCCTTGAAAGGTCTGGAAAATGGAATAATGGATATAAAAATAGAATGAGGATTTGCTTGGTTTAGCGTAGTCTTTCTTAAGAGAATGCTATATTCATCTGCTGCTTTGTTGTCTGATGTTTACTCTGCACATGTTCTGGAAGCATGCTGAAATTCTGCTTGATTATGAGTATTAGCTTAAGCTGAGGCTCCAATACTTTGGCCATCTC
Organism: Intellagama lesueurii; assembly: GCA_037013535.1. Classification (NCBI taxonomy): domain Eukaryota; kingdom Metazoa; phylum Chordata; class Lepidosauria; order Squamata; family Agamidae; genus Intellagama; species Intellagama lesueurii. The sequence goes on from JBAJHW010000003.1 coordinate 125,259,648, forward strand.
ATGAGAAGAGAAGACTCCCTGGAAAAGACCCTGATGTTGGGAAAGTGTGAGGGCAAGAGGAGAAGGGGACGACAGAGGACGAGATGGTTGGACAGTGTCATCGAAGCTACGAACATGAATCTGACCAAACTCCGGGAGGCAGTGGAAGACAGGAGGGCCTGGCGTGCTCTGGTTCATGGGGTCACAAAGAGTCGGACACGACTAAACGACTAAACAACAAAGCTTAGGATAATTAGTTTTCTTATTTTCTGTCAGAACTGTTCTGAAATTGCTTTTGCCACATTATCCTTCGAATGCTTATTTGTTCCACACCTTTGTGACTGCTTTTGAATTCTTGAAAGCATTCTTTGGAACTGTTTGGGGTTTTATATTTGTTTGGGTTGGTTATTTTGGGAGAAGAGGGTTGTTGGGTACTAAAGAAGGACTGTCTATTGAATTTCTTATATTATGTGGGTGTTTTGCTATTTCTGCCTGGCAGAGTTGGTATGTAGGCTAAATACTTAACCTTCTGAATATTTGGTAACTTTCTGGAATATTGGGAGGAGGTACTGTGGAGGAAGATTTTCCCTAGCCACTAGCACATTGAGCTCTCCTAAAATAAACTGATACCAGGAAAGTGTGGCTGAATGGTTAGTGTGGGGCTCTCTGACCTGGCCATAACCTTGAAAAATGGTGAAGAACTTTTGACCCTCTATATAATTGCATCTACAGCTTCTACACAAGCCTTTTCCATTATCAACTGGGAGTTACAGGCGAAAACATCCAGAGGAATAAAATTTCCTTAGCCCTCCATAGTAGTAAACCAATTGTCTGAAGTGATAGAATCTATGTATAACCAAAAAAAGAATCTTGCCCCTCTCCCACATTTACTGCGGTCAGCTCAAATAATAATGATACGTATGACACATACTATAGTTACTTTGAACAAAAGCATGAGAATGGAGATCAAGTTAGCCATTTTTCCTTCCTGTTTTTATTCTTTTACAGCTGGAGAATTACAAGGCTGTTCCAAAAAAAGCATATGAATCATTGCTGCTCTTCTCCTTAATATAATACCCATGTGTAGATTTATCGGCAGACTTTCAGTTTGATAAACTGTTGGCATGTAAATATTTCCTTGAAGAAATTCCAGTCCAGCTGCTTCTGTTTACAACTCTATCAATGGTTAACACCATTGAAATTATGCTGCCAGGATCTCTGTTATAATTACAGCATGTCGAATTGTAGATTAATTGTATTTTAAAAGAGGAAAGATAAATAATAAATATTTTCTGAGCTTTGGATAAATGCCAGAATTAGTGTTCACTGCAGAAACTTAACAGTGTAAGTACATTTGCTTTCCTGTTCTCAAGAAACTCTTGCTTAATTTTTATTAACTTATTCATTTTCTCTTTGGAAACTGTCAGCTTTATTCAATTGTAAGAAAGGATATGGATCTCAATTTATATGGACACGGGTCCTGTGGAGCACACCAACTTGTCTCACACTCTTAGTCCTCATCCTCAACTAAAGCAACACCTCAGCACACTTGTTGTTTGTGCCTCTTCCAGTTCTGTTCTTCATTTATTGTCTCCTCCATTTCTAAATTCAGCTTCAGAGACAAGGTTCTTTATTCTTCTTTATGTTACACTGTAGATTTAAATACAGCCTATGAAAAGGGAACATAAAGGAAGAACTTCATTGGATCTACATCTTTAGACCTCAAATATCCATCATTATGGACAGTGCCTCCTCTCCCACAGATTGCAACTGTTCCACACTCTCACTTTCTGCTGTTCTTGTTCAGTTCTTGCCTTGAATTCTCCAGGAAAGGTCTAAAAAATGTCAAAGAACAGGTCCTCCCATGAACGTGTGGTCCTCCTAAGTTATCACACCTGCTTATGCAACTGAATAGCAATAACTAACATTATAAAATGTGTATACACAAGAAGGTGCAACATGGCAGACTACCATCATAATAATCTGCAGGAAGGCATTATTGCTGCTAGTAGCGGCAGTCAACAAAGGTAAATAAGATTGATTGAGCTGATCATCCAGCTTGGTTCCATTTCTCTGTCACCTAATGAGAACGACTTGGGATGACACAATGAATGGCAGCAGAGCAGCTTTCTTCACTTACTCTTCCTGTCTTGATGGACATCTTACTATTAGCATACTTGCTGCCTTTTCTTTCAGCAGATCACACACACTCATATGTGCAACTGGAGGAATGGAGTAATGAATTATGTAGGGCAAGAGAATAAGGTGCACGTCACACAGCTATCACTAACACCCCAAAACAACAATCACATGTTTAATCTTGGGGGGAAAAATTTAAACTTTGGCCAAAAACTGGCTGAAATCCAGTCGTCAGTTGTAACCTGTAGTAGGCCTATTGCATCAGTGGGGCTTTGGTGAATCAACTGCTCTTCCATTGATTCAAATGGACCTTCTTTTGTTACAACTCACTCCTGGATTTCAGTCACTGTTTCTGGGGTCATTTTGAATACTGTACAGTGCTGTTGTATGTGTGTTTATTTGGAAGTATGCTACATTGCTTTAAAGTAGGCTTACTCCCTTGTAAGTGTGGTGAAGATCTCAGCCTTAATCTCTCACTGGACTTCTACTTCTTCCATATTTAAGGGCAAGCACCCAGTCATGAATATAGTCCAGATCTTGGGAACGGTATTCTTTTGGACCATGACTCTTAAGAAAGATAAAATATGTCTAGTTGCTGAATTATGATTCACAAGCTGACGTGTAAAGTGAATGAATCCCACAAGGATTCAATCAACACGGCCAGCATGGGGCATATTGGAAGGCCAAAAATATACACTATCGGGATCCTATCATTACATACTGTTCCAGAGATATGATTCAAGCAGCCATTAGTGAGCATTCATACTTGCAAACAGAGCTCATGCTTAACATCCAGAGGACCAGTCACAACAGAAAGCTGTGCAAACTATCTGAGTCATGAAACATTTCTCCTGTGCCTATCAGGCATTCTCAGCACTTGAACAAGTCCCTCTTTTAATGACAAGCTGTCTGTACAGTTTGGCCCTAAGGTGGTAACCTCTCTTGTGCAGTAAGCTGCTGAAGGTAAATGGGCTGTTCCAAAGTTAACATAGGCATCACCCAAGAAACTGATGACAGTAGAGCATTAGATTTGTCCTAATTTAATGAACATGAGTCTCCCAACAAGCATTTGTTGAAGTTATTCAGGGTGAAAGCTGCCACTTTTTGTACTGCTATTTTATTTCATGCTTAAATTTAACCTAGCTACAGTGTTGTTCCCCTGCAGGGAGACTGGACCTGTGAAAATGGTCTGCCCTTGGAGGTTTCTTGAGCCTGTGGGTTTTCGGGAGGCCTTGGGAAATCCTGTTGAAGCTCAGGTCAGTAAATGGTATACCGATACGCCCTGGGTGGATGGCAGGATTGGTCCAAAAGACCCTCTCTGCCCAACCTTCCACCTGGTTTATGGAGGCACTTTGGTATATGAAGTAAATTAGGAGACAGCTAGAGAGGAGATGGAGGAGGGACTCATTGGATGTTAATTTAATCTCTGGCTGTTTCAGTTTTACTTGTGAACATTTCACAGCTTTTTTTAAGGTCTAAAATTGAGGCAATCTAACAGGACTTAGACTTATCTGACAGTTCAGTGGATAGGTGTGGGACATATAGGTGTGTTGTCCTCTCCAATCTTTTTGGATCAGTTTCAGCCCATAACATCAGAAGATGTTGCCAGGATGCTGGGACGCTGCAAACCCACCATCTCTGTGCTTGATCCTTGGCCATTTTGGCTACTGAAAGCAGCTGACACAGTTATTGTGGATTGGGCAAAGAGGGGTCTATGCCCTCTTCTGTGAAAAAACACACCCCATCATATGGCCCATCCTAAAATGTCCTAACTTAGAGACTGACACTTTGAATAATTTTAGGCCCATCATCAATATCCCCTTTATGGGCAAGCTGAGCGGGTGACTGGTAGCAGATGATCCATTGCAGTCCAGGTTCAGGTTGTGCCGTGACACTGAGACAGCACTGGTCACACTGCAGAATGACTTGTTAAAGGAGGCTGATGGGGGAGGTATGATTCTGTTGGTACTTCTTGACCTCTCAGTGGCTTTTGATACCACTGACCATGGTATCCTTCTGAACATGTTGTTAGAATTGGGGGCTCTGAAGGCTGGCTCTTAGCTGGTTTTGATCCTTTCTTGATATCCGGGTCCAGAGAGTCCAGAGTAGACAAGAATTGTTGCCCCCATTGCCCTTAAATTGTGCTGTACCCCAAGGGTTGTCCATCTCCCCAATGCTCTTTAATATCTATGTGAGGCTGCTGCAAGAGGTCATCCAGAGATTTGTGTTTTCATCAGTATTCTGATAATGCACAACTCTGTATGTCCTTTACAGTGGAGGCTATCCGGGTCCCGGAATATGGTCAAACCGTGGTTCTGGAATGGATGAAGGCTAATAGGCTGAATCTGGATTCAGAGAAGAGAGAGATTATGTTGTTAGGAGGCCTTCCAGAAGGGTGAGGGGGTTTTCTCCCTAAGTTGGAATGAAAGACACTTCCTCTTAGGGATTGTGAACATGACTTGGGTCTGCTCCTGGACTGGGCCCTTTCCTTGGAACATGAATATCAGCCATGCCCAGGTCAACCCTTAACCAACTTAGATTCCTGAGTTATTACCCTACCTGGATAGGGGGACTCTGACAACATTGGCACATGTGCTAGTGATCTCTAAGATCAGTTACTGTAACACTCTCTATGTGGGGCTGCCCTTGAAGCTGACCCAGAGACTACAGTGGGTACAGAATGCAGCATCCAGACTGGTGATGGTATGAACAAGTTTGATCACATCTCTCTGGTTCTGGCTCACCTGCACTGGGTTTCTGTTGTTTTCTAGGATCAGGGTTCTGCTTCTAGCTTATAAAGCCCTTAACAGTTTGGGGGCCCATTAATTGCCAGAGCATTTTTCTTGCAGAGCATCAGCTCGTACCACTCATTCCTCACAGCCCTTGCTTCTTTGGGCTGCCATGCTGAGAGAGGCAAAGAAGACTGTTACTAGAAATCGTACCTAATTGGTCATGGCCCCATCCTTAAATAATGCGCTCCTGTTAGAAGTGTGTCAGCCCCCTTCCTCCCATCCTTTCAGAGGTTGTTAAAGACTGTACTTTTTCAAGAAGTGTTCAAAGACATCCTGACTTAAGTTAATTCATATTTGTGTTCCCTGATTACATCACCATCTGGGTTTTTAATTATGGTGCATGTCTTATCTGTGGTTATTAATACTGTTTTTTCCTGGGTTGAGGGGGTCGTTGTTTTGTTGTAAACTGCTTAGAGTAGTGCCTAGCACTAAGTCAAGTGGTTTACAAACAAACAGACAGACAAATAAATTCCGTTACCTTCTTGTAGGAAACTGACTGGCCCATTCTCCAATGGCTTGCCTGAATGTCAGAAAACATAAGCATACTGTCAAGTGAGTGTAACTCTTTCCTGAGTATGTTATTGATTACAGCTAACATTCATAATGTCACTTTACTGAAAATATTTAACTGTATGATTCATTCACTTTACACATAATCAGCCTGTGAGTTTTATGACTAACTATGAGACTATGAATAATACATTTAGTTACCAGAGTCTGATATATTTATCTTTCTCAAGTACATTAACAGAAATGAAACATTGTCCAATACCATGGTGCAGCAGTTAGGGAAACTTGCCATGTAATAACATTGGCCTGCTTAGTAGGAAATGACCTTATTTAGAAAATAATTAACTCATGAAATATTTCATTAAAGGACCCAATTTATTCATCATACTTGTATTCCCCTCTTCCTCTGTGGATCATTGGGCTGCATAAACTGAGAGCTGTGCCCACTGTATCCTCACACCAGTCTGTGGGGCATATTATGCTTCATGAGCCTAGATTGAGAGGAGTAGCCTATTCCTCCCCCGACCCCACAAGGTATTTTGATCAGATATTTCTGGGCATCCCATAAGAAATACTTTAAGGTATCCTCTTGTACTTCCCAGCACCTGGCAATATGGAGGCTCATAAAATCCATAACATCAAATGACTCTGGAGATGCTGACAATTAGGGTAAAAAAGGCAATAGACATCTCTTGATGTTGCTCCAAACAAAGGATGTCCATTCAATGCCATACTTCCTCTGAACCAGAGGTTCCACATATGCACTATTTCAAGGTGCCTTATAAAGCCTTATCCTGCCCTAAATGATTTTGTTTAATTTATTTTAAAGCCTACTCAAGTTGGCAGTGGTTCCTATATCTTGTGGAAGTAAATGTTATAGTTTACTGTAGGAAGAAGCGCTCCCTTTTATCCATCCTGATTTCATTTGATGATCCCAGATTCTGGTATCATAAGAGACGGAGAGCAGCTTCAGAAATTCAGACATCAGGATCTTTGGGTCTCTCATTGACTTATAGAGAGAAACAAAAATGGCTGCTACATTTTTGACTTGGGGCTTTTTAAACAAAGTTTCAGGTGCTTTTGTGTTATCAACTTAATTTTATTCTAAATTCTTTTGTTTTATTTTACTTATAAAATTTTAATTTATTGTTTTCATCAATTATTTTATATTAAAGAAATTTGACACTTACTACAAAGTAAAATTCACTAGTATGTATGATGCTTTTCTGTACTATGGCAGCATCTGTGCTTCTGCAGTAAGTTTTACTGTGTGTGAGAGAGAGTGTGTGTGTGTAGCTGATAAAGATACAGTGAAACAGAACAGAAAATGTAAGGGCAGACTAAACATACTAAACCAACAATAGTCTGAAATTAAAATCAGCCTTAACCTTGAAAGCTAGGCCCCAAAAGCATGGGAGGAGAAAGGGAAGTGCTCCTGCCTAATAAAACATCTACTAAAATGGAGTCCAAAATATATACTTACTCAAAGTAACAAAGATAAAAAGTAAGGAAGAGTGAGACGAGGTTAGGAAAGCAGGATTGGGAACTGGGCGTTACTGAAGACAGAGGAAGGAGAAGTACAACCTGCAAGAAACACCAGACTCCAGCAAAGCTTACTCAAATATGTTACTGCTGCTAACAGACAACTAGCAAATAATGCTCGAGGGGAAGATAAGATTTCTCCATCTCTTCCCCTAACATGCTGTGAATGGAGAATTAAGGTGATACCACTCTTGCCCCAATGTGGAAGTCAAATAGGTCTATGAGCAAAGTGCTTGGGTCCCTCCTCCCTCCACGCCCTCATATTTTCCTCCTCTTAGTGGTACTTTGCACTGTTTACTGTCTGGATTGCAAGATGGTCTACTCAATTTATTCTGATCCAATCCAGATCAACTTGAATTGTCCAGATTCAGTTCAGGATTCAGGAGAATCTTATATTGAATCACATTTACCATTTTGATGTAATTTTGATGATATTTCACTGATTTTGGAATTCCACTCAGCCTTCACTGATCTTAATCTTTGGGAGTGCCCAATTTTCATTCTTCTTCAGTGCGTAAATCATCAGTTTAGTTCTGCTATCCTCTCTCTGAATAATTATGAACGCATGCAACCTATTAGCTTCTGTGTTCATTTACACTTTAGTAAACAACTTTGTCAAAATCCTAGGTACAATCCTTACAATATTGCCCTATCTACCTACTTGTAGCACTGTCAGTCAGTCAAATTTTATTGAAGAGGTCTATGGACCATTTCATCAATCATTCACCATGTACAATAACATTATCAAATTTTATAAACTTACAAAGGATCGACTCTTACATGAAAAAAGAAAATTGGATCACATGTATCTCATATATAAACCAAATACTCAGAATTATATCAATCAGGTCCTCAATCTAAGATAAATTACTATTAATTCCGTAAAGCCTTGATTTAAAATCCTTATACAGTGGTGCCTCGACTTATGGACGCCCCTACTTACGAACATTTCGACTTACAAACAGCTCCGGCCGCAAAATTTTGTTTCGACTTGCGGACGGAGCTTCGACTTCTGAACAAAAATAGGCAGGGAAAAGGGGTGGGAAATTCAAATGGTGGCCCAGAGCTGGGAGGCTGAATTTCCCGCCATCGGCCCGTGGAGGGCGGCGAGGAGCGCCGAGGACCGAGGGGGAAAGAGATCAAAGTGATGCCCCAGCTGCAATGCCTTTGCAAAGGCAGTGGGGCTGGGCGATGGCTTCAGTCGGGCATTCCCCCTCTTTCTATCCCCAGCGGCATAGGAAGAGGGAGAAAGAGATCAAAGTGATCCGGAGCCAGGAGGCTGCTTTGATCCCTTTCGCCCTCTTCCTATGCTGCTGGGGAGAGAAAGAGGGGGAAAGCCCGACTGAAGCCATCGCCAAGACCCACTGCCTTTGAAAAGGCAGCACAGACAGGAGATCACTTTGAACCCTTTCCCCCTTGGTCCTCGGCGCTCCTCGCTGCCCTCCATCATTTGAATTTCCCCCCATCGGCCCGCGGAGGGCGGCGAGGAGCGCCGACCCCGGCCTCGTTAGAGCCCGTTGGGAGGCAAGTGGCCAGAGGGAGCACCCCGGCCATGCTCAGCCTCCCGGGCTTCCACCGCTGCCATGACTGCTGCTAGCGGGGGACAAGCGGCTGGACTGTCCGGCCACTCGCCTCCCGGCGGTGGCGGTCATGGCGGCGGCAGAAGCCTGGGAGGCTGAGCATGGCCGGGATGGTCCGGCCGCTCACCTCCTGGCAGCGGCGGCGGTGGCGGCGGTGGAAGCCCGGGAGGCTGAGGAGACTTCGGACTGGTAAGGTGCTGCTTTTTCCTTTTTAAAAAACTGTTCTGGGTGGGTTTTGGAGGGTGGGTTTGGGCTGGGGAGGGTTATGTTTCTGTGTTTTGTTTTTTTGGTGATTTTTTTTTTTGCAGTCCCAGCGTGGGACTTGCTCCAATTTTTATTTTTGGATTTGTGTTGGGTTTTTTTGCAGTCCCAGCGTGGGACTTGCTCTGTTTATTTTATTTTATTTTTTGTATTTTTTTGAAATGCTGGAACGGATTAATCCCGTTCCCATGCATTTCAATGGGAAATGGTGCTTCGACTTACGAACATTTCGACTTACGAACATCTTCTGGGACGGATTAAGTTCGTAAGTCAAGGCACCACTGTAGAATTCTGCTATATAATTAAAAAACCACACATTTCTTTTCATCCTCTTTCTTTCTAAGGGAGGCTGCCCTGACCGCATAAAGAGCAACCCTCTATGTTATGAACATGCTGGATCCACACAACAAGTAGTCTATTTTCCTCTCGTCATCCCATGTCCTCATCCTATTAAAGAGCGGGGCAAAGTAATGTTTTCTAATATTAACATAAAACTGACAGTGCAGCAAATAGTGGGCAAGATCTTCTACTTTATCATTCCCACAGGGGTAAAGTCTAATCTGTACAGGTATGTCCCAAAAAATGACCCCTCTGCATCATTGTATCCATTTGTTCAAAACAGAGTTCTGTAAAGGCCACACGCAAGTCTCTTTTCATTGTAAAGGACAAATATTTTCCTTCCTGAAACTGGGCTTTAGCCCCAGTCAGCCATTTCATAGATTTTACAGGTGCTAGTGCCGCTAGGTCCGCCTGAGCTCTAATATCTAAAACTCTTTGTTTGAAAACATTTTTTTATATTGCAATTAAGAACATTTACAGCTTCAATACTATAACCATAGTTTGTGAGTAATTTCGAAAAATTTGAGAACCAAGATTTTTGAGAGGGTGTAATCATTTGCTCATTGAGGCATGCCTTAGGGAGCCTAGAGTCATTGATTTGAGCTAACTTAATCCAATAATTAAACATCCTAAGGTGGCACATGTCCATTACTGATGAGATTCCAAGTTCAGCTCTAACTGCTTGGGCTGGAGAAGTTCTTGTCACACTCGGGATCGAACGTAAAAATTTATTCTGTGTTGTTTTGATTTTCTTAGTGTTTTAACAAATCCCCAAATTTCAGAACTAAAAGTTAGCATGGGCAATACCTTTGCCTTGTAAACCTTAATAGTCGTCTGTAAAGAACCCGGATATCTATAATTCAGTAACTTATGCAAAGTTTGTACGCAAGCTGTTGTTTTCATATCATTCTTCTTTAACTGGGGGATCCATGATCCAGTAGGCGTAAAGGCTATGCCCAGGTAGTTATATAATCCTACCTGTTCTATTTCCTTTGAATCCAAAAACCACTTGTGCCGTTCCCTTCGTTTACCAAATAATACCATTTTTTATTTACTGGAATTGATTACCAAGTTATTTTCTTGGCAATAAACACAGAACTTTTTAAGCAATCTCCACATGCCCACTTGTATTGTTGAAAGTAAAAGCATATCATCTGCATAAAGTAGTATATTAACTGGCCTGGCTGAAATTTTGGGCATGTGAAAATCAAGATTGTACATGGTTGGGACTACATCATTAATATAATAATTGAAAAGGAAAGGGGCCAAAATACAGCCCTGTCACACTCCTTTAGCTGTGGGGATCTCGTGAGTTAGTGTATGATTTACTCCTGTTCTCACTTGGAGACTTGTGTCTGTATACAAGGCTTTTATAAGAAGAAGAAGTCTCCTGTCTATATCTGTTTTCAGAATTTTTTCCCATAGTACATTTCTATTGATGGAATCAAAGGCTGAATGTAGATCAATGAATGTGGTATATAGCCGTCCATCTCTTGCAGTGTATTTGGTCATCAAATGCAAGAGTGTGAAACAATTGTCAATGGTGGATTTTCCTTGTCTAAAACCTGCCTGTTCTTCTGCTATGACAAAATTTTGCTCAGCCCAGTCCTCCAATTTCTGTAACAAGAATTTAGCATATGTTTTTGCCACAATATCTATTAAAGTTATTGGCCTGTAATTTCTGGGGTCCTTTCAATCACCTTTTATAAACAATGGGACCACTATGCTACGCTTCCAGCCTCCGGGGATACACCCCATGTTATTTATATGAGTGAACAAATCTGCCAATAAGGTAGCCAACCAGATTATTTTATCCTTGAAAAGTTCAGATGGGATGAAATCTTCTCCTGGCGCTTTTTTATTATTCTTTAAAGATTGTATAAGATATATAACTTCTTGAGTAGTGACTGGCTGCCATTTGGGGAGAATGTTAATATTCCCAAGATTTAAATATAAATCTTTTTATCTAAATCTTTAAAATCTACTTTTATCTTTTCCCTAAGTAGGTCAGTATAAAAGGCTTCCCATGCTGAGGCAGCTACTGGAATCTCAAAATTATATTGAGACTCACCCAGCTTTCAAGATACTAGTTGCCAAAACTGTTTTGAGTTCTTATTTCCTGCTTCTAATTCTAAATCTGCCCAACTTTTCATGGCATAACCAGCTTTTTTTGCTGAAATTAATTTTTTATATTCTCTCCTGGCATTAAGCATAGATGAACAGGCTTCAATTTCAGAATGGGAATGCACTATTCTCATTTGTTTTCTCAAGTGCTTTCTCTGTCTATGGCATTCGGCATCAAACCAGGGGGCCTTTCTATTCTTATGATTGTTTGATGAAGCCCGTGATGTCAGTAAATATTTAACCCTAGAGCAAATAGTTTGAAATGCATCCAGAACGTGGTTAATGTTTGACAAAGGGGAGCATATCTTACTTCCTAGCATATTAACCACTTCTGAATTCAGAAATAAGTTAAGATGTAGCACCTATACTTGCTGCCACTTAGTCTTCTTTCCTGTACTATGCCCAAATGTTGAGTAACCTGTTTGTCAACTAGTGTTGCTTTTCTTAAATCTGATTCAAGAGTTAAGGATGATGATATGGGTTGGTGGTCACTGTCTTCCCTTACAGCTACTGAGATGCCAGAAAAAAGGTGACAATTTTGTCTAGATACACAAATATAGTCAATAACACTACCAGTGTACTGCTTGAGATATGTATAAGGATAGTGATTGTTGATCAGAAGGACCAAGAATCTGTAAATCAAACATTAACAATATTTTCAGCAGTTTTTGTCCAGCTTTGTTCAGTTTCTTATCCATAGAAGACCAGCAAAACACCTCAGGCAGTTCGTCTTGTAAGCCCCATAGCTCTACAAATTTTTGAGGGGATGATCCCAAGCGAGTGTTAAAATCACCCATCAGAATAATTAGGGCATTTGGGGTTGTTAAACTTAGCTCTTCAAGTAAGTGTTCAAGAAGTATCCAAACCTCTTTGGAATAATACCGAGAATTTACTGGTGGAATATAGATGTTAACCAAAAACAAAACTGAGTTTGGTGTAAATAGTTTAACCACTAAGCAATTTGGGGGAATATTATTATTTGTCACCAACTCTCCTTCCCATCCCAGGTCTCCCTTAACTACAATTAGCATTCCTCTTGTTGCTCTCCCTTTATTTTTAAATTTTTGAGCTGGGACAAACCAAGATTTATAGCCAGGTAAGAGATTCCTATCTTTGTTTGATAGCCAAGTTTCTTGTAACACAATCAAATCAAAGGTTGATAAGAATTCAAAGAGTTCGCCCCCCATGGGGACAAGTGTTCCACCCGGCTATATTCCACAATACTATTTTAACTGGAATTATATGTTGTTGCAGATCGCTATTCAGTAATATTGATGGGTGTTTACTAGGTTCAGAAGGCTTTAAAGGGATCTTAAGTGTTGGTAGTGCTTCATTTTGTATCGGGTTACTTTCATTATGTCAATCTATTTTGATTATATTATCCATTTGTATTTGATGTTGTTCACCTTCTGATTCTGATTCCAGGCTAACCAATTCATCCTTAATAGGGCTCAATTTGCAGATGTTAGACCTTAGCGGGAAAATAACATCTAAATTTGGTTTAGGGTTGTTTAACATAGGAGCACAGCCCAGTTCCTCTTCTTCCAGGAACCTCATTTTAACCGAATTTGAATTTCCTGCCATATCTTTTGCTGAGATAATAAAGTTTCTCTCATCATCATTAGAGGATGTACCAAGAGCTAGGGGATTTATCTCAACTGACAAAACCTGGGGTTTGCTGGATTCTGGTTTCACATAACCCACACGTAGTTGGCAGAGTTTATTATCTAGTTCTAATTTGGCTGTTGACAACTGACTCGCAGTTACAGACACCCCTTTTAAATCTGTTGAGCCCGCTTGGGCACAAGAATATTTATGTTCTAGGCAGTTTTTCAATAAATCGAGTCTTTCCAAAATCTATTTTTGAATAATTGGTGGCCATGACCAGAATAAGCTCAATAGAGCTTTCTCCTCTGGTTAAATACCTCTGAGTTCTCAGGAGGATTTTGCAGACTATCCTGCTTAACATCTATGGTGACTACTGTATGTCATTTAAGTTCGAATCTAATGACACTGATTGTACACAAGGAGATGTAATATCTTGGGTCCAGTCTAGGTTAATCAGATTTAAATTTGTGCTCATTGGCTGTGCACTAGGAGGTCCCATCTCTTGGGGCCAATCTAAATTGATCAAGATTTCAGTGCGGCATGAATTTGTAAGAGCTTTACCATTAATATTTTTGGCTCTTGAGCTAAGTAAAGATGTTGGAAGGGCTTGATTTTCAAAATACCTCACTATCACCAGTCCGTATTTTAGAAAGGCCTCCTTGGCTCTATAAATAGTATTTGTAATATCTCTTTTTCTAAATGTTACCACTGCCCATGCTCTATTACCATCAATTTTAAGATATTGTACATGCTCAACATCATTTAGATTCAGTAATCCCGGTAGTACATCTTTTGAAATATCCAAAAAGTGGGCTATCCGAGAATATTTTGAGGGAAAACCTGGAGGTTTGGGGTAGTTGAGAAAAATTAACTTGTGGGGGATCCTAACTAGGTTCCAACCAGAACTGGTAACATTTTTACTTAAACCACACCCTAACTGAGGATCATATCCTTTCCTCACCGACACGTATTCCATTGTATACCCCGCATTGTTACATAGAACTTTTCCCCGGGGGTCCTGTGGCTCTCCTATACCAAGGACCCGATCTAAAGTTTGTTCATCCATTTCCTCCTTCTGCTGGAGCTCGGTTTTAATTTGAATATCCTCCTTTGTCTCCTTTTTCTTCTTATTTCTTTTCCTTCTTACAAGTTTTAGGTTCTAACTAATTAGGGACTACTTCTTTGTCCAAAAATTTTAATGTTTGCTCTGGGTCCCTTTTTTGATGATGCTGTGCTTTTTTTTTGCTTTCTTTTTAAAGTTCTTAGTATTTTTGCTTTTCTTTCAAGGTCTGCCATACCCAGTTTTAAATATGTTTCTCTCAGCTATATATTCAAGCAAAGAAGTAGGGGACGTTGGCAGTTTCTTGTTCGTCCTTTGAGCTTGTACAGAACCATCTCCAATTCCTGTTGACCCAGGAGATCTCTCTGATGTTTTGTTGTTCTCTGCCAGTATTCTGAGCAGCCTATTACTTTCGAAGAGGAGATCCTTAAAAAGTGTTAGTTCCCCATACATTGAAAGCATGCATCCCTGGAAGATCAGAGTTGTAGAGTCCACATGGTTATCTGTCTGTGTGCCAATAGACTGGAGATTAGACTGCAGATTGAAGGTTAGCTCTTTAGATATTCCATTCTGTGCTAATTCAATAATTTGCTTGTCCATAAGGTCAAATATCGTCCCATCTTTATTTTTAATTGGAGACTGGACCTTATCAACATACCGTAGGTCCTTCCAGGGAGTTGTGCAGTCTGTTTGTAACAACTCTGAAACTGAAGTTGAATCCAATGATGAATACAATGATTTAAACTCTTGATTGATCAACTGTTGACCGGACCCTTTAAGATCCGTTGACAGATCCAAACTCACAGGTGCTGCTGCTTCATCTTGTTCATCTTGTTCTAACAGATTAAAATTGTCCTTCTTTAAGTACTGGGAAATTTTCTTTTGCTTTTTCTTTGGAGGAAGATCATTATGTAGGCTTGGCACAATCCCCAGGTCTCTGTATGTTTTCCTGGTAAACACCATAATTCAGCATGAAAATATCTTTCCTCCTTCTTTTCTTGTTCTCACAACTTGGATAAGCAGCAATTCCTTGTTGATTATGTAGCATATAACTGACTATGTGGCAACTCCCTGTTTTAATCAGCGGGCTTCTCATGAGATAATAAACAACAGCACTCCGAGTAGCAAACACGGGATCTGTAAGCTTGAAACACAGCAAGAAAAGCAGGACTGGATACTGTAAAAACATTAGCCTGGGTAAAACAATTCCACATCTATGTCTGGCTCTATGTAACAGTAGTTCAAAACTGTAAGTAAAAACTGTAAACTATAAACTATTAGCTATAAGCTATAAACACTATGCAAGGAAATATAATACGGAGTAATAAAATGAGTGAGGCAAAAAAACCCCGTTAAATGTAGCACTGAGGCCATCTCACCTACTTGGGGCTGCCTTTGAGATTGATTCGGAAGCTACAAATGGTCCAGAACATGGCCGCCAGATTATTAACTGGGGTGAAAAGACACCAACATATTTTCCCCACTCTGGTGGCCTTACACTGGTTACCCATTTGCTTCCGCATTGATTTCAAGGTACTTATGCTTACATATAAAGCCCTAAATGGTTTAGGGCCTTGATACCTGGCAGAGCACCTGTCCCCACCTAGCTCTACTCGTGTCACTCGATCAAGCCAGACTGGAAGGTTGAGGGGCTTAACCTCAAGAGAGGCCTGGAAGGAGAGAACAAGAAACTGGGTCTTCTCAGTGGTTGCCCCTCATCTTTGGAACACCTTACCCCAGGAGATCACCCTTGGCACCCTCGCTGGGAATTTTTAAAAATAAGTTGAAGACTTCGTTCTTCCGGCAGGCCTTCCCCCCTCACATTACATAGCTTCTTTATCCCATCTTGGATCCTGTTTTCTTTATTGATTTTTCTGCTTTTATCATCAAAGTTATTTCAATGCTGTTTTCATCTTTATATTTTGTAAGCCGCCCAGAGTAGATTCCCGAATCTAGTTGGGCGGGGTAAAAATGGAACAAATAAATAAATAAATACTTGTTGACTCTCAAAAATTTCTAAGTGAAATGCTATACTTGTTGTTGTTTAGTCGTTAATGTTGGCGTGGGTCCAACTCCAGAGGCTTGATATGGCGTATTGCCTCTCCTGAAGCTTGGAGTCAGATTTGGATAATGAAGCTTCCAAGAGCACTCTGTTAGGGAAAACAAACCTTGGAGCCCAAGATAATACGTTACACAGAGTCTCTTATCTGGTAGCTTCAAATCCTCCCCTTAATAAGCAGAGTAAAGACGCGGACATATGAGAAAATGCACGGAGAGAGTTCTAATAATACTTACAGCATAATATATTAGACTTGGTCAGACATATATACATGGCAATATATACATTGGCATAGAATATCTCAGAGCAACATAACATTCACATTCAAGTAAAGTAATGACCACCAGACTCACAACTGAGTGGCAAAGTGCTGTTCTCACTCACTTGCTTAAATAGTGAGAGCAGCCTATCACTGCAGACATCGTAGCTGAACATGTTTAACAAGCATTACCTAAGCTTGTCCCATCTGTATGCTATCAGTCATCCATTGACTTGACGTTACAGGCATGACTTTGCATTCTTACTACAATATTAAATTTAACCTCTTGTTCACTTAAAGGAACAAATCCTGACAGTTAAGTCGTGTCCGACTCTTCGTGACCCCATGGACCAGAGCACGCCAGGCCCTCCTGTCTTCCACTGACTCCCGGAGTTGGGTCAAATTCATGTTGGTAGCTTCGGTGACACTGTCCATCCATCTCGTCCTCTGTCGTCCCCTTCTCCTCTTGCCTTCACACTTTCCCAACATCAGGGTCTTTTCCAGGGAGTCTTCTCTTCTCATGAGATGGCCAAAGTACTGGAGCCTCAGCTTCAGGATCTGTCCTTCCAGTGAGCACTCAGGGTTGATTTCCTTCAGAATGGATAGGTTTGATCTCCTTGCAGTCCAGGGGACTCTCAAGAGTCTCCTCCAGCACCACAATTCAAAAGCGTCAATTCTTCAGCGGTCAGCCCTCTTTATGGTCCAGCTCTCACTTCCATACATCACTACTGGAAAAACCATAGCTTTGACTATGCGGACCTTTGTCAGCAAGTTGATGTCTCTGCTTTTTAAGATGCTGTCTAGGTTTGTCATCGCTTTCCTCCCAAGAAGCAGGTGTCTTTTAATTTCGTGGCTGCTGTCACCATCTGCAGTGATCATGGAGCCCAAGAAGGTAAAATCTGTCACTGCCTCCATATCTTACCCTTCTATTTGCCAGGAGGTGATGGGGCCAGTGGCCATGATCTTAGTTTTTTTGATGTTGAGCTTCAGACCATTTTTTGCGCTCTCCTCTTTCACCCTCATTAAGAGGTTCTTTAATTCCTCCTCTGAGGAACTGAGTAGACTGCAGATAGACATTGTTGCCCTGCAAGAGACGAGATTGCCAGACATGGGATCTGTCAAAGAAAAAAAATTCTCATTCTTCTGGCAGGGAAAACCATTGAATGAGATCAGGGAACATGGTGTTGGCTTTGCGGTCAGAAATACTCTGCTGAGATCCATTCTTCCACCTACTGTGGGGAGTGAAAGAATCCTGTCTCTGCAGCTCCACTCATCAGCGGGACCGGTCACCCTCATTAGTGCATAGGCACCAACACTGCCGTCCACAACAGAAGTCAAAGACAAATTCTACGATGATCTGGCAGCTAATATAAAAAAAAAAATCTCTGAGAGAGAGTTGCTGTTCATTCTCGGATACTTTAACGCTAGAGTTGGTGCTGATCACAATTCTTGGCCCACTTGTCTAGGCCGTTTTGGCATTGGGAAGATGAACGAAAATGGCCAACGCTTGCTGGAGTTTTGCTGTTATTAAGGTCTTTGTGTCAGCAATACGTTCTTTAATACGAAGCTTCAACACAGAGTTTCCTGGAGACATCCAAGATCCAAGCATTGGCATCAGCTCAATTTGATCCTCACTAGACACTCTAGCCTTCATAGTATTATGATCACACGCAGTTATCAGAGTGCTGATTGCGATACTGATCACTCCCTGGTGTGTAGTAGAGTAAAACTGCGAACAAAGAGATTGTATCACATGAAAAAGGAAGGAAGACCACGTATTGACATCAGCAAGACTCACAATCAAAGAAAAGTGGAGGAATTTGCCCAAGCGCTTGAGGAAACCCTTCCAGGCCCGGCTGATGCAAATGCACCTGAACGATGGGAACATTTCAAGAATGCTGTTTATAGCACCGCCTTGTCCACATTTGGCAAGAAGACCAAAAAGACAGCAGACTGGTTCGAAGCCCATTTGGAGGAGTTGATGCCAGCCATCGAGGGAAAGAGGAGAGCTCTAGCAGCATACAAAGCCTGTCCTAGTGAGTACAACTTGCAGGCTCTTCGAGTTGCTTGTAGCAAAGTCCAACAGGCTGCCAGGAGATGTTCCAACGATTATTGGCTTCAGCTCTGCTCTCAGATACAGTTACCAGCGGACACAGGTAACATCAAGGGAATGTATGATGGTATCAAGCAGGCTTAGGTCCAATACAGAAGAAATCTGCTCCCTTGAAGGCTGCTACAGGCGTGATCATCCAGGACCGAACACTGCAGATGGAATGCTGGGTGCAGCACTACTCTGAGCTATATTCCAGAGAGAATGTAGTAACCGAAGAGGTATTAAATAACATTGAGTGCCTGCCTGTCTTGGAAGAGTTGGACAGTGAACCAACTTTAGCAGAAATGAAAGTGGCCTTGGATTCCCTCGCCTCTGGCAAGGCACCTCGAAAGGATAACATCCCTGATGAAGTGCTATAAAGAGATCATCACCACTGAGCTGTATGAAATCTTTTGTCTTTGCTGGAGGGAAGGTGGAGTACCACAGGACATGAAGGATGCAAACATCGTCACATTGTATAAGAACAAAGGAGACAGGGGCGACTGCCATAACTACCGTGGCATCTCTCTTCTCAGCGCTGTAGGGAAGGTTGCAGACAGAGTCTATCCAGAATCACAGTGTGGATTTCAAGCTAATAGATCCACCACTGACATGATATTCTCCCTCCAACAGCTGCAGGAGAAATGTAGGGAACAACAAAAGCCACTCTTTGTGGCCTTCATAGATTTCACAAAGGCCTTTGATTTGGTTAGCAGGGATGGCCTTTTTAAAATACTTCCCAAGATTGGATGTCCACCTTGACTCCTTAACATCATCAGGTCCTTTCATGAGGAAATGAAGGACACTGTAGTTTTTGATGGCTCAACATCAGATCCCTTTGACATCCGAAGCGGAGTGAAACAGGGCTGTGTCCTCGTGCCGACCCTGTTTGGGATCTTTTTGATGTCATGCTGAAGCACGCCTTTGGAACTGCAACAGTAGGTGTCTATCTCCAGACTAGATCAGATGGAGAGCTCTTTAATCTCTCTAGATTGAGAGCAAAGACCAAAGTCCAGCTGAAATACATGTGGGACTTCCTCTTCGCCGATGATGCAGCCATTGTTTCCCACTCTGCTGAAGACCTCCAACAACTCATGAATCACTTTAGCAAGGCCTGCCAAGACTTGGATTAACAATCAGCCTGAAGAAAACACAAGTCATGGGCCAGGGCGTGGACTCATCTCCCTCTATTACCATCTCCACACAAGAATTGGAGGTTGTTCATGATTTCATGTACCTTGGCTCAATGATCTCTGACATTCTCTCCCTAGATGTCGAGCTGGATAAACACATTGGCAAAGCAGCTACCATGTTCTCTAGACTCACAGTTTGGCTTAATAAGAAGCTGATGGCATATACCAAGATCCAGGTCTATAGAGCCTGTGTCCTGAGTACACTCCTGTACTGCAGTGAGTCCTGGACCTTTTGTGCACGGCAGGAGAGGAAGCTGAACACATTCCATATGCGTTGTCTCCAACGCATTTTTTTGTATCACCTTGCAGGACAAAGTTCCAAATAGAGTAGTCCTAGAACGAGCTGGAATTTTTAGCATGTATACATTACTGAAACAGCGACATCTACGTTGGCTTGGGCATGTCATGAGAATGGCTGATGGTCGGATTCCAAAAGATCTCCTGTATGGAGAATTAGTGCAGGGAAATCGCCCCAGAGGGAGACCACAGCTGCGATCCAAGGATATCTGCAAGTGGGATCTGAAGGCCTTAGGAATGGACCTCAACAGATGGGAAACCTTGACATCTGAGCATTCAGCCTGGAGGCAGGCGGTGCATCATGGCCTCTCCCATTTTGAAGAGACACTTGTCCAGCAGGCCGAGGCAAAGAGGCAGTCCCGAAAGCAGCAAAATCAGGGAGCTGGACAGGGGACAGATTGTATTTGTCTTCAGCGTGGAAGGGATTGTCACTCTCGAATTGGCCTTCTCAGCCACACTAGACGCTGTTCCAAGTCCTCCATATAGAGCACGTTACCATAGTCTCTCGAGACTGAAGGATGCCTAATCTAATTCCTCCTCACTTTCTGCCATCAGAGTGGTATCATCTGCATATCTGAGGTTGTTGATATTTCTTCTGGCAATCTTAATTCCGGCTTGGGATTCATATACTTACCTACTCATAAATCTGAGTTACACCCAGAAATGTTCAATAGGATTTCAGCCTAAAACCATGTTGATTTTTGTTCAGTGATACTTTTGACAATCAGCCAACCTGGAACCAGTGCTAATCTTAGTTGTCTGAAATTTGTTGGATCTCCACAGGTTCATGAAACACTAAAACATATCTAAAAATTGGCCAGCATCCTATCTGAAGAAGAAGACAATCATGTAAACATTCTCCTCTGGCTCCATTACATGAGCAGCCGTACAACTGATCTCACAACCACTGGACACACAAAATGTGAACCTGCCACCTTCTTGTTTCTACTTTTTTGTGTTAAAAAGTAGTACATGGCTATTTACTAAAACCTGGGACAATGTTTAGAACTCTTCAGGTGACAATGATATAGACACACAGTATTTTCATAATTTTTAAATTGTCGACACATCTAGACCTTTCTCTCCATTTACTCCCTATTCAATTTATTATCTCAAATTTTCTTCCTGGTCAAGTCAGTTCAGGCACAGGTATGGATAAATCATAGATTAGAATGGGACACCCCCTGCTCAGATCTCCATCTTATTTCTTCTTCAAAGAAGACAGATGCAAAGAATCAATTCCTTGCAATGTTATGGCATGCCGTCAGCACATCTTTGACTCTTTTGGTGTTTGACTGTCTCCCTCGCCAATTTCCTACTTCTGATGAGTTTCAAGAAATGTTTTTAGCGCTTGTTTCAGTTCTGTTATTTACATTTGTTATATTTATTTTCCTAGAGTTTGTGGAGCTTTCATAGCCTCATTGGGACAAGATGTACTTCACATCACACTATATTAATTATATTTTAGTAGTTTTTCATGGGTACAGCAATTGCAACACATTTGTACCATATCAATCAATCACCTCACTAGATCAATAGAACAGATGTTCTTCCACTCTTAATAAAAAATATATTCACATATGCCAAATAGCTTATTAAACAGACTGTTATGATAAAGGGTAATTTTGTTTTAGTATTGATTTAGTTCCAAGTGGCATTATTCAGTGGGGCCATGTACCCCCTTCTCTTTAAAGATAAGGCTGGTTTGAGCGGCCCCCACCACTCCCTCCATGACGAGGCAGTAAGTTGTGGTAGAATTAGGACTTTACTGGGAACAAAGACAGGTGGAAAGATGATGCATAAACACAAGTTCTTGCAGAGTCAGCCCCTGCAGGGTGTGGGGGTGCTGGGGTTCCTTGCAGCACCAAGCCCCTCTGGGCAATAGCAGAATCTAGTCCAGGGCCGCCTTCTGGAGGTTGGCTGTCCTTCCAGTCCGTATGCCCCTCTGGCTCACAGAGGGAAGAAACAGAAATGAAAATCTCTGCAGGCTCAGCCCCCTTCAAACTCTCAGTTCCAATGTTGGCCACGCTCCTCCCTCGAGTCTCTGACCCGGCAATGGAGTAGTCCCGGCAATGGAGTAGTCCCCTAGCTGACCAGGAGTTACTTCACTCTCTGGTCAGTTAAGCAGAGATGTCCACATAGAGAAACTGTTCAATTAGGGCAGGCAGGAGCCCCTCCTGGCTTCCCTCCAGTCCAGAGAGTCAGCTTGAGTAAGCAACTGGGGAAGGATGGGAGCTAAGGCCATGGTCTCTCCTTCCCAGCCCCCTTGCTTGCCCTCTCAGGGTTTGGATGCCACATTATCAGCTTTCCTGAGTTGGCAAGGACTTCTGGCTCCCTCCCAGCTCCTCTCCTGGTAATGAGGCTTCGTTCTCGTCAATGAGGAATTCCAGGGCGTCCTGCCAAGTGTCAGCGTGTTCTTCCTCCCTCGAGCTCTCATCTCCCCCTCCTATTTCTAGCCTGGCCAGAGCACCTTCCCCCTTTGAGGGGTGTATCTGGCCCCTCCTCTTCTCCATGGGCCCAGGTGTTTGGAATGGGGAGAGCATTTCTCCTGCCATTGGAGACTGACCACTCTGTCAGCCAGCTGCAGCTGGCTCACAGTTGGCTCAACATTTTCAAGAATGGTGGATCATTTCAGCATGACATATTCAACATTATTCAGGGATGTTCATTTGCGAAGTTGGACGCAAGGATTATGGCTAGATTACATTGGCCTGAGCTTCAAAATGTTCAAGCCAACTGATCTCAAGCAACAACTGTGTAAAGATCTATGTAGGTTATCCACAATGCTCTCCTCCATCACCATATTCGAAGGCAATTGATTTTTCCCTGTCACCTTTCTTTACTGTCCAGCTTTCACATCCATACATGGTGATTTGGAATAGAGTAAGACCCTATATCTGTGGGGAATTGTTTCCACAAACTGGTTGCCTGAAACCTTGGATACAAGAGAACTGTATATACTATGTACGAGGGGGTGGGACAAAGGCCACAAGGGGGCACCCTGGTATGCTGTATAGATGGCTGCAGCAAATCTCAGATAAGTGAAACTGCAGATATTGATCCCACTGACTTAGGAGTCCTACTGTACAGTAGTGTGAATTATCTTGGTCTTGGTCTCCAGTGACACAACCTTACACTTGATGTTCTTTTCTAATTACTTTATTGCTGCTCTTCCAAGTCTCAGGCTTCTTCTAATTTCTTGGCTGCAGTCTCCATTTGAATTGATGACTGAAACAAAGTATACAAAATCCCTAACTACAATATTTCGATTTCTTCATTGTCAACACTAAACTTGTGTAGTTCTTCTGTAGTCATGCTTTTAATGTTCAACTTCAGTCCTGCTTTAGTGTTTTCTTCTTTCACTTTCACTAAAAGTTGTTTTAAGTCATTGCTGCTTTCTGCTGGTAAGATGGTGTCATTTGCATATCTTAAATTATTGATGTTTCTTCTACCAGTTTTCTCTCCTCCTTCATCTGAATCTAGTTTGGCTTTCCCTGTTTCTGTGTACAGAAAAAGAGATTAAATGCACCCTTGTCTGACGTGTTTGCCTGAAGGAAACTATACTTTCTCTTCATATTTGGGCCTAATGGTAGCTTCTGGTCCACAATACAGGTTATGCATCAGGACAATCAAGTTCTGAGGCACACCTATTTCTGTTGGAACAATAAATAGTTTTTTATGATCCACACAGTCAAAGGCTTTGCGGTAGTTTATAAAGCAAAGACTGATCTTCTTCCAATTTTTTTTCCATGCAATATGGTAGCCAGTGGACATTTGCAATATGATCTCAAGTGCTTATTATTTTCTATGTGTTTGAACATCAGACATTTCTCTCTCCATATAAGGAAAAAAACTTTGTTGCAACATGTATTGAATCACTTTGCTTGCATGGGAAATTGAAGCAATCGTCCCATAGTTATTGTACTCTTTGGTATTTCCTTTCTTGGGGATTAAAATGTATATTGAATGTTACAATCTGTAGGTCATTGTTTTGCTTTCTATTTTTGTTGGCATATTCTTCTTAGAATTTTGACAAACTTGGTCTCTGTGGCTCAGAATAATTATCTTGGTATTCCATCTGTTCTTGTTGATTTATTTCTTCCTAGTGCATCCAGAGTAGCTTTCACTTCACTTTCTAGAGCTTCAGATTCTTCATCATAAAATTCCTCTTCAAAGGAGTCCTACATCTTTTTATCTCTTCCGTATTAATCTTAAGTATACTGTTTCCACTTTCTCTTTATTTTCTCCTGGTGAGATAGTGTGCTTCCCTGTTGGTCAATCAGCATTCCTTATCTAGGCTTAAATTTCCCTTTGATTTCTCGGATCTTATGGAAGAAATCCCTTTTTCCCCCTTTTGTTCTTCTCTCTCTCTCTCTCTCTGTGCATTGGATATTGTAATAGTTCTCTTTGTCTCTACAAGACAGTCACTGAAAAGACACATTCAGGATTCTGACCCTATTTCTGTCACTTTTGCATCTTGCCTGTCTTTACAATTTTAAGTATTTCTTCTATCATCTAGATTTTTCTTTTCTTTTTACTCCAAAAATTGTCTTTTCACTTCCTTAATAATATCTCAAGTATCAATCCACAGCTTTTCTGCTTCACGGTCAGTTGAATTTAGTAATGCGACTCTATTCCTTATGTGGAATTTAAATACACCAGGAATGTTATTAAAATTATATTTTGGCACCAAATGCTTTTAGTGTTCTTTTTCAGATATACTGTAATGTTGGATACTGATAATGATCAATATTGTTCATGATAGTAGCACAAACTGATGGTTCTTCCTTGTGGTCTCTGTGAATGCACACTATAGGGTTTTTTCTGCGCTTGTGCAGAGGTTTCCAGAATATTCTAGAGCTTTAGCATGTATTTGCCAGGACCATCCCTAGTACATGTGGCCCGCCCGTCCTGGCGATTGTTTCAGTTCCTTTTTGATGCCGCTGAGGTTTCATCTCTTGATGAGCAGCTCCATTCACCTTCCTTTTTTTCTCTTTGTGAGTTTATTGGGGAGAAAGTAGGGGAGTTAGAAAGCCAAATCTTCCCTCCTCCTTTCCCTGACCTGCCCCCTCCCATCCCCACCATTTTATGGCCCTGGCAGGGCCTTTCAAATGGTGCAATTCTTGCCCCAACAAGATTCCTGTCTCTGATGGACACTGTTCGTGCCTATTCTGCCTTGCAGAATCCCACCAGTCTTCGTGTCAGGCCTGCAAAAATCTCACTAAACAGGCACTCAAACTTAGGCAACAGTGTCTCCAATCCTTTCTTTGGGAACCCTCCCTACAACTTCCTCAACCATCCACTATGGATGCCACGCCGATCCCTCCATCCCATGGCACAACCCCATTGGCTGAGATACCATCTACTTCACCTGCATCAAGACCGCCACTGGTCAAATCCAAATCCAAGTCAACCTCCAAGTCCAAGCCTTCGGGATTGACATCAAAGTTGAGATCATCTTTGAAACTGTCCTCAGTATCCAACCATTCCAAGTCACCTAAAAAGAAGAAAAAGTCATCTCAGGACTCACCTACCAATAAATCTAAGCACACCTGCACTCGATCTGCACTCGACAGGATTACTCTTTCACTGCCCATACCAGAGCAGACAACTGTCTGTCTTGACTCCCCTTCAGGAGAGGATGAAGTCAATCTCCCACCATCAGGCCAACCACCGTCCCCTGTCTTCAGCCAATCACCTGAATGGGGAAATACCTCAGCTGAGATCATGACAATCATTCAATCAGCACACTCGAGCCCCAAGTCTGTGGGTTGCTCTATCTCCTCTTCAGACTCAGATTCAGCCTCCACGTTAGCTGATCGCATACCGTCTTGTAAACAAGCTTGGAAAACTCATCATACACCACAGACCTACCGACTCAATGCTGAGCATGTGCGAGCTCCCCCAACATAGGGATCAATGGCATCGCATGATACTCAAGCTCAATACCGCTATCCTAAGCGAGTCACCCTTTACGAGCACCCTACTTATTATGAGCCTCAACCTAGACAATACTGGGACCGATCATACCACCACTGGTTGTCTGATCCCAGGTTCTATACTGAGTCTAAACACCACTGATATGCCTACTACTACCCCTCTGATTCATCAGGATCGCCATCCCCTCGGTATATCTTCCAATGACACCTTACCACCTCACCCTCTGGTACCAAAGCCAACTAAGTACTATCTCAAATGGCCTCATACCACTGAACCACACTCCTTACAGTCGGTCACAGTACCAAAGCAATCTCAAACTTGGGTACCGACCCAGACTGAACCGACCACAGGTACAGTCATCTTCTTTACAAGTTACTACCACTTACAGAGGACCACCACCAGCCCCACTCGATACTACACACTCCTGTCAACCTAAGAGATCCAAACCACACCCATCCACACAACTTAATTCCAGCCAGTCCTATGGTACCGTTGAGACCAAACATTATATTCCTTCACCTCCACTACGAGGTAACAATGCCCACACCTCAATGTCCACTTATGGACATTACTCTGCATCGCCAGACTACCAGTCTCCACAACCAACCCGTCCAATCTCCGATACCGAGGCCTCTGACTCCTCACCACCACACGAATCCCCACCTAACCTGCCTACATCAGACTCTGATGTTGCAGATGCTAACCCACCATCACCATCGGAAGATTTTCCATCTTATTCCCAACTTATTGTGCGTATAGGAAAAGTTATGGATCCCGATGTTCAACAACCCACACCGAACGAGTCAGACAAGGTTTAAGAAGACATCAACCAAGACCAGACTCCTCCACTCCGTATGGGGTTCATAGCTTCCCTTCTGAAACTCATTAAAGAATCTTGGTCCAAACATTCTTCAATTCCACAAATTTCAAGACGCATTGAAAATCTCTACAAAATGCATGGTGACAACACCACCTTCCTATCTAAACACACGCCTTGCAACTTGGTGATCGTAAACACCACTTAGAATAGAGCACAACCGCTCCAATGCAACCCCTAATAATCAGGAAGGCAGAAAACTCAACATCATTGACTGTAGGATTTACTCTTTGGCTTTTTTCACTTTGCATGCAGCCAAATACCTTGCAGCAATGGGAATCTACCATTGTCAGCTGTGGAATAAGGCTGTACCTATCCTTCAGTCCACATCTGAATAGTACAAGAGTACAAAACCTGCAGCCCAGATTTCCATCAAGAAGCCATGGCCTTAGCCCACCAAGAACAGATAACAGCTCGCCATGTGATTGACGCTGCATCCAAACATATGGTTACGGCAATCGCACTCTGTAGACACGCATGGCTTAGATCCACTCATATATCAGAAGATTCACAGTTGCGAATTGAAGACTTACCATTCGATGGCATAGGCCTCTTCGATGACAAGACTGATGAGATTCTTGACCCAGCAATAACACTGGCTCTACGGCTTGGAGACGGGGATGAGCACCGCGCCCTAGAGTCAGACACGACTGGACTAAATGTCAAGGGGAACCTTTATCTTTACTACAGTCTCTATGGAAATGCACAAATGTCCAGTTCAACTTCTTCTTACACATTTGTCTGAAGCCTGTGCACATGCATAGCCCTTATTCATATTTCTTCCATTTAAAACTCCACTCAGATTTCCTGTGTTTCATGGATAATTTTTTGCCCCTTTCTCCATAGTTGTATCCACATTTAAAAGGCTTCCATATGATCTCCTACTTAGTGAACTCAAAATGATTGCTGTTTAGAGTTTGATCCAGATGTATCCCTAGATACATCTGGATCAAACTCTAAACAGCAATCATTTTGAGTTCACTAAGTAGACAAACGCTGGCTCTACGGCTTGGAGAGCTGTAAACCCTTTTTACATCCGTGGACCTCGGCATGTTTAATGGGGAACTTTTTACTCGTCCCCATGTTAGAAACAGTATAAGTGTTACGCCCCCTGTGGTTCACTTTCTACTCCCCCTTCCTCTAATGTTACATCATGTTCTGCCTCTGACTGCTCAGTTTGGGGTCTCTGCCCCCATAGACTCGAACTCGCCTCTGACAGACTCCTTGAGAAAACAAGACCTGCGGCCAGTGTACTGCGGGACTGGTCCAATTGTGTGGCGGGAGATTCTTGGGTTTATTTTTTGTGTATTTTACTCTTTTTTTTTTGGTTATATGTTATATGCTACACGTTATTTAGTTATTTTTAGTTTGTTCTAATCTGCCGCTTCTATCATATTATTTAGAAACTCATATACATTTAATTATATTTA
The DNA here is from genome assembly GCA_037013535.1 of Intellagama lesueurii. NCBI lineage: Eukaryota > Metazoa > Chordata > Lepidosauria > Squamata > Agamidae > Intellagama > Intellagama lesueurii. Next base: position 125,287,729 of record JBAJHW010000003.1, read on the forward strand.
TCTAAATTGCTTAATTTAAATTATATTTAAATTTTTTGATTCAAATTTTATTGTATTTGTTAAATTGATAATTTACCAATTGATAATTTGTTTAATCTGGTATGGATAATTGTCTAGTCTGCATTATTATTGTATTAAATTTATTAATTTTGTTATTATTATTTTATTGTATTAACTTTGTTTATTCTTAATTTCCTTAATTTTTCTTTTTTTCTGGTATGGAGAGGAAAGATTGCCACCCCAGTGAGGGTTCTAACATTCGAGTGATTACGGGTAGAGGGAGATATAGCGCTGGCACAGTGCCCACACGTTTCAGAAGAACGGTGAACAGATGTTTGAAGGCTGTTCACTGTTCTGGCACTGTGACCACCTGCCAGTCTCGAGGTAGTCAGATCAGCCGGCCCTCCACTCTAAAACTGGTGCTGTTGAATGCCATGTCTGTGTCCAATAAATCCCAGATTATTCAAGATCTTATTCTGGAGGAGGATGCAGACCTGGCATGCATAACCGAAACTTGGATGGGCGGGGAAGGGGGTGTTCCCTTGACCCTTGCCTGTCCTCCTGGTTATGCAGTCCAGCACCAGGGTAGACTGGAGGGGCGGGGGGGAGTAGCCATTGTTTACAGAAATACCCTTGAGGTTACTAGGCGCTTTTCGGTGGTGAAGCCGGGTCTGGAGGCCCTCCACATGTTGATTGGGGCCAGGGATGGTATTGGGATCTTGCTGGGTTACCGCGCTCCCTGCGACCCAGCCACCTCCTTACCGGAGCTGGCGGACTTTGTCTCCGCGGTACTGTTGGACCCGAGACTTCTGGTCCTGGGTGACTTCAACATCCATGCGGAGGCAGAGATTTCCGGTCCAGCTCTTGAGTTCTTGGAAACCATGGCTTCCTTGGACATGTCCCAACATGTTAACGGCCCCACACATGTGGGCGGTCATACGCTAGCCCTGGTATTCTCCACGGAGCGGAGCGAGTGTGGTCTGATGGTGACGGACCTCGGTTCAGTCCCCTTGTCATGGTCAGATCACCACCTAATAAAATGTAACCTCTCAGTGGCTCTCCCTCTCCGCAGGGAGCATGGACCTATTTTAATGGTCCGGCCTCGAAGGTTACTGGATCAATCACGATTCCAGGATACCATGAGAGGGATTCCAGCTGATCTGTCTGGCGCTCCTGTCGAGGGTCTGGTAGACGGCTGGTTTGCTGCCACCACTAGGGCCATAGACACGATCGCTCCTAAATGCCCTCTCCGGCACAGAGCTTGGCCAGGGTCCTGGTTTAACCAGGAGCTGCGAGCTATGAAGCGAAATAGGAGATGGCTAGAGTGCAGTTGGAGACAGAAACCGACGGATTATAATAAGAAAGCTGTCAGGATCACGACTAACCATTACCTTGCCAAGGTGAAGGCTGCTAGATGATCACACTTCACTGACCGGATAAGCGAAGCTTCAAATCAGCAGGCGGAACTTTTCCGTATTGTTCGCGATCTATCCGGAATTGGTCTAGGTGATGGGCCTCCTACTAGTATCTCACCTGACCAATTTGCAGCATTTTTTAAATCTAAAGTGGAGGCCCTCCGCCGGGATCTCTCTCCTTTTTAAAATACAGTGGATCGAGCAGAGATGTCCAGCGCTCCGCCTTGACTGGTGAGTTTTGAATTTTTTCAGCCTGTGACGCCAGATATGGTGGACAAAGCGCTTGATTGCTGCCGGGCCACCACTTCTTCTCTTGACCCTTGCCCGGCCTGGCTAATCAAAGAAGCCAGGCCTGTAACAACAGAATGGGCTACTGTGATAATTAATGGGTCTCTCCAGGAGGGCAAGGTTCCTCTTGCCCTCAAGGAGACACTCATTAGGCCCATAAGAAAGAAACCAAATTTGGCGGCGGACGATATTGGCAATTATAGGCCCGTCGCCAATGTTTCTTTCCTTAGTAAAGTGGTCGAGAGGGTGGTGGCTGATCAGCTTCAGGCTCTTTTGGATGAAACCAATGCCCTGGATCCATTCCAGTCGGGCTTCAGGCCACGCCATGGCACAGAAACGGCACTGGTCGCACTGTTGGATGACCTGTTGAGGGAGGCTGATGGGGGCAAAATGTCCTTGTTGGTCCTCCTCGATATCTCAGCCGCCTTCGATACCGTCGACCACAGTATCCTCCTGGGGAGGCTCTCCGAGTTGGGAATCGGTGGCCTGGCGCTTGCCTGGCTCCGATCCTACTTGGAGGACCGTCCTCAGAGAGTACAGCTTGGGGAGAGTGTCTCGGCCCCGTGGAGTCTCAATTGTGGGGTTCCGCAGGGCTCGATCATCTCCCCAATGCTGTTTAACATCTATATGAGGCCGTTGGGTGGGGTCATCAGGGGGTGTGGAGCCTCGTGCCATCAGTATGCTGATGACACGTAGCTCTACATCTCCTTTTCACCTACTTCAGTGGATATCATTCTGTCCCTTCAGCGTTGCCTGGAGGCCGTACTGCAATGGATGCAGGAGAATGGGTTGAGGCTGAACCCGGACAAGACGGAGGTCCTGAGGGTGGGTGGCCCCTCCATTGGCGGCTTGGGAAACTCCCTCTCTTTTGGGGGGGTGACTCTCGCCGCGAAGAGTGAGGTTCGCAGCTTGGGAGTACATCTGGACCCGGCGCTCACCATGGAAACCCAGGTGGCCTCAGTGGTCCACTCCGCCAATTACCATCTGTGGCGGATTGCCCAGTTGCGTCCCTATCTTGATGGTGGGGCCCTCACCACTCTGGTCCATGCGCTTGTAATCTCGAGATTAGACCACTGTAATGCGCTCTACGTGGGGCTTCCTTTGAGATTGATGCGGAAGCTTCAAATGGTGCAGAATGCGGCAGCCAGATTACTTAGTGGAACGAGAAAAGTCCAGCATATCTCTCCTATTCTGGCTGCTTTGCATTGGCTGCCCATTCGTTTCCGCATTGATTTCAAAGTGCTAATGATGACATACAAAGCCCTAAACGGTTTAGGACCTCGATACTTGGCAGAACACCTTCTCCCACCTAGATCTACTCGAGTCACTCGCCATAGCCAGGAAGGACGGCTGAGGGGCCTGACGCCGAGAGAGGCCCGAAAAGAAAGAACAAGAAACCAGGCCTTCTCGGCGGTGGCCCCTCGACTTTGGAACAGCTTGCCGCCAGAGATCCGCCTGGCACCCTCGCTGGGTGTTTTCAAGAGCCAATTAAAAACTTGGGTCTTTAGGCAGGCCTTCCCTACTGCCAATACTTGATTTTACTTTACTTGGTTTTTGAAGTTTATCCTTCCATCTTGATTATAGTATTATTGTAGATTTTAATTGTTGTTTTTATCTGTTTGTAATATTTTGTGAGCCGCCC